>CM021101.1:252516331-252630517 GCA_007115665.2 Sequoiadendron giganteum | reverse complement strand
ATGTACAAGTTCATTTTGGCACACCTGATTCTGATTACTAACAACGTTTCCTCTTAAATCACATTCTCAACATTTCATCACTTTCTATCTTTTAATTCAATAAATCACTATTTATTGGATTAAGTCTTCCTCTTTCAATGATTAAATTAATCAATTAATTTAATTAACCATTGCTTATCTGTTTAATTAAATAAATCATTTTATTTAATTAAAATATCTAAAATCCTCCTATTAAATTAAATAAATTAAAACCTTATTTAATTTAATCTAACACATTCCTTCTTGATTAAATAAATCAAATCATTTATTTAATAAATCATTTCCTCTCAAATTATGGACTTAAATCAATTCATGAATCTAAGTCTAAATTGTCACATCACCTAATTCTTCATTAAATTAATCAAATCCATGATTAACTTAATCCTTCTCACTAAAATCCTCTAGAGAATGCAAGTTGCACAATAAATCAAATACTTCAATTTATTAATTCTTTTATTTTCCCTCAAAGCATCAAAAGGGAATATTCCCTCATTTGAATTCAAAAAGGCCAAGTGGACTTGGTCCTTCCAACAAGGCATTCAATGCCTCTTACATGTCCTTGACCTTGAGCCAAGTGACATTTACTTCACTTCTCTTCCCCCTTCAACAAGTCAACTCACCATTTCAAATTCAAATTTATGCATTTATTATGCACATTGGCCAAAATGTGCTCATTCCTCATCTAATCACATGTGGACAAGTGGCACAATGCCATTGGATTATCTTTTGTCCCACATTGCTCAATCTTGCTCACTTCTTCCAAATAGAAGTCTATAAATTGGAGACCTCTCCTCTCAATCTTCATCCACAATTCACATGCAAAGTTACTCTCTACAATTGAGAACTAATTTTGTTCATCACATCCAAGTATTCATCATATTTTCATATTTTCACCAAGATTATGCTCAAATCTCTTTGGAGATTTGACCATTTCTAGATTCACATATCATTTCTACTTAGAAATTGGGAAAGAGCCAATTGTAACACATCATTGGCATCAATTCCCCCATAAGATCATCAATCTATTGGCTAGATTAGGATTTACTTTCATATTATTTAAGTTTTGTTATTTTCCTAATTTTAGCTTGAATAGATGGATTTCATGGGGAATCCTTCATATTTGCATGCATTTTGATCTAACACTAACAATGTTTGTCATCTTTATGCATTTGCAGGTTTAGGGGTTCACACCCTCAATTCCCAACCATCTACCCTATACATTGTATCGTCAACCCTCATCTATATTTTTCCCTCCCTCCTCTTCTCTCCTTATCTCTATCTCAATTATCCCTCCATATCTCCCTCCCTCCATCCCACCTTTTCTTCCCTAATCCCTCAACCCTCTACCCTCAGCCCTTAAAACCTTAAACACTCAACCCTAAACCCTAAACCCTCAACCCTTAAATCCTAAACCCTCTACCCTCTACCCTCAACCCAATACCCTCAACCATAATCACTCAACCCTTAAACCCTTAAACCCAATTAAACTCTCTACCCTAATCTCTCAACCCTTAACCCTTAAACCCTCAACCCTCAACCCTCTACCTTCAATCCTAAACCCTTAACCCTAAAACCTCAACCCCTATACCTTGTACCCTATATGTTGGACCCTAAACCCTAATCCATCAACCCTATAACCTCAACCCTCTACCCTCAATCTTAAATTCTTGACCCTCAACCCTTAAACCTTATACCATCTACCCTATGCATTAAACCCTTAACCCTCAATTCTCAACCCTCAACCCTCAACCCTTAATCCTCAACCCTTAAACCTTAAACGCTCAACCATTATACCCTCTACCTTATACATTAGACCCTCAAGCCTAATCCTTAAACCATATACCCTTAAACCTATACCCTAAACCCTCTACCCTCAACCCTAAATCCTCAATCCTAAACCCTAAACCCTTAAACTTTCTACCGTCTACCCTCAACCCTCAACCCTCTACCCTCTACCCTCTACCCTCTACCCTCAACCCAATACCCTAAACCATCAATCCTATACCCTCAATTATCAACCCTCTATCCTATACATTGGATCCTCAACCCTCATATATCTATATCCATTTCTCCTCTCCTCTCCTTCTCTCTATCTCACTTCTCCCTCCATCTCTCCCTCCATCCTTCCCTCCCTCTCTACCCTAATCCCTCAACCCTATACCCTCAACCCTTAAATACTCAACCCTCATCCTGATACCCTCTACCCTAAACCCAATACCCTCTACCATCAACCCTATACCCTCAACCCTTAAACCCTTAAACCCAAGTAAACTCTCTACCCTAATCCCTCAACCCTCAACCCTTAGTCCCTCGACCCTTATACCCTCTACCCTCTACCCTCTACCCTCTACCCTCTATCCTCCACCCTCTACCATCTACCCTCAATTCTCAACCCTCAACCCTTAACCCTTAATCCCTTAATCCTCAACCCTTAAACCCTCAACCCTTATACCCTCTACCCTAAACATTAGATCCTCAACCCTAATCCTTCAACCATATACCCTTAAACCTATACCCTAAACCCTCTACTCTCAACCCTAAATTCTCAATTCTAAACCCTAAATGCTTAAACCTTCTACCCTATACCCTCAACCCTTAACCCTCAAACCTCAACCATCTACCCTCTAACCTCAACCCAATAACCTAAACCATAAATCCTATACCCTCAATTCTCAACCCTCTATCCTATACATTAGATCCTCAACCCTCATATATCTCTATCCCTCTCTCCTCTTCTCTCATTCTCTCCTTCTCTCTATCTCACTTCTTCCTCCATCTCTCCCTCCATCTCTACCCTAATCCCTCAACCCTATACCCTCAACCCTTAAACCCTTAAACCCAAGTAATCTCTCTACACTAATCCCTCAACCCTCAACCCTTAATACCTTGACCCTTAAACTCTCTACCTTCTACCCTCTATCCTATACATTAAACCTGCAACCTTCAATTCTCAACCCTTGACCCTTAATCCATCAACCATAGGTAGGTAGGGAAACATAGGTGGGATACAAAGTGATGAAGGGAGAGATAGGTAAACAAAGGGATAGGGGAGATAAATATAGGTAGAGAGGGAAGGAGATGTAGTGAGAGGAGAGATAGAGAGAAGTAGAGAGGGGGGGGAGGGACAAGTAGGGGGGAGATAGAGGTGTGTGTGTGAGAGAGAGAGAGAGAGAGAGAGAGAGAGAGAGAGAGAGAGAGAGAGAGAGGAGATAAATATAAATAGAGAGGGAGGAGATGTAGATAGAGATGATATATAGAGATTAGTAGAGAGTGGAAGGATGGTGGGAGAGGAAAGGAGGAGATATAGGTGAGTGTGTGTGAGAGGGAGAGAGAGTGAGAGGAGAGAAAATGAGGGGAGAGAGGAATGGGGAGAGAGAGAAAGATATTAGAGAGGGAAGGGAGGAGAGACATAGAGTAGAGAGGGAAGGAGAGAGTAAGAGAGAAAGAGGGGTGAGGGAGAGAGTGGTAGGTACTGGAGGGAGAGGTAGGTAGAGAGGGAAGGAGAGAGGGATGGATAGGAGGGAGAGAGAGAAGGAGGGAGATTGAGATGGAGAGAGTGGTGAGATAGAGAGCAGAGAGGTAAGGAGATAATCAAAAATAGAGATAAAGAGAGAGAGGGATGTTGGAGGGAGGGAGAGGTAGAAAGGGATAAGTGAGACATATAGAGGGAATGAGGGAAAGTGGGATAAAGAGAATGGTGATTTAGAGAGGAGGGAGTGAGATGGAAGGATGGAAAGTGGGAGAGAGGGAATAGTGATTTAGAGAGGAGGGGGTGATAGGTAGGGATATAGATAATGGTGAGATAGAGAGGAGATAGTGAGAGAGAAAGAGAGGGATGGAGAGATAGAGAGAGAGGTAGGTAGAGAAAGGAAGAGGAGAGATAGAGAGTAGAGAGGGAAAGAGGTAGGGAAGGAGGAATAAGTGAGATAGAGAGGGATGGAGAGAGAGAGTGATTGAGGGAGAGGTATGTATAGAGAGGGAAAGAGAGAGGAAAGATAAAGAGTAGAGAGGGGAGGGAGGGAGGGAGAGGTAGGGAGATAGAGGTGTGTGTGTGTGTGTGAGTGAGAGAGAGAATGGTGAGATAGAGAAAAAAGTCAATTGAGAAGAAAGAGGGGGAGGGAGGGAGGGACAATAGTGAGAGAGATTGGGAGGAGAGACAAAAAGAAGGGGAGGGAGGGTGAGGTTGAGAGAGGGAGGAGAGGAGAGATAGAGAGAAGTAGAGAGGGAAGGAGGAGGGAGGGAGTGTTAGCGAGGGAGATATAGGTTTGTGTGTGAGAGATAGAGAGATAGAGAGAGTGGTGAGATAAAGATGGGAGAGTGATAGGGATGGAGAGAGAATTTTGAGATAAAGAGGAGAGAGTTAGAGAGAAAGCAGGGGAAGAGAGGGATAAAGAGTGAGAGAGAGATGCAGGTAGAGGGAGGGAGAAGAGATAGAGAGTAGAAAGGGAAAGAGGTAGGGAGGGAGATATAAGTGAGATACAAAGTGATGGAGGTAGAGGTAGGTAAAGAGAGAGAGAGAGAGAGGGGAGATAAATATAAGTAGAGAGGGAAGGATATGTGGAGAGAGAATAGATAGAGAGAAGTAGAGAGGGAAGGGAGGGAGGCAGATGTAGGGAGGATATAGAGGGGTGAGAGAGAGAGAGAGGAGAGAGAGAGAGGAATGGAGAGAGAGATAGAGGAAGAGTGGAGAGATATAGAGTAGATAGAAGGAGAGAGAAAGATGATACAATTTGTTGACTACTAAAATTTGACCTCCTGATTACAAAAAAATTGAATTGCTGATTACTGATATTTGACTAAGTCTGAATTTTTAAGATCTTTCAAAAACTAGAATCTGCATTATAATTCCTAGAGATCTGAAACCACTCTCAAACATCCTACCTATATATATGCAATATAACTTAAAGTATAAGAAATTAAATTTCCATATGTAAATGTCAACTTATACTTAAATGTTTATTTCATGTATATAGTTTCCCTAGAAGAGAAAGCAGAAATAAAAGAGTTTAGAAAAATGCATTCCAAAATTCATTGCAAAAAAGAAAGAGAACTCACACATCTCCACTCATTGAAAAATTGAAACCATTTGGCACACACCAAATTTGGCGCTCGCCAAATGGTAAAGCCATTTGGAGAGCGCCAAATAGGCTCGGTATTACCAAGCCTATTTGGCAAGCGCAATATGGCCTATTATGGATATTTTTTGCAATTTGGCATTGAAATTGTGTCATAGATTGGTGCACTTACCCTTTCATTATCTCATGTTTTGGTTTAATTACCTACAAGGCGTTTGACCAAGGCAAACCCCCATTCACTAACAATCAACAAGTTTTTCTCTTCTTTACATGTGTGATTGCAAATCTAGGTGTCTTGGAGCATAAAGGATAATTGAAGATTAGGTTACAAGGTTTTTGGAGTTGTATACCCATTTTCAAGGTCATAATCTTCACTAAAAGGTTATCTACCACCCTGAAATTAGAGATTCAAATCCAAGAACCTAGAGGAACAATTTGAGGCAACAAAGAAGAGAAAATCCAAAATTTGAATTTCCAAAAAATCCAAACTAGACTCATTCACCACAAGTGGTGAATGAGTCCCATTATAGGTGTTTTTTTAGATATTTTTTCAGATTTGGATACCCATTTTCCCAAAACTTGCTCTTGTGCAAAAATGCAGAACTGGGACTAATTCACCCAGAATGGCAAATGAGTCCCAGTAGGTCAAAATTTCAAGATCAACAAGATTTCTAGTCTTCATTCAAGCCTCCACAAGTTTTCAAGTGCACACTTTCTATTTTACAGTTTTCTATTGCATTTCATTCATCTTTCTAGGTCATTTAGAGTTAGTTTGCATTGAACTAAGGTTTAGTGTTGCATCTTGCATTTTATTGTCTTTTCCAAGTTTAAACTTGGTGGTGAACCCCTCATTCAGCCTTAATTAATCTCTAAACATATCCTAAGATACCCTATTGTTAGATCTCTTCCTTCATTCTTCATTGGGTTGAGGTCTCTAGGGCATCCTTGAATGTTAGTTGGAGAAAAGTGATGTTCTATGTCTTAAACCATAAAGCATCCATTTTTCAACAAATCATTTTGGTGAACCTGCATCTAGAATACCTTCATTTATAATTTGGATTCCACCATCATCCTAGATTTGGCTTGCATTAACATTGCTTTAGGATTTACATTAGTTAATTTGCATTCTAGGGTTTCAAATTTTGCATTAGTGAAATCTCATATAGCTTGCATTTTTGCATCTAATTTCATTAAAAATCACTCAAAATCTGGTTTTGCATCTCAAATATAGATCATAAAACATAAAAAGCATAAAATTCAATTGATTTCTTTTTAAATTAAAAAAAAAAACCATTACTGAGACTCATTCACCACCTTGGGAAAATTAGTTCCTCTACATATTTTGAACTACATTTTATAGAGTTAAATTTCCTATTTTCAAGCTTCTATTTGCTTTTATTACTTTTCTATTTCAGTTTTCCTGCTTTCTATTATATTCAAATCATTAGAAGTAGCAACATTTACATTTATTGTAATTGTGGATAGAACTATATTCTTACACTTTTCATTTTTAGAATTTAGATCAGATTACATTCAACATTCATTAGAAAATGAAACTAAAAACTAAAAACATCAAAATAAACAAAAAAAATGGTTAACCTTAGCTCATATGATTTAAACCCTTTAGTAGTGATGAATTTTACATATTAGATGAAGCCCTTGATGAATTCATCTCTCCTAGATCATCCACTAAAGGTTCGATACAAGAGGATGCAAGCATTGACAATCATGACAATCATAATTGTTCTTATCTTGATACCTCTCCTATTAGTGACAAAGGTATCTTGGTGATAGGAGATACAATCATTGAGAATAATGAAAGTCTTCTTTGTCTTCCCCCTTGGAAATATATTATGACACATGAGGTTGAGATCATGGCCACTACTTTACCTACTCTCCATTCATCTCCCAACACTTCCTCTACTTGTGAGAATGGTTTAGTGAAAAAAGATACAATCATGAATGATGATGGAAATCATATTTATGAGGAGGATATTTTGGTATCAAGTGATCCAATGATTAAGAGTTATAGCATTATTTCTCTCCTTCCTAATGTTCCTAACATTTGGAAGGGTCTATTTGAACAAGAGGATCCAATCATATGGTAATCATGAAACTCATAGTTATCCTTCTCTTGATGTCACCCCTGTGTATGATGAAGCTACTTTACAACATCTAACCATGGAAGGTGATGAACCTATCGTTTGGAAGGGTAGATATTATGGCACAAGAGAATGAGACATTAGAGAGAAAGGATGAAATTATGGATAAAAATCAAATTTCCCCCTCTCCTAATATCTCTCCTATTGGTGAAGAAGATATTATGGTCTTATAGAATTCAATCGATGAGAATCATGAAGAAAACATTATTGATCAAGAAAATGCCATCATTGAAAAGAAAAAAAATCTAACCATTGAGTACCCCCTTACTTGTGATGAAGTTATTCTAGAGGAGCCCACCTTTGAATTTCATGAACATCTCATTTTATCTCCTAACAACTCTCCTACTAGGGAAGGTGCCATGGTGCAAGGAAACGAAAACATTGAAAAAATTATTTCAAACAATTGTAATATGGCTTCCTTAGATGAAGATGAGGAAGTGAAATTAGACTCTTCTTCACTAAGAGATCATGAAAGTACAAATAAGGCTTTTAAAATTATGCGCATTAGACATCCCTTGACACCAACCACACATTTTGAACCCATACAAGGGATATAAAAACAAAAGCAAATTGAAGAAGCCACAAAGTTATTAGAAGACACTTTAGAAACCTTTGATTTCGTACCTATATTCATGGGTGAATAAAAGATCATAACAAAAAAGTATAAAAATGGAAAAGAGAAATTGGTAACCAAAATACAAAATTCAAAAGAATCCACTTCAACCACCTTAAAATAAAAAACAACATCCAAGAAAAACTTTGAGGAAGTTGAACAACCACCAAATTCGAAAGAAGTGAAAAAGATTTATGGAAGAGGTTTTTAACTTATGAAGCAACTTGGGAAAGAATGTGATGCTATATAACAAGGTATCCATGTCCCTATAAATCCTAAAATGCAAGAAATGACTAATGATCTTGGTTATTGTCCCTCAAAACAAGAGCCTTCATTCAATGTCAACACTATCATAAAATATTCTTCCAAGAAAACTTTAACTTTGATGCATTTGAAACTGATAGATATCACATTAAATATGTATCAATTTGACACCTTGTTTACTCATCATAATAAATAGCATTAGTTTTTGCTCCCTACCATGTAATAGTTGTAGGATCATAACATACTCACTATTGCATCTCATTCCCTTTTTGTTAGGAGCAACATATCATCATCCACCCTGGGCTCTCCCTTGTCTTGCACTAAGTTGGGGCAAGGTGTTAGGAAGCCTTATCCTTGTATTCCACTCATTGTTGTCTCTTTTGGCTATTTGACCACCTTTCATGTATATATAAGAGCAAGCTTAGGATGTGGATGACATGACCTAAGTTGGCTTGCATGTGACATACTTATCCATGTGATGTAGTTTGATTTGGAAACATATGACTTGGCATAGGGCTTTCCAAGTTGGCTCTCATGTCTTCTTTCATGTTATCATTTATCATTGCCTACTTTAAAGAAATTGCTCATAGTGATGGTGTAGCAGCCACTTTAAAGTGGGGGCATACATAGATGACATCTTTTGAAAAACAAATTATGGCATGATTTTTATTTTTTCTTGTGGCGTGTCCTCTTCTTGGTGGTGTCATTGGGTTTGATGTTGTCCAAGAGTGTACGATCTACTAACATGGCATGATACGAATGAGGCATCCCATGGGCAACGATCTGACACTTTTGACTTGTCCTCTCTTGGAGACATTGGGCACAATGCTCCCTAAGAAGAAGACCTTTACATGAACAAAGCAAAATCACCTTTAACAAAATTTTACATGACAAAAGCATTTACAAAAAGAATTATATTGTGGTGCCTTATCAAAGTTATCAAGATGATAAATTTGGTATTGTTAGTATGATGGGAAGTTGATACACTAGCACAAATTTCTCATTATATTGTGAGAAGCTGACATAATGGCATGAATTTCTCACTAAACCAATTCTTTGGGAAAACTCACCCGCAAACAACCTGAAGTTTCGTAGCCCCAAAGTGAGTGCATTTTTGAAGCCAGATCATCCTATATCTTATTCTTTTCTCTTCTTTATATATTTGACATCACATGTTTATGTATCTTGTTTTTCTACAAATCATACAGCTTGTGTGTGTCCTTTTGTGCTTATGTCAGTTTGGCTTAGGATCTTGGATCCTAGGGGCTTGACCACCTCCTTGATCTTTGTTATCTTGGACCATCCACATTGGACCCCTCTTGAATGTCTACTTTAGTGCGAGTTTAAAGCAAGTTCATCCTCTCACTAAAGTGGGGGCTAAATGTATTCTAGAAAAAAGTATCCCTTGCTTTATTTGGGAATGTTTAATGATAAATTGGACTTAATGTCTCCTTGATCTAGTGTTGTGAGGTGTTTTACACATCTACATTAGGTCTTGGTCCCTTATAAAACTAAATTAACCTAATTATTCCCTAATTTAGTGTTGTAAAGTGTATTTATTTACACCTTCACATTAAATTTAGGAGGCTTGTAAACAAAGTGGACCTAATCTAGTGTTGTAATGTGTTTTACACATTCACATGGAATCTAGGGCCTTTCTAAGCTAAATAGACCCAATTTTGTCTTAATTTAGTGTATTTATTTATGCTTTCACATTGGATTTAGGGCCCTCTTTCAATTATGACCTTTATATAATCATTAATAGGCCCCTATGACCCCATATTGTGCATCCCAAGGCATATTTTAATAAAAAACCTAACAATATCAACATATAAACTTAATTTCTTCACTCCCCAACACTTTAGGACTAAAAATATCCCTTGTGGGACCCATTCGCCACTTTGGGTGAATGAGTCCCATTTGGCCTATTTTTAAGGTTATGAGTGGGAAAAGTGGGTTTTAAATCAAATTTCTTTCAGGTCAGCCTTGGGGATGAAATTAACACTCATTTGAGTGCATTTCATAAATAAGCAAGCTTTCAAATCATTATTTCATAATGCATTCATGTTATCAAGTCAAGAAAGAAAGGGTTAAGAATTCCAAGATCATCAACGTAACATTTAAGATCAATTCTAAGGCATTCAAGGGCATAATTCTTCATCAATTATTGCAGAAATTCAAGATCCATCATCATTTCAAGCATGTCAAGAATCAAGCATGTTATTGAGCTAGTGTTGTGATGTATCATTGAATATTCAAGACCAAGCATTGTTATATTCCTATTGTCAAAGATCAAGATCTATATCCTTCATTGCTATTTCATGTTGAGTTGAAAATTTCATTGTTCATGTTTCATGTCCTATGTTCCATGTTTCATGTTCATATTTCATTATGTCATCTTTTGGTTTAATTACCTACAAGGGGTTTGACCAAGGCAAACCCCCATTCACTAACAATCAACAAGTTTTTCTCTTCTTTACATGTGTGATTATAGATCTAGGTGTCTTGTATCATAAAGGATCATTGAAGATTAGGTTACAATCTTGCTGGAGTTGTCTCCCCATTTCAAGGTCATAATATTCACTAAAAGGTCATCTATAGCCACAAAATCAGAGATTTGGATCCAGGCACCTAGAGGAACAAATTGAGTAGACAGAGAAGAGCAGATCCACATTGTGAATTTCCAAAAAAATCCAAACCAGACTCATTCACCATGAGTGGTGAATGATCCCCAATGTAGGTTTTTTTTGGAGATTTTTATAGATTTGGATACCTATTTTCCCGAAACTTGCTCTTGTACAAAAATCTAGAACTGGGACTAATTTACCTAGAATGGTGAATGAGTCCTAGTAGGTCAAAATTTTAGGATCAATAGAATTTTCATTGCTCATTCAATCATCCACAAGTTTCCACGTGCATACTTTCCATTTTACAATTTTCTATTGCATTTCATTCATCTTTCTAGGCCATTTAGAGTTAGTTTGCATTGAACTAGGGTTTAGTGTTGCATCTTTCATTTAATTATCTTTTCCAAGTTTAAACTTGGTGGTGAACCCCTCATTCAACCTTAATTAATATCTAAACATATCCTACGGTACCCTATTGTCAAATCTCTTCCTCCATTCTTCATTGGGTTGAGGTCTCTAGGGCATCCTTAAATGTTAGTTGGAGAAAAGCAATGTTCTATTTCTTAAACCATAAAGCATGGACATTATTCAACAAATCAAGTCTATTACTTGTATCTTGAATAGACATTTAAAACATAAAATAATTCTTCACTAAAAATGAATAACACAAAGTAACACAACCATTTATTTTATTACAAATGAATTCCAATATTACACCATTTTTTAAAGATGAGTAGAGCATACAAGATCTTGTATAAATGATAAATTTCACTTTTACATCACACAAAATTGGTACCAAGTTGGTACTAGTGGTGGTGTTATGGGATGAAAATCATATTTTAATTTATCAAACCATGGGTCTTGGAAACCATGATTTGGAACTTGGAGCTATGAAAATAAAAATTGTACCTATCTTGGGTATCAATTGGAATTATGCAAAAGATGTTGAAGGGGTAGTAAATATTCTACCACCATCTTCGTGTAGCTCCAAGCCACCAAGATAGCACAAAAGTTAGATATAATTAGGGCCTAACCAATCCAACACACACAAATATTGACCATACCATGACAAAATGTTGCTACAAATGATCAAATAGAAAAACCCAAATTGCTCGTCACCACCACAAAAAATTCCACATAGGATCATTCATAGAGATAGAGACCACTACCACCCTTGACCACCAAACCTATTATTAACACTATTATGAAAAAAATTAATAGTCGACCACATGAGCCTCGATCACTAGAATTCACCCTAATGAACATGAATAGATTTTTGACCTATTCCTAATCAGCAATAATTTTGAGCAATAGAAGACTTTTGAGGAAACCACATCCCCGTACAACTCTAATCCTATGGAATTCTAGATCTTCACCATCTATATCTAGTAGGAATGGGATTCATTTCACCACCACACCTAGGATTAGAAGCCTGGAAATATTGTTGGGCCTAGTTATTCCAATCCCAAGTTGAGTGGTAACAATGGTGTTCTCCACACCCCCTAGATAGTTTTGGTTAATTAAGAGTCTAGCCATCACGAGAACCATCCCTTTCAATTCATTCAAATATAGTAAATCCACCATAAAATGTGATGAGATGTTTAAGTTTACTCTATAATTTTCATTTGTATGCATGAACTCCCACCGTAGCACTAGCTTGATTGCTTCCAACAAAATCCTCCTTCAAACTTTAAACACTAACCTCAGCCTCAAGTCTATGGTGTCTCCCAAGAAGTCCATTTGATGCTTGGGGAATACAAACCTTAAGGGAATATCCATTTCTTAAGATCCTTTGAATAACCCTTGAGCTCCTACAATATCAATTTAAGGAGGCCATTAAAAGGACTAGAATTAACTCAAGCCACATTAATTGTACTTGAAAATAAATATGAGACTATCAAATAGATCACACAATGCCACTAGCCAACTGTTAGGAACCTATGATTCAACCCATCTACAAAAAAATTGGCTAATTTTTCTACCTCCAAGTTTGATTCCCTATAAACATGATTTATAATGTGACACTTAGATGTTTGGAGGATCTCTAGCATAATTTCTAGTAGAGACTATAACTTCTGATTCTACACATTCCTCATTTTGATCGCAATAACAATATAAATGTGACACATAATGCCACATGTTACAATAGAACATGGTTATAACTTTGTAAAGCCTTGAGTTTTATAAAACTATGACGAGTTGAGAGAATACAAAGTAAATAAATCTTGATAGGTGGTTGATAGCTAGATTGTGGAAGAGACCATTCATAAAAAAATGACTTTAAATGTTTTAATAATGCACGTGAATAAAAGGTCAAAAATCAATCTTTGTAACTTTAACAACTCTAAGGTGATTTTAGAAGGTTGAGTTAACAAGTCTAGCATTCCAAAAATTTCATTCCAGAATCCAACTATAGCCATTATAAAATACTATTTAAAATAAAAAATATAGTTCTTGAAATTGTTGGAATTAGCCATCATATTTTAATTTCTTGTAAATATATGTACATTAGTAGGTTAATTTAGGTGTACATAAGTTTAATTTAAATTGGTTTTTCTCCATCAAGCTCAAAATTCAACAACCGGTAAGGTGAAAATTCATGTATCAATTTTCTCAAAATGTGATCCAAAACATAAATGTCAATATTTACATTATCAAAGTGGTAGTACATATAAAGAAGCTTGCAAAATTTAAAAAATCCTACTAGTAGTAGAAGCAAATATTCACATATATTTATAAAAAATACACAAAATTTCTTCACTCCTTGCTCTTCTTAATCATATTTTAAAACTCCATTCCTAAGAAAATCATATCCCACAGTGACTAGCTGATGATGTTCCACTAAAGAGATATTGTGGAGATTTGATGTATGTAAAAGGATGTTAGGTTACAACAAATCCTTCATTTAACAAGCATGGAATATCCCTTAATTCAGGGATTCATACTCCAATGCATGTAGTAACTAAAACATCCCCTAGGACTCCTAGATAATCCTCTTGAACGATAATATTTACCAGGGACAACACATCAACTTGTGCAACTCCAATGTCTAGTAAGGAAGCGACAAACTATGAAGAAATATTGGTGTTCACTTGATATCTATCCATAAGTTCTACAAATTCATAGCCAAACACCATCTTGATAATGACTCTACTCCATCTAGTGTCTATCCTTAAAATATTTATAAGTTGATGGTTAGTAATTTCTCCTAGGAAGGTTGATTGTCATTGAGGGTTGGTTAGACAAATTGGTGTATCTAATTCCATATCATTTTTTAAGATAGATCTTTAATCAATATTATGATGAACATCATTATTATTTCCAATCGAATTTATAGAAAATTTAATTTTGCATCCCACTATGGTCAAGTGTGAGCTAATAGTTAAAACATTTATGTAGTGTAGAAAAAAAAAACCCCTTTTCACACTTAATTTGGGAATAATTAATATTAAAATGAGCTTAACTATGCCTTGATTTAGTGTTGTAATGTGTTAAATTGCACATTCACATTAAATTTAGGGCCCTTTTTAATAAATGAGCTTAATGATGCCTTATTTAGGATGTTGTAAAGTGTATTTTTACACTTTCAAACTAATCTAGGGATTTATTAATCAATTGAGGTTAATTTGAGGTTAATTGGCCCCTTTAATTCAAATCCAAGCCGAATTAATTTTATTTTTCAATGGATAAAGTCTGACATTCATAAATAATATTACACAACACTTAATTTTATGAAGAATGTGTCCTAGGTTAGTGACCTAGGACCCATTCACCACCTGGTGAATGGGAGGTGACGAATGTGTAGAAGTTGATAAAGCCAACTTCACAATCCCAAAGAATCACCTGCATGCAATCACCTGTCACATGCAACAAATATCCATAACAAACAATAAGATGTTCTACAAACTCTCAAGAAAGAATGTGCAAGCTCAAAACCAGAAAATTATTATTGAATAATATAATAATTACAATGTGATCAATCCTTATGGAGGAGATCAAGAAAACCTAAAATTAGGAAACCCTAAAAATAAACCCTAGTGTGCACACTTAATAATTAATAAATAATTATTAATGTGCCTAAGTTTAGCTTAAGCAACCTAAAGGAATAAGTGACTTAATTAATTAACCAATATGATTAAATTAATTAAGTGGAAGAACTTATCAATCTAACATCCCCTCTTAAGAGGAACTTAGGGATTAGTTAAACACTAGAAAAAAATGCATGAAAGAAAAGATGGGTCCCGACAACAAAGTCCTGATCAAGCACCCAAGTAAAAATACAATGCAAAATAAACTAACCGGGGTAAAGGAGAAAAACAAGTGGGAAAAAAAATCCTCCCAAAAATAGAATGCAAAGATCAACTAAGTGATGAAATATGGAGGAATCAATAAGAACCCCAAAGACACCATCCATCACAAAGATACATGAAATAACCCCCTAGAAGAGAGGACTAAATAGACCACATAGGCCCCCCCATAATGAAGTAGCTCCAAAAGGAGTGAAGAAACCGCATTTATTGAAACAAGTGAGAGGGAACAGGCTGAATGAATTCAATCTCTAAAGGTGAAGTAGGTGTAGCCCAAGGTGTCTCCATAGAAGCAGGTGTGACCTCAACAAATGAAGAAGTCAAAGTAGGTGAAGACTGAAGTGAAACCTCCAAAGATGAATGCTCAACTAGATCCTGCTGCTTTGACACTGAAGAAACCACATCTGTAGGCATAGAAGTATCAACAAATGCAATAGTAGGTGGAGGAGATGGAATGGATGGCTCAAGAACAGGATCTGAAGTGAGAAATCCAATGTTCAAGAAGCCAAATTTCTCCTCTGAATGATGATTCACACTAGAAGTGTGATGAACAACTGTAGGAGAAAAATAACCATTCGTAGCAAAATTTTCAAAGGAATACAACTGAGATGAGTGATCCACCACCCTAGTAGAAATAAACTCTCTATGCTCCAAGTCTTTGATGATAACTGAATTAGGTGTGAACTCCATAGACCTCCCATTGCCTCCATGTGTGATCTGATATATAGAAAGAAGGTTGTTTGCCAAATGAGGAACACACAAGACATCTTGAAAAGTGTTGTCCCCAAAACTAATAGACCCCTTACCTATAACACTCATGTATGTATTGTTTCCCATCAAAATAGGAGGCATAGTGTGAGACTCAAAGGAAGTGAACATAGACTGTGTAGAAGACATATGATGAGATGGTCCTGAATCTAGAAGCCATCTCCCTAATCCAAGACTCGAAGAAGCACAAAGAGCATGTCCCTTTATATGTGATGAAGTATGTAAACCAGTTGTGCCCCTATCATGCTACACTAAAGAAGAAGAAGGAGGGGAAGGAGAAGCTGAAGACATCCTAGAAGGAAAATCAATCTGATGTTTCTGAAGAAGATTCTTCAGCTTATCAATGTCCTTCTTGTAGCAATTATTATCTACATGTCCTTCTCTCTTGCAATATGCACATGGGCCCTTCTCCTTTCTAGATGATTTCCCCTTAGAAGAGGATGATGAATCTGAGGACTCCTTCTGCTGCTCATGAGATTTTGAATCCTTTTGTTTCTATTTCTTGCCTTTTCATGTAGAAGCCTTCTGATCTTTGGGCTCCTATGATGCAATAAGTGCCTGTGATGAAGAGGGCTTCAAGTTGCCCATATTAGCCAACTTGGCCTGCTCTCAAGTGAGAGAAGATGAAAAATAATCAAAAGAAGGCATAGAAAATCTAGTACCAAGTGCATCCCTAGTAGCATAAAAGGTAGAAACAAAAATTGAATCTGGTCCAAGGTTAGAAGGAATGGACAATATCAACTGAGATTCTTCCTTTTGAATGCCACACTGTGAAAACTACAATCTAAGAGACTTGAGTTTGGTGAAAAACTCCTGGATGCTATCAAAATCCCTAAGATTTAAGCCAATAAGCTCATTCTCTAACTGAAACCCTCTCATAGTATCCTGCTTCCCAAACAAAGACTGTAAACTAGTTCAAACCTCATGGGGTGTAGTGCAAGACTCAATGTGAAAAAAAAGGTCAGCAGAAAGAGCTAGACATAAAGTACCATAAGCTTCATCACATCTATTAAACCACTTTCTCTTTTCAACAACACCTGTAGGTTCAATTTTTGTACCCATGGTTACCCTATACAACCCTTTGTGTTTCAAATGAATCCACATTTATTTTTTCCAACCAAAATAGTTGAATGGAGTAAGGGGTGCAATATTATGTGTATCCATGACATAATACAACAATATATACTCTCAAATAAAAAAATAATGCTCGTTGATCTCAAAAAAAAGCCTAATTGCACACTTCCCAAGAAAATAACTGAAAAGGTAAAGGTTGAGATCAAAGAGGAATATGAGATACCTAGTAAAAAAATTGAGAAAAACAGGTTTGATATCTATGTAGATCACTAAACCAACTTTCTGAAGCCTATTTTTTTTTCGCAAAATGGATTCCAGATGCAAACGTTACACCTCCTAGATTGAAAACAACAACTTCAGACTTTGACAAGAGAAAAATGTAGGATTTGATAAATGCAAATCCACAGCTCGCCAAGAACACCTGCATGCAAAATACCTAATGCTGAATGGAGACCAAAGAGACAGAAGCAAGGGTTTGGAAAAACTCAGCGGAGTGAGAGCATAATTGTTATTTCCCAAAAAGAATGATTACAATAATTACAAAAGCGGCATATAAGGTGAGAAACCCTAAAGCCGAAGAAAGCTAGGTTTGTGCATTTAATAATTAATAAACATATTAATTATAATGCACCTACAAATGACAAGCTTAAGTAAATAGAATAATAGTTAGCATTAATAATTAAACCAAAGTGATTTAATTATAAAGGCAAATGAACTATTACTCTAACACCCCCCCTTAAGCGAAGCTCAGGAGGAAGCAAACCTAGCACAGCTAAGAAAGCAGAAAAAAAAATGGGTCCCGGCAACAAGGCCAGATCAGGTACCCAACTACAAAGAAATCTCTGTAAAACGGGGAAATAGAGAAAACCCAGTGGGAAAAAACTCTACCCCAAAAAGAGATACAACAACATGCTGAAAAAAACATGAAGGAAGGAAGGCCTCAACAAGACCCCCCAAGGACAACTTCCGTCACCCCAAGCATAGAACGCAACTGAAGATAGCGCGGAGATGCAAAAGGTTTGGTGAAGATGTCAGCAACCTGCGCGTCAGTGGGGATGTACTCCAAAGAGAGAACACCATCCTGAATCTGCTGACGGATGAAATGCATATGAAGCTCAATGTGTTTAGTGCGCTGATGCTCCACCGGGTTGCGGGAAATGTGAATAGCACTCTGATTATCGCACCACAGAACAGTGGGACGATCAGGAGGAAACCCAAACTCAGTCATCAACTGCCGAAGCCACAAAATCTCCTGACTAGCATGCACTGCCGCTCTATACTCAGCCTCTGTAGATGAAAGTGCATGAGCATTCTGCTTCTTGCACGACCATGTGATAGGACCAGAGCCAAGGCAAAAAACAAAGCCAGAAGTAGACTTCCGATCATCAACATCACCAGCCCAATCTGAGTCAGTGTAGCCAACAATGTGAGGAGCCCCTGATGTGTAATGAATGCCATACATAAGTGTGCCCTGAATGTATCTCAAAATGCGCTTGGCAGCTTGCCAATGACTCTCATGAGGCTCGTGTGAGAACCGAGAGACTAGACCAACTGCAAAGGAGAGATCAGGACGAGTGTGTGTCAGGTACAACAAACTGCCAACCAACTGCCGATACAATGTAGGATCCACTGAAGGTGAAGTGCAAGAGGTAGACAAAGTAACACCCGACTGAAAAGGTGTGGGAGCAGGCTTGCAATCAAGCATATCAAAGCGCTGAAGCATGTCAAGAGCATACTTCTGCTGGTAAACAAAGATCCCAGCAGGGGACTGAACAATCTGCAGACCCAGAAAGAAGTGTAATAGACCCAGGTCTGTCATCTCAAACTGCTCCATCAATGCACGCTGAACATCCTGAATCATAGAAGATGAGCTACCTGTGATGAGAAGATCATCAACATATAGCACAAGGATCAAAACCTCATCCTCAAGACGCTGAATGTAGACTGTAGGATCGAAATGACAGCGTGTGAATCCTGTAGAAAGCAGAAAGGAGTCCATCTTCTCATACCAAGCCCGAGGGGCCTGTTTGAGACCATACAAAGAACGCCGAAGTCTGCAAACCAAGGAGGAATCCTGCACAAATCCCTGAGGCTGCTCCATGTAAATCTCCTCACTAAGATCACCGTGCAAGAAAGCACTCTTCACATCCATCTGATAAATGGGCCATCCCTGAGAAGCCGCGAGGGATAAGACAAGGCGAATAGAGTTCATCTTGGCGACAGGGGCAAATGTCTCAGTGTAATCAATACCCTCAACCTGTGAAAAACCCTTCGCAACAAGACGTGCCTTGTACTTATCAATAGAACCATCAGCAGCAAACTTAGTACGATACAACCACTTGCATCGCACTAACTTTCTTCCCTTAGGAAGAGAACAAAGATCCCAAGTATGATTCTTCATCAAAGAAGAATACTCCTCCTCCATAGCACTGTCCCACTCAGTATGTCCTGTCGCTGCCCCAAATGTCTGAGGATCACCACAAATAGCATGACTCAGAAGACTAGAACCCGCAATATGAGACCGGGTGCGACGGGAAGTGGAAGGGTCACCAGCCAGAGATCCTGCAGCATCAACTGTAACACGAGCCCATCTAGGCATCTGTGGAGGATCCTGTGGTGGAGGTAAATGGGGATCACTAAGATCATCATCCTCATCATCCTGAAACAAAGTTGGAAGAGAGGAGGGAGTAGTGGTAAGTGAAGTAGACTCTGGAAGCGGGGTATCTACTGTAGGAAGGCGCTCATCAAACTGGACATCCCGTCGAAACAGGACCTCTCTGGAATCAGGGTCAAACAACCTGTATGCCTTAACATCCTCGCAGTAGCCAACAAAAATGAGGTGTCGGCTCTTCCGCTCCATTGCTCTCCTCTGAGCGTCAGGCACAAATGCCCATGCTTCACTACCAAAAACTCGGAATGAAGATATATCAGGCTTGACATGAGACCAAGCCTCCTCAGGAGTCATATGTCGAACTGCCTTGTGAGGCATCCGATTCTGAATATAGTTGGCACAATTGACTGCCTCTGCCCAAAAAGACGAATCCATGGACCTGGACTGTATCATACAATTAGCCATCTCCCGAAGTGTTCTGTTCTTTCTCTCTGCCACACCATTCTGCTGAGGGGTGTAGGGCACTGAAAACTGATGCTGAAGACCATGTTCAGAGCAAAAATCCCTGAAAGTTTGGTTCACATACTCCCCCCCATTATCTGTGCGTATCCGACGAATAGAAAGACCAGATTGCTTCTCCACAAATGTCTTAAAGACTCGAAATGAGTCAAAGACATTAGACTTGTACTTTAAAAAGTACACCCATGTGCGCCTGGAGAAGTCATCAATGAAAGTAAGCACATATCTAGCACCGGAAAAAGAAGGAGTAGGAAATGACATGAGGTCACTATGAATCAACTCCAATGGTGCCAAAGCACGAGTAGCTCGTCCCTGAGGGAAAGGATCCCTATGTTGTTTGCCAAGAACACAACCCTGACAAACCCCATCAGTGCAAGTAATGTGTGGAAGCCCAAGAACAAGTGCCTGTGTGCTCATCTGCTGAAGATATCTGTAATTGACATGGCCCAAACGCTCATGCCAAAGTCTGCTCACTGAATCTGCATGTGCTATAAGACAGGAACCCATGCCAGCAGAAGACTCAAATCCATCAAATCTGTATAGTCGGGATGCAGTGTCAACACTCCCAGTAGCCACAATCATATCAGAATCATGTAAGTCCCGAATAACCACATCATGTGGTGAGAACTCAACTGTCTTACCAGAGCCAGAGTGACAAATCTGATAGATAGACAGTAGGTTCGTCGAAATGTCAGGGACAAAGAGAACATCCTGAAGAGAACCCCCAGCCAATGCAACAGAACCAGAACCCAAAACAGAAAGATGAGATGAGTTCCCAACAGCAATCTGTGAAGTAGCACAAGGAGCAAGTGAGGTGACCAATTGCTGAGTGTGAGTCATGTGGTGAGAGGCACCGGAATCAAGAATCCAGGTGGGCCCAGAAGTCATAGCTCGTGCAGTAAGAGCATGACCTTTCCCTGTAGGGGAGGATGTGGACTGAGGAGATGAAATGTGATGCTCCTGCATGGCTTCCTCTAAAGCCTCCAAACGTTTCCAACACCGAGAAACGGGATGTCCTTCCTTTCCACAAAAGCTACAGGTCTCAACTGATTTCTTCTTAGTCTTGGAGGTAGACTCAGTAGACTTCGAAGAAGATTTACCCTTGGAAGGGTTAGCTGGAGGTTTTGAATCAGTTTTCTGTGCAGGTTTGGAGGAAGACTCATTGCCTGCGGAATCTTTCTTCGGTTTGCTTTTCTGTTTTGGTTTCCCCTGTGAAGACTGAGCAACCAATGCTTGGCTAGAAGAGCCAGAAGCATCCATCTGTTGGATCTTTGCCTGTTCCCGTGTCAACCGATCACAGAATGTCTCAAAAGAAGGCATGGTGTGTCTAGCACCCAAAGCATCCATGGTGGAGTAGAAAGTGGAAGAGAAGATCTGATATTGTCCTCGCAACTTTGAGAGTATCAAGAAGATACACTCGTCATCTGTCTTGGTTTTCCCACATCCCTGCAAAACTGAGCGTAGAGACTTGAACTTCATCAAGAAGTCCTCAATGGTGGGAAAGCCGGTAGGTGTCAAAGTAGTCAGCTCTGCATCAAGCTGTAGTGCCCGAAATTCATTGACAGTGCCAAACAAATCTGAAAACTTGCCCCAAATGGCCCTAGGAGTGGTCAAACCATCCAAGTGAAAGAGGAGACTGTCGGAAATGTTCAGTGCAATCAAGCCCATGGCTTCATCCATTTTATTCCTGTGCTGAAGAATCTCAAAAGGACGCTGTAGGACAGGTTGATGTTCATCTAGGCATGACCATAAGCCACGTGACATGAGTAGCCTGGTCATGTGTGCTTTCCAGGTGTGGTAATTGTGCGGTGTTAGTCGGGCCATAGAGGGGTCCGACATTGAGAGAAGAGAAAGACAGAAGTAGAAGGGTCATTTTCTGAAAGTAAATGACAGAAAGCAAAACTACCCCCCCACAATGTATGATTCTAACCCTCGTACAACAATTAAACAAATACTGGAAGTATAAAAAACGAGGAAAAAACCTGAACGCCAGATGTAGTGAGAGAGGAAAACGAAGCCTCTACTTTGATGCCAAAAAATAGTGCTCAAACAGCCAAATCAGCAAACAAAACCAGCATGATCACGTCTGGCTCGGAAACACCTTTCCGACGATATTTTGTTTTTCGAAAACGGACACCGTATGCCCAAGATACGGCCAAAAAACCACAGGTACCCCCTAAAATTGAACTCTCTGGAAAAAACCAGTCAGGGGAAATAATTTGACGGCCGTATGGCTGTCACTGGACATCGACGGTGGCCAGTGGGCGGCGACACCGATAGAGGTGGCGATCGAGCGGAGTGGCAGTGGCGGCCGAGCGGCTGGGCGGCGGTGGCGGGCCCCGGTGGCAGCTCGGTGGCCGCAGGGTGGCGCGTAGGCCAGCGGCGGCACGGGCTGGCAGCACCCAAAATTTTTTTTTTTTTTATTTTTTTTCAATTTTTGAGCCCGTACGGCCCTGGTAGGCCAAAAAATTTTTGCCTGTGGTCACTGTGGCCAAAATAGTCAAAGTTTATATGAATTTTGACTCTCCCGGACCTTCTGAACGCAATGGTGGAGTCCGTTTTTGCTCAAACGGCTCCAGAAAATAGTGCCTCCTTCAAAGTGACAGAAAAACCCCAGAGAAGCTGTGGCTGTCGTCTTCGAATCGTGGCCTCAAACACCTTCAAACCAGGCAGCGACAGGGTGGCTCTGATACCATGTAGGATTTGATAAATGCAAATCCACAGCTCGCCAAGAACACCTGCATGCAAAATACCTAATGCTGAATGGAGACCAAAGAGACAGAAGCAAGGGTTTGGAAAATCTCAGCGGAGTGAGAGCATAATTGTTATTTCCCAAAAAGAATGATTACAATAATTACAAAAGCGGCATATAAGGTGAGAAACCCTAAAGCCGAAGAAAGCTAGGTTTGTGCATTTAATAATTAATAAACATATTAATTATAATGCACCTACAAATGACAAGCTTAAGTAAATAGAATAATAGTTAGCATTAATAATTAAACCAAAGTGATTTAATTATAAAGGCAAATGAACTATTACTCTAACAAAAAAGGCCTCAAAACTAAAAAATAAAAAATTATAACCTCCACCACTGCGAATTTTGCTGAACTAGATTTCCAATGATATTTTGTTTTCGAAAAAAGGCCTACGTTTGCAAAAGTTATGAGAAAACAAACAAAAAGCCTATAAAAGGCACTTTCACCACTAAACAGGGGCAAAAAATTAGAACCTTCTTGTTGGCCCTTGGTTCTGCATGTGACCATCGGTGCTTAGGCACTAGGGCCTGATCACTGATGTGACCCTAGCGAGGGATGGGTTGGCTAGCGGGGCTAAGCATCGAGCGCTTGGTTCTCCACAGGACCATGGGCGAGTGGTTAAGCTCGCGGGGTGGGAGGGAGTGACGATGGGGTGGTTCGTCGGTGGTGGAAGCGGGCGATGTAGGGGGGGTCCGCCGGTGGCTAGTGGCCACTTGGCGGAAGATGAGCGACATTGGGATTTTCAATCGGCCATGCAACTTGCGCGTTTTTTTGATTTTTTTTCAATTTTTCGCCTCATACTGCATGTTGGAAGGCCGTACGACCCCTTTGGGAAAAATTTTTTTGCCTTTTTTTTTCAACAAATCCAAAATCGATGAAACGAAAGGCATTCCTAGGGGTTTTTAGGTGTCCTGAATGCGATGTCAAAGTCCATTTTTCCGAAAGATGCTAAGAAAAAATGCCTACCCCCAGATGCATAAAAAATCAGCTTGGTTTGAAACCCTTGCACATAAAGTAACGCTGTGAGAGAATATCTTAAAATCACGAACATGCAACCACAAGTCTAGAGCTCTGATACCATGTAGAAGTTGATAAATCCAACTTCATAGCCCACAAGAATCACCTGCATGCAATCACTTGTCACATGCAACAGATATCCAGAACAAACAATAAGATGTTATGTAAACTCTCAAGCAAGAATGTGCAAGCTCAAAACCAAAAAATGATTATTGAACAACATGATAATTACAATGTGATCAATCCTTCTGGAGGAGATCAAGAAAACCTAAAATTAGGAAACCCTAAAAAGAAACCCTAGTGTACACACTTAATAATTAATAAATAATTATTAATGTGCCTACATTTAGCTTAAGCAACCTAAAGGAATAAGTGACTTAATTAATTAACCAATATGATTAAATTAATTAATTGGAAGAACTTATTACTCTAACATAATGGTCCTCACTAGGTCCTAGGACCCCCTTTTGACATAACATTTCATATTTCTCGAAGTGTGTCCTAGTTAAGTGTGCTAGAACCCATTCGCCCTATGGTGAATGGGTTCTCACTTAACCCTAAGACCCCCATTGGAATATGATTTCAATGGTATTTTAACGATTTCATATTCAAGATCTAATGTCGGCTTGTGTTATTTGAATTCTGAGATTTAATATTAAGTTATCTATAAATATAAGGCTATTTCACTAGGTTTCACCTAACAAGTTTGATCTAAGCAATCCTAGAAATTTGAAGTTATTATAAGAGTAATTTCACAAGAGAATTATAGAGCACTCAAGACCATTCAATAAGGCATTCAAGGGCAGATTAATTAAATTTTATGTAGCAATCAAGGATCTATTTCATCATGTCAACGTCACACATATTGTTGAGATAATGTGTTGATGTAGCATTGGTGATCAAGTTCAAGTATTCAAAGCCATTGTCTTATGTCAAATTCTATGATCAATATCTACATACATTGAGGCCACTTCATGCTAAGTTTTAGATTTCCAATCCAAGGTTCAATTGAGGATTGGTGAGGAGTGACATTATGTTGTTCATTCATGTCTCCTTTTCTGCATTGTTTCATTTCAAGGTTTAATTACCAAAATAGGGTTTGACCAAGGCAAACCCCTATTACTTAAAAAACAAAAAATTTATTCTCCTTTTATGTGTGATTGTAGGTTTTAGGTTGAAGATCAAGTGGAGAGAAAAAGTTGTCAAAGTTGCAAAGTTGTCATCTTTCTTGCAAGATCACGACAATAATTCTACAAAATTTATTTCCAACTTCTAGGATCTGAACACCTAGAATCTAGGAGTGTAGACATTGAAGAACAAAGCTAAAACTACTTTTCTAGAACTCTAGTAGGGACCCATTCACCATTGGGCGAATAAGTCCTCAGTGAGGCCCAAAAAAGCACTTTTTGCAACATGTACACAACATTTGACTCTCTTAAAACTTGCCTTTTGATTACTATATTGGTTAGGTTTGATTTATGATATTTATTTATGCATTATAGCACTCATTATTGAGTGAAACAACTAGTCAAAATTAGGTTCATCCCTTTGGTAATCCATTTGGGGTGAACCTCTTTTTCTTTGTTTAATTTTGGTGAACTTGACCTCTTCTTGAGAATTGTATTTTTCTGATTTTGGAGTCTCTTTTCATCTTAGATTAGATATTAAATTCATTTTCTTTCATTTTTATTGAATTAGATCTCATTTAGTGTGTCTAATTTTTCATTCAAATTGGCATCTCATCTAGGGTTTTTAGGATTGCATTGTTTGCATTCTTCAAATCTAATTTTTTTTAAAAAATTAGTCATCTTGTATATCATTTAGATAATATAAAATTGCATTTCAAAATTGAAACAAAAATCTCACATCAAACTAGATTTTTTAGTTCATCATTTTGTCACATTTTCAACTTGCATTTCACATTACATTTACATAAAATTAAACCTGAAACTTACTATAGCATACCTGAATCTGAAAAATCATTAGAAAAGACCAGAAAATTTGTAAAACTTAGCTACAAAATCCTATTCTAGGAACCATTCCCCCTAGGAAAAATGAGTCCCTAATCAAAGCTTAATCTGCATTTCTAGAATTTAAAAACTTCATTTATGTGCTTTTGTTTGTTGTTATCAAATTTTTGTTATAGTTTCCTAATTTTTTGTTTCATTCATTTAATTAGATCTAGCTTAATTTGGTTCATTTGGTGCATTGTCTAAATTCAAAATTGCATTTAAAACATTTCATTTTTAGATTATTGCATAGTGTAATCAACAACTTACCTTGTTTATGTAGAATTTGATAATCTAACCTCACAAATCCCAATGAACACCTACAAGAAAATAACCTATCACCAAAGGAGATCAAGAGATACAAGAATGGTGCTCTACAAACATGAAGCAAAAGATGCATTACTCAAGAAGTGAATAATTATAAAGAGATCAATCCTTAAGAAAGGAGATCAAAACCTAAAGCAAAAACCCTAGGATGAAGATTAAACTAGCATGTGACAAGTGTCAAGATCATAATGAATGAGACACCATGACTAATTTAATAATGCAAAATAAAGATTCCTATATTTAGCTTAAGTGAAATAAAGTAAAAGTGACTTAATTAATTAATGAACAAGATTAAATTAATCAAGTAAACAACCTATTAATCTAACACCCCCCTTAAGATCAACTTAGGGAGAAGCTAAAAATCTAAGGACAAATGCATGAAAGAAAAGATGGGTCCCGACAAACAAGGCCTAATGAGGTACCCATGTACAAATGTAAAAGATCTCTCACAACAAGAGAAAGAGAGAAAACCTCATGGGAAAAACTCTTCTCCAAAAGAGAGAAATACATGTGAAGGTCTAAGAAGCCTCCAAACAATAATGAAAAATGAAGAAGCCTCCAATCAAAAAGAAATTGTCCCAAAATATAGGAACAAAGGATGAAAACCACTAAAGCATGAAGAAGCTGCAAACATTGTCGTAGAATGGTTGTTGAACGAAAAACCCTCTTTGAAATAAAGGATGATTAGGATAAAGAAGACAAGAATCTGCATGAGTACCCACAATGACACTACTCGAATCAGATGGAAAACAAAGGAAAACACCTAAAAATCAAAGATACAAATGGCAAAAGTAGCAAAAGTCTAAAAAATTGATCAAGTGAAAATGGAAGGTTGCCTTCAGAAATAGGAATGCAAGAGTGTCCATATGGTAAAATATTCATCTCATCGAAATGCATGGGTTACCAACTGCTACATCCACCTAGTACATAGGAACAAATACTTTATACATAGCTCACTCCAACGCGAAACCAAGGAAGCATTAACACAAACAGTAGAAACCCCCCCATAATGCTGAAAGGGGAGAGGCATGATAGGTACACTGAAACTGAATGCCAAAAATAAGTACATGAAGAAGAATCAAGAACATCTGAATGTGTAAACATGAAAGTATCAACACATATAAAGGGTGTGCAAACAAAAGTCACACATGCATGAGGTTGTTGTTGTGGAAGGGACACTCACTTGACAAAGGTATGCTGGAAAATAAATGACAAAACATAAAAACCCCTATGGAAATTTATAACATAGTGTGAGTACAACAAGGCACAAAGTGATGTGCAATAATCCCAATACTACACATACAAAGTTGAGGCACTTTATTTCAGTGCGTTTACAAATGAAAAATACATGCAATGTGAGCCCATAAGGTCCAAAAAAGACTGCAGCTGAGAAGAAGGATTTATGGAAAAAACCAAAAATTAAATCTAGAAGCCACCCAAACCACTATGAAGAGCTCAGAACCGATTTTCTGATGATATCTCGTTTTCCCATTTTCGACATCGTATGCAAAAGTTATGCCGAAAACACTGAAGGAAAATCTACAAAAGAAGATCCGACTTTGACTGGAAATAATAGGGACTTATAAAAAATATCTAAACAATACCTACACCACTGGAAAGTACTCTAAATCCTCTTTCCGATGATATCTCGTTTTCCCGGTTTTGATACCGTGGGAAAAAGTTATGGCCTCTGGAGGAAATATGCTCTTAAAGGGCAAAATATAGACTGTTGCATTAAATTTGACGGCCAAAGAACCGTCACAACAAAAAAATAGGGTTAAAATAGACGGCCAAATGGTTGTCACTGTATTTGCACAATTTTCCTTATTTGAAAAAAAATGTTCAAAAGAAAAACAATAAAAAACAAATTTTCAATTTTTTTTTTAATAATTAAAAAAAAAAAAATTATGGTGGGGGGGACGTGGGCCACCCCCACTAGACGCCATGAGGGCGCGTGCCCCTAGGGGTACTAGAGGTACCTTGCGTACACTGTGCATGTACAAACCTGCGTAGTACCTGCACAAGGGTACCACCCCTCTTGTTTTTTTATAAAGCTTTTTTAAAAAACAAATAGTTTTTTCTTGCAATTTAAAAATCTGCATGTTTTTTTTTTGTAGATAAAATATAAATTTTTTTTAATGAAAATTTACCTCGAAATGCATTCAGGAGGCCATACAGCTCCAGCTAGGTATTTTTTATTTTTGCCTCGGAGGCTCCCGACTTAGAATTTGATGATTTTATAGTCGATCTTAGGGTTTTTTGGCCATTGCAGACACAATGGTGAGGTTTGTTTGGGCTCAAAATTCCTCAAAAAATTAGGCACCCCCTGGATCTGGCAAAAAACCCTTTCTTCAAATCCTCACAGATCTGGCAAACATAAGCTAAATTTGACAAAACAAAGGTCAATCTTGACTATTCCAATAGCTCTGGATTGAATTGAGAGGTTTGATTTGACCTTGGATGCACTAAAAATCCGCTTCAAGGAATGATCTCATGAAAAAGGAACAAGATGCTTACAAATCTAGAGCTCTGATACCATGTAGAAGTTGATAATCCAACCTCACAGATCCCAATGAACACCTGCAAGAAAATAACCTATCACCAAAGCATATCAAGAGATACAAGAATGGTGCTCTGCAAATATGAAGCAAAAGATGCATTACCCGAGAAGGGAATAATTACAAAGAGATCAATCCTTAAGAAAGGAGATCAAGACCTAAAGGAAAAAACCTAAGATGAAGATTAAAGTAGTATGTGACAAGTGCCAAGATCATAATGAACGGGACAACATGACTAATTTAATAATGCAAAATAAAGATTCCTATGTTTAGCTTAAGTGAAATAAAGCAAAAGTGACTTAATTAATTAATGAACAAGATTAAATTAATCAAGTAAAAAACCTATTACTCTAACACTCCCCCTTAAGATGAACTTAGGGAGAAGCTAATAAACTAAGGAAAAATGCATGAAAGCAAAGATGGGTCCCGACAAACAAGGCTTGATGAGGTACCCATGTACAAATGTAAAAGATCTCTCACAATAGGAGAAAAAGAGAAAACATCATGGGAATAATTCTTCTCCAAAAGAGAGAAATACATGTGAAGGTCTAAGAAGCCTCCAAACAATAATGAAGGACAAAGAAGCCTCCAATCAAGAAGAAATTGTCCCAAAAGATAGGAACAAAGAATGAACACCACTTAAGGATGAAGAAGCTGCAAACACTGTCGTAGAATGACTGCTAAAATGTTGAAAGAAAAACCCTCTCTAAAACAAATGATGATTATGATCAAAAAGACAAGAATCTACATGAGTACCCACAATGACACTACTCGAAGCAAATGGAAAACAAACGAAAACACTTGAAAATCAAAGATACAAATGGAAAAAGTACCAAAAGTTTGAAAAACTGATAAAGTGAAAATGGAAGGTTGCCTCTAAAAATAGGAATGCAAGAGTGTCCATATGGTAAGTGCTCCATCTCTCTAAAATACATGGGTAACCAACCATTGCATATGCCTGGTACATAGGAAAAAATACTATATACATAGCTCACTCCAACATGAAATTAAAGAAGCATTAACACCAACAATAGAAACCCCCCCATAATGCTAAAAGGGGAGAGGCATGGCATGTACACTGAAACTAAATGCTGAAAAGAAGTGCATGAAGAAGAATCAAGAATATATGAATGTGTAAACATGAAATTATCAACACATATAAAGGGCATACAAACACAAGTCACACACACAGGAGGTTGCTGTCGTGGAAGGGACACTCACTTGACAAATGTATGATGAAAAAAAATGGAAAAAAATAAAACCCCCTTATTGCACTATATAACATAGTGTGAGTACAACAAGGCACAAAGTGATGTGCAAGAATCCCAATACTACACATACAAAGCTGAGGCACTTTATTTTAGTGCGCTTATAGATGAAAAATACATGCAATATGAGCCCATAAGGTCCAAAAAGGACTACAACTGAGAATAAGGATTTTTGGAAAAAATAAAAAATCAAATCTGAAAACCACCTAAACCACTGAGAAGAGCTCGGAACCAACGTTCTGACGATATCTCATTTTCCCATTTTTGACATCGTATGCAGAAGTTATGCCGAAAACATTGAAGGCAACTCTAGAAAAGAAGATCCGACTTTGACTGGAAATAACAGGGACTTGAGAAAAATATCCAAACAATACATACACCACTGAAAAGCACTCAAGGTCCTCTCTCCGATGATATCTCGTTTACCCAATTTTGACACCGTGGGCAAAAATTATGGCTTCCGAAAGAAATATGCTCTTAAAGGGAAAAATGCAAACTGTTGCATTAAATTTGACAGCCAAACAAGCATTGCAGAAAAATACAGGGTTAAAATTGACGACCAAATGACCATCATCGTATTTGCGTAATTTTCCTTATTTAAATTTTTTTTTAAAAAAAAATAAAATAAAAAAGTTAAAAAATTTACAATAATTTTCTTTTTAATAATTATAAAAAAAAAAAGACATGGTGGGGGGGCATGTGGGCCACCCCCACTAGACCCCATGAGGGCACATCAAAGATGAAGTTGGACTTTGCTACTGAAATAAAACAATTGGTCTGCTCTCCCAGAGACCTGAATTCTTGCTATGCCCACAAGGGGCATACATCCCCAGACGAAGCCATTGTTGGAGCCTAAAATTTCATGCAAAATTTGGCCAGATTTAAGGCTCAAAATGAAAAGATTGAATTCAACACTCAAAAAGTATAGTTGAAAAATCTACTCAAATAAATCACTTTGAAAAATCATAACTGGAAGCTCGTTCAGTTTCACACAAAATCACTTTGCAAATGTGTTCATCTATCATATGTGAGTGTCTCCACCAAATTTCAGCCCCTTATGATATGATTTGCCAAGGTTTCAAAAGGTCAAGTTGAAGGGTTATGCGAAGGTTTGTTGTCTACACAAAAAATCTGTTAAAGTGACCAACTTTGGGGGACAATATTAGGCAACTGAAAGAGTTTCAAGAAAAACCAATTGGTGCTTTAGATTTTCCCCATCTCAATGTGCATCCATGTAAATTTTCAGAGCTTTAGGACATCATTTGATATTTTTTCAAAATCAAAACCAGATGGGTTTTACCCAGTTTGAAGAAAGCATTTCCAGAACAACTCGAAAAGGGTCAAATTTGACACTTGATATTTTATGAAGATTTTTTTTTTGCAAAAACCCCTTTTTCATATGTACTCATGGGACCTAAAAAAACCAATTCCCCAAGTTACAATTTCTTACGAACATATTTGATAATTTTCAATGAGGGTGACTTGATGAGTTTTAGTTGACTTTTGATGGTGGCAGTTTTCAGAGATGACTAAATAGGTAACTTCGAGCATTAAATTTTTTCAATCCTAATCATTTCATGCAAATCCGCTCTATGAGCACACTCTTCTATCATAAGTCAACATACTGGTAATTTTTTGTGGCTCCAAGAGAAATTTTGATAAGTTTTTTGAAGCAATTTTGGAGGAAACTTGATCTATCTTTATCATAGTGCAAAATAAAAGATCTTTCAGAGAAAAAAAGTGGTTGATTTCGATAGAATCAACAATTAGAACTAGTGGAAATCATCAATATCAGTTCTTTGTTTTCCATTTGCCGGTATGGCATGATAATGAGTATGAACAAAATATTCATCATAAGGAAGCAACTTAATAGAAGATCCTGTCAATAGACGAAAATAAGAAGCATTCTAAATATGATTAGTTTCTTTAATAGTATTTTCTTGCATCATTAGTAAGTGCAACACTATTGGCTTTCATACTAAAAAAGTGAATTCTCAAATGAACTTGATGAAGACAACTAACACTTACAAGAAGAGGTCACCCAGAATATTACAAGATGAGGATGTTGATAATACTGAAAAATTGAAATCCTCAAAGAGAATATGAGAATTTCATAGTGGGGAACTCTTACACAAGAAATAGGAAGCTACTTCCAACTATTGGAAGAAGATATTAGGTGAACCTAGTATTTATTGTGAGCTTCAATTATGTAGTCTCGAATTTGAAGGCAAGTGGAGTGTACAACTACATCACTTTCACCATTAGTAGCAAATAATATAATTCGTCATGGCCTATCTCATCTTGAGACAAGTTTCTTATGAAAAAGATCCGAACAATAATCATTTTATCTCTTTGAAGTATGGAGCAAATAAAGGATCAACCTTCGCTTGGCTTGCAAACATTTTATATTCAAATTGAAAGAAATAAGATGAAGGAATATAAAGAGTATTCAAAAGATTATGAAGACAATGAATGTGGTCACACCATCAAAGCTAAGGACAATATAAACAAAGGTAAAAGTAACTATTTTTATGCAAAATGCAGGGTAAAAACTCATGCGCAACTCCAAGGGAATTGTAGAGTGCAAACCACCAAATGTGGAATCATTGTCACTGATAATAGAGGAAACCTCTGATGTTTAGAATTTTTCTCAAAATAGGAAAGTGCTATCTAAGGAATTTCACAAGAGACCATTTTGTAGGATATTCCCTTGTCATTTCCTTTTTATCAAGGGTTACCTCGTCTGTGCTCTTCTTATGACTGCGAACAAAGATGTCTTGGATATAGAATTCTGATATGTATGATGCTATTGGAAAGAGGGAGGATGAAAAGTATGAGGTGGCACATCTCGTGAAGGATAGAGAACTGTATTGTAAAGTATTGGCGGCCACTGTGCTGGCTGAAAGGGATCAATTTGATATTGCAAAGGAAATTGTTATACAGATACAAGAAGTTGTAGCAGAAAGCATCTTTGTTCAGATGCCTAATGTCTCAAACTCATTACCAAGCAAAATAGTGGCAAGATTGTAAATGAATTTCATTAAGAGTAAAGGTCTGGATGCGAATGAGGAGGCATTATGGGAAGTTCAAAGTGCTTGCAAAATTATATCCTTACAAAAATATTATGGGATATCGTTCTCCCCAGTTTAAGGATTATAATCCTTACATTCAAATGTGACTTCAATGTGATAAATACCCTTGAGAAAGGGATTTTACAATCAGATGTGGAATTTTTTGATACAATGTATCAGATGGCTCAAGGGCTGGAATTTATTCTTGACTGTGCGGTGGACATCCAAGCAACCCAAAATTGATTTTTCTCAAAGATGAAACTGGGAAAGAATTCATATAGATTCTTAATACTATCATCTACAATAAAATTTTTGGGATTTTGCTCTCGGTTCACAATATTCTCTTTAATCGGTAGTGATATCATTGTTTAGAAGTTCCATTGTACTTGGGAAGAGTTTATAAATTGGGGCCTTGATGATGGCCATCTAAGGCAATCGGTTTGGAATACACGCCACAAAGGATTGACTATTTGAACCATGGTGATTATAAATTCGAGATATCCGACTAAAAAACACTGGAGATTTAGAAGCCTATATAGAAGCAATCGAGGTAAAAGAGTTGAATCAAAATTCATCCTCGAGACAGAGTCATCAAATTAACTTAAAATGCATGAAGAAGTGTCTGCGAAGTGCAAATATGACTTTCCTCATCATCACAGTAGAAGCCCTAAAACCGAAATATCAAAGTGAAAATCCTAAGTGTATCAGGAAGACATGTAAAATTGGAGCAAGTTCCTCATGTCTCTCTGACTGAGTGGGTCACTTCGATGAAGGGAACAATTTTTTTTTCGGGGAAAATCCCATCAATCGCTTGACAACACTTACTTCATCGATGAAAAAATTAATTTTTGGAAGAAGATCATTTTAAGTTACTCCATACTCTGATACACAAGAAGAACGTAGTTTCCATTCAATAAAATGTAATATGAAATGAGAAAAATAAAATAAAGATTTATTGAGATAATGATAAAGTATAGGTGATAAAATTTTACACTCCATAGTGAAAAATGCAATTACATTTTCATCAAGGGGTAAACTATTTTCATCGATAAGTTAAAAGGAAACTAAAGTTGTAAGATGGGTAACTATTTTACCTAAAAAGAATATTTTTAATTATGTGGAATAAGGCATACTTAAGGGAGTCATCGAGAGAGAAACATTAATATCGGGGAAACGAAAATATAAATCTCTTCGATAATATGAAAAGATAAAATCAAAGATGAAGGGTAAGATTAATTTCTATAGTAAATTCATTATGAGGCTTTGGTGAAAGGAATAAAATACTACTATCAAATACGATGAATATTTCAGAGATAATATCACTTTAAGAGAATGAATTTCACCATTGGTAAAAGAAGAAAATATTTTTATTTGAGAATAAAGAGTGGGTAATTGTTTTTATCCGAATAGAATTTTTCTAATTGGATGCGAAGTAAAAATTGCTAGCAAAGGAAGGATTACAATGATCATTAAAATTATTTTCATGGGAAATAAAGACAATGAAGATTAAAGTATTTTAATTTTCCAGAGGTAATTAATTAAAATAAAATGAAGAGATGCAACCAACAAACACACGAAAGGTCACAAATCTTAAAGATATAATGTATATATACTAGATGAAATCAAGAGGAGAATGAGATTAGAATTAGGAGTTAGGTAGTTGGATAAGTGGAACTGTTGCAAAAATAAAATTTCATGATGTGTATTGCAAAATATTTTGAAATAATGCAAATGGAGAAGAAGTTTTAATCCGGTGTCTATTGTTTATTGAGTTGAACAATTATCCGACTGTCTCCACATTGTTATTTCTATGTTATTTGAACCTGTGTATCCAAGTTGATATTTCAGTTTCATCAAGATGCACTTGTTGTTTTTGTGTAATCAATTTAATTGGTTTCTATTAAAGAATTAAAATCCTTTTAATTGATTACAACAACTTGGAGGTAATATTTGGATCAGTAAGAAGAGTTAGGTAATTGATAAGAGTGTCAAGTTGTCTCCACATTGATGTCGTCTTGTTATTCAAATTGAGGATATACTTCATTTTCCAATACAAATTTGTTGTCATTGTGTGATTCTTTTAATTGGTTCCTTCAAGGAAGGATTAAAATCATTTTAATAAATCACAATAACTTGATATGATCAATTGGATAAATAAGTAGAGTCTGTCAGTCACATTCTTGCATGTTTATACAAGGTATAAACAAGTATAAGCGCAAAACAATTAGAACTATATCCAGTAAGTAAGTCACACATCATTCACCTCTTGACTCCATTATCCCAACAAGAGTAGGCACTGGTCATCCCATTCCATATTAAAATCTTATGAAATATTATTCATACATTCACATTTCAAATTTCAGTAGGAGTAGTTAGTAAGCCTTTATCTATCCCACACTATTTTCCATTGTGGATAGATCCATCAATTCAACTAAATCATACATTCCTCTAAACTAATTCATTATAAATTTGTACCCACCTAGGTCTAGTAGAGCCTGAAGTGCAGGGATCCATCAACCGAATAGGTTATCTTCATTCATTGGTTTAAGAACGTTGCAAGTCTGATCATAGAGACTAACATCCTCTTAGGATTTGTAATCTACATTTTTGAGATCCAACAGTTCTATTGAAAATTTAATTCTCTTACCCACATCTCAAATTAGATGTCATCAAATATATTAGGTTTCTACTACATGTATAATTGCCTAACTAGTCAACAATAAGTAGGCTCTATACACATTTCTGTTGATTCTTAAAATATTATGGGAACAAATTTCCATGCACTTTCTTTTAGGATACCCTTCAAACAACCATGGTAATGATTGTGTTTTTGTATTGGATTATGGCTTCTAAAACGTGGAAATTATTATTCAATATAAGAAAATAATCATAAATTTTTAAATATCTCAATTGCAATTTTATAATGTATAGATCCTATTTAGATTTCTAGAAACTATCCCTTTTAGATAGAGAGACAAGGCTCTTGACCATGTTGTAGAAACAAATTTGGTCTATTTTAGGCACATAGTTGAGTACAGTTCCACCACATTCCATATCTAGACTAATAAAAAAATAGAAGTGGTAAATAAGATTAAAGTTCATCTTCTAAAAGTGTATAATTTGAATAATCATCACAATTGGGATGAAATTCAATATTTTATTCAAAATAACTACATAGAACTTTTGTCAACTCTATAATACATAACCCATTATAGGCTTGGTTAGGTTTCAAATATTTGGCACCCGTTGATGTAGCTTATATCACATTTCTCTATCAATAGTAGCCACTTCTTTCACTCAAATAGTAGTTTTCAAGACTATTCAATGAAGTAGGTAAATTCAAGACATTCAATAGAAAGTGTAAACCATTATGTAGTAGAGTAATATAGAACAAAAGAAACCCAATGTAAAACATGGGACATGGTATACCTTTTAGGTTGGTGACCAAGTCTAGCTACACTAATAGAAATAAGTATTAATATAACCTTAATACAAAATTAATTTACTTTAAACTGATTCCTACACCATCACCAAGTAATTATGAGAGATCATTTGAACTTAGTATTCCTACCTACATTGGGTTGCACAAGTATTCAAGGTAGAACTATTGAGTCCATAATTAATATGTCTCTCAAATTATTTATATATTATAGAGGAACTTTAGTAGATACATGGATCAATATAGAATAAACATTTTAACAAAATTGAATCATAATTGATGGCATGGCCAAATAGAAAATACAATAAGATATCCCTCTATTATAGAATATCAAAATAGGTCAAGTTACTTTCTAGAGAAAATGGTACACAAAAGCACAACTTATATATTTATTCACACATCACTTGTTGTAGACAATTAAACTTTAAGAAAGGGAAATCGATTCAAAAGGATCTAGGTCACTATATTAGACTATAAATACCAAGTATTTCTTAGTAGCCTTCAAAATTTCATTAGTAGGAGCTTCATTCTATTTAACACATATACTCCAAACCACAAGCCATAATTTCATATCAATATTACCAAACACATTGACATATGTGTTGAACAGTTTGGATAACTGAGAGGGGGGTGAATCAGTTATCATAATACAATTTTCTTGACCTTAATTAATCCGGTGCAATCTTAAATCAATCAGATAACACTTAAAATAGATATGAACATAAAAGCACAAAAAAACACCATGCACAATGAACACCAAAATTTATGTGGAAAACCAAGATGGGAAAAACCACGGAGAACGCTAATTCTCAATTATAAAACACCGATTAAGGTGATTTTTACAAAGGCTCACTTCCAAATTTCTCACTGCAGGTAAGGCTCACTGCTAATGGGATCACTATCCAACTATTACAACCAAAAGTAAAAAGGCTCACTACCAAATGAAAAAGGATCACTGCCAAAAGCAAAAAGGATCACTACCAAAAGAAAAAGGATCACTTCCAGAAGAATGATGAAAGGGAATCCACTGCTGGAAATAAATTTCACCAATAGTCACACCAGAAGAACCTCAATGACTATTGCCTCTAGTCAAATAATTTCGCATAATAACTAGATTTTCAGATTCGCATTCACCACACTTACTTTCATCAAACAAAATCAAGTCTTACTTATACCATTCCATGCCTCCATAATCTCCTAAGTCGATTAAACACAATTTGAATTAGGTCACCACAAAACATTCTTGTGGTGGAAAGGAATGAAATGTGGACCACATAGAACCTCCTCACTCAAATCAACATGCTACATATTTACCATGATATCCAAAACCAAAGAATATCATATACATGTTATAATGCAAAAAATGTTTCACGGCACGCTAACCACTTTCCAGATCGGTCCAGACCCAAAAGAGCATGTCTCATTATGTTGGAAAATAAATGGGACCGAGACAAGCACGACCAAATATAGATCATCACAACACAACATTCAAAGAATTCCAATCCGGATCACCAAAGAATCAAAACCAAACCTTAATCAATCAACCAAGATATGTTGACATCAATGACAACCATTAATGACAATAATCAACAACATCACATTCCAACAATATGATTGATTATTGTGTCATTGTGATAAATAAAATTTGAATGTAAAGCATTGTATCTTGAATGATACCTCATATTTCACCCTCATTATATGCTAATATATATTACCATTATTTTTAGGATGATGGTTGAATAATGGTTCTAGATGAAATTATGTATCACACATCTATTCACATAGATCATAAATAGAGCTAGCATAATACAAAGTTTTAATATATGTAATCACCATTCCTTTGATTATTTACATTTTTTTAAAATTATTTCTTTCATATTATAATCTATATGATAAACATATAACATAATTTGATCTCTTTAATTAGTATTTACACTAGGTTCATCCCTAGGCCCTAGATCATGATACAACTAATAATAATAACTAGGTTATCCCATGAATATAATAAAGAACATAGTTAGGTGATACACTAGTTTTCTTTATCAATTTTCACATTCAAAAATGATAAATGGTTCACCATAATGTTGAGGGAATCTATATTCTTTTTCATAGAGTCTATGTTGAGCTCATCCTCAATAAATTAAACTTATTCCATAGAAGCAGATTGTTCACAGGGGACATTGTTAATTATATATTCCATAAATTTTCAAGAGGTTCTTGATGGTTTTTTCTTCTTCTATTTAAGATAATTTAATATAAAATAGAAATTTGAATTGGACTTATTTATTTCCTATAAAACACTATCTAATCCTCATTATTCATGGTGGATTATATTTGACAAAAAGTAATATATATATAAGAAGACCTTCCATCTTGAGATATCAAAGATCAAAGTTAATGTCATTCATTTTCATTCTAGATGGTATGCCATATATATTCATGAACAAGATCACATTACAAATATTTCACTCAAACAAGGATTAATAATGTAACTTAATCCTCCCATGAATCTAACAAGATGGATAGGCTCCAATTTTTAAAATGAAATGAAATACATATAACTAATTCTATTTAATCCAAAGAGACAAATCATGTAAGTAACCTAGATCTAAGATAATTTTAGTAGAGTAATATATATTAACAAAATATAAAATCCCAACCTCCAAATCACACAAAAATATATTAATCTTTAAAAAAGGTCATAATATGCTCTTTGATTTGTAATGAAATAATGAAGATAATCACTTTAAAACTAGAGGAATTTGGGTTGCATAATATTTCATATAATGGACCATACAATATTAGTTTGAAGTAATTAATTTATAGGTCAAGGAGGCCCAAGAAACCACCAATGGATTTAAAAAACCATGAGCCAATGCATAGTTAAATTAATGTGCCCCTCTTTAATAGTAACTCCTCTAAAGATATTATGTAACTAGACTGAGTTAATTGTTTGACCCATATGATAGAGGGGATCTAATGTAACTCCCAAACACTCCAAGATGAGGCAATAATCACACATACACATCTCCTAGAGATGAATATTTTTAGTAGGTAAATGATGTTAGTCATATCCTAACATGTAAACCAATATTCAATGAATTTTTACAACCATTATAAGACCAATGACACACGAGCATGGCTAACTAAGGAATATTAGAAATTCATATATTTGAGGTGCTCTTATCCACGTGGGTGCATTATTTAGTAATATTAAACAATTTTGGTAATAATAGCATTAGGACCTACAAGATGTATAAAATTTAATCCTAATAACTCTATTCTTTCTTAATACCAATTTAGTATGTAAAATATGTGAGATACTCATAAATTTTTTTTTTTATAATGGATATGGGTAAGTGCAAAAAGATGGGGGGCCAAAAAGGGAATTTAAGTGGCCACTTTTTTTTTTGAAATCAGGAAATACTAATCTTGGATGTGAAATTGAAGATAGTTACACTCAAAATTTTGAGATACAACAAAAGCAAGGATCATAGTGCTCCGAGTCTACTTTCTAAACTACTAATCTATTTTGAAAATGGTTGACATTAAGAGATTCAAAAGAGGGGACCACATAAATTGGTGTTGTTTTTTTTAGAAAAACATAACATAGCAACTTTTGTGGGCACATAGCACAACAAACTTTTTTCTAGTATTTTTAAAATTGCTTCGATGAGCAATTAGCTAATAGTATGTAGTTTATGCTCGATTTTTCTGATAATTCTTTAATGAATATTTGATATTTTACTAATTGTCATAGTGGACACTTCTTGAAAATCAAAATTTTGGTCGTGCTACCCCTATAAATTTTGGAAACTAATTCAAAATTATTATTATTTTTAATATGTGTAGAATGGATTCTAGTTTCTAAAAATGTAATTTATTTGAAATTTTGTTGAATGGTTAATTTATAATGAAAATAACACCAAACACTGGTTTTTGCCAAGAAATAGACACACAAACAAAAGAAATTATAGATCAAAAGCTTAACATATTAAAAATATGAAAAAAATTACATCGTTAGATAGCTAAGAGAGAGCCTAACATTACCCAAAATGTTCGATTTTTTCAACCCTTAAACATGTGCAAAATTGACAGTGAGCACGAATGAGATTATGTGAAATTTTATAGAATATGCAAAAACATGTCTTTGGATGTTGGGAAGGCCCTCCAAGCCTTTGGGTTAGAAATCCAAAGAAAATACAAGCCAAAGGCTTGGGGATTCCCAAAGAAAGACAAAATGCAAGCGTGTTATAACACACTTGCATTATTTGAATGCATTGACAAAATGCGAGTGTGTTATAATGCACTCACTTTTTGTGAATGCATTGACAAAAAGCGAACACGTTATAACACACTCATGTTTTGGTCTACATTGAATTTATTTTTCTTCTTTTTTTCTCTTGCTATCTTTGAGGGAAACTATATACATGAAATAAACATTTAAGTATAAATTGGCATTTACATATGGATGTGAGCTTAGTGCTCATTGTATGAAAAATGCATCAAAAAAATTAGGTCTCATAGTAATGTACATCACCATGAGACCCCATTTCTTTGAGGAATTTTTTATACAATGAGCACTACCTTAAATCACTATGTACATCACTGTGAGACCCCATTTCTTGGACCCAGTTTTTCAAATACCCCATTAGGTTGGCAAGCTAGTGGCCCACTAGCTTGCCAATTCAATGAAATTTACAAGGTAACTTTTGTTGTGTGAAAAAGTGGGTCCAAGAAATGGGGTATCCTAGTGATGTAAATCACCGGGAGACCCCATTTCTTGGACCCATTTTTTCAAACAACCCATTAGATTGCCAATTTCACCAAATTGGAAAGCTAGTGGGCCCACTAGCTTGCCAATTCGGTGAAATTGGGAATGCAATGTCTTTTTTGAAAAAATGGGTCCAAGAAATGCAGGTTCTTGGTGATTTACACCATTTCTTGGACCCATTTTTTCAAATATGAAAAAATGGGTCCAAAAAATGGTGTAAATCACCGAGAGACACCATTTTTTCATTTTTGAAAAAATGGGTCCAAGAAATGGGGTACATCACTAGGACACCCCATTTCTTAGACCCATTTTTTGAAATAGGCCAATTTCACCCTATTTCGGTGAAATTGGCAACCTAACTTGGCCTGTTTAAAAAAATGGGTCCAAGAAATGGGGTCTCCTGGTGATTGTTTCAAACAAGCCAAGTTAGGTTTCCAATTCAGTAAATTTGGCAACCTAACTTGGCTTGCTTGAAAAAATGGGTCCGAGAAATGGGGCCTCTTGGTGATGCAAATCACTGGGAGACCCCATTTCTTTTACATCACCGAGAGACCCTATTTCTTGGACCCATTTTTTCAAACAGACCCACTAGATTGCTAATTCGGTGAAATTGGCAATATAGTGGCTTGTTTGAAAAAATGGGTCCAAGAAATGGGGTCTCTTAGTGATGTAAATCATCGAGAGACCCCATTTATTTGACCCATTTTCTCAAACAGGCTAAGTTAGGTTGCCAATTTGGTGAAATTGGGAATGTAGTGGCTTGTTTGAAAAAATGGGTCCAAGAAATGGGGTCTCACGATGATTTTTGATGTAAATCATTGAGATATTGATATGTGTAAAATGATCATGTAAATACTATACTCATAATGTATCTTTGTCGGGGTTCCTGCTGACACGTCAAATGAAAAAAGTGACTTCGTAAAACCCTAATTCTAGAAGATTCCAAAAAGCTTGTTATAAGCGGTTGGGATGTAAGTTGTGAGGTGTGTAATTCATGAGATTATATATTTTTTTTCAATAGATAATAAAATCATTGGGTGGATGTGTTTCTATGGATGTAGCCCATATTGAGTGAGCCACGTTAAATTTTTGTGTTGATCTCTTTTGTGTTATTCTTCATTGTTATTTATGGGCTATTTAATCTACATATAATTGTTAATGTTTATTGTTTTGATCTACCTAAATCCTAAAATGGAGACCCCATTTATTGGAATCATTGTTTTAAGCAAGGCAAGTTAGGTTGCCAATTTCATCGAATTGGCAAGCTACTGGGCCAACTAGTTTCTCAGTTTAGTGAAATTGGCAATGTAGTGACCTGTTTAAAAAAATGGGTCCAAGAAATGGGGTTTCCCGGTGACCCCATTTCTTGGACCCATTTTTTCAAAAAGGCCAAGTTAGGTTACAAATTTCACTGAATTGGCAAGCTAATAGGCCCACTAACTTGCTAATTTTGTGAAATTAGAAACCTAACTTGGCCTTCTAATTTTATTGAATTGGAAAGCTAGTGGACTGACTAGCTTGCCAATTCGGTGAAATTGGCAACTTAACTTGGAATTTTTGATAAAATGGGTACAAGAAATGGGGTGTCTTAGTGATGTACCCCATTTCTTGAACCCATTTTTTTAAACAAGCCACTAGGTTTCCAATTTCATTGAACTAGAAAGCTAGTGGGACCACTAGCTTGCCAATTCGATGAAATTGGCAATCTAGCTGGTTGTTTCAAAAAATAGGTCTGAGAAATGGGGTCTACTGGTGATTTACACGAGTTGTTGTCATATGGTGCACACTACAATACATGCTATACATAAAATCACTAGGTACATGTCTTTGGGTAGTACACACCCGAAATTGAAGTAGTAAGAATTGAGTATTAATAATTCATGGTTAAGAAAAGGAAGCTAGTTGTAGGTGAGTAGGTCAAAATTCAAACATATCTTTGTGGATGGAGAGGAGCAATGTAACTATATATATGAAGTTTTATGGATTGTTGGTCCATATGAAAGTGAAAGGAAAGCCATATACTATGAGAACATCTATTTATTATAGTCTAAGAAAATTCAAAAAGCACCCTCTAATTAAGGATGTAAAATATTTAGAAAATAGAAAGGATTCACTTGTGTGTATACTCATTCTTATGGGAGATGCTAAGGATGGGTCTGTTTTGAGAAATGGTACCAATTTCTTTGTAGATGGAATTTGTGGAGGCTGGATTGATGATGGCTCCCTCAGGTTAGAGAAGAATTGTGGTACTGATGGATATGTAGTAGGAAATAGTGATAATGATCATCCCTATTTCTGTAGGATGGGAGATGCAAATATTAAATTATAGAAATAAAGAATTCTCAGAAGATTAGTCAACAAGGTTAGGAAATTGTAATAAAGTCCATCTCATGTGATAATTGAAGACATGAGAGTGGAGACATTCAAAAAAATGATATTGTAATTGTGTCCTCCAAACATCAAAGTGCAAAATAATTGGGATGTAACCAAGAATGAGGGGGTCATGAATGCTTCCACTATTTTCTTAGAGTACAAAAGAAAAGAACCCAAGGCCACATATGAATTTTGCTAATAATGGTTATATTCAGATCCATGGTAAAAATGTTGGATGTGAACAACCTTTATATGGATTTAAAACACCATGCATGTCACCTAAAAGGAGGAAGTATCCCTTCTTATCAAAATTTTATGCTGATGAAGATGTTACCTATAATAGAGAGAATAAAGCTGGTTTGGGCATACATTTTTGCATTTTAGATTCTATGGGCAAGTCCTAAGGAAAACAACCCAGAGATGATAAGAGAAATTTGTTGGCATATGGCTTTTGGTGTTGTCATTGATTGCAACCTAAGTCATTTATTTAGTCCATAATTTAGTATTTGTCCATACTAGGAGACAAAGTGAAGAACAAGGCATCCGACTGAAGTTAAGTTTGTCAATCCATATGCATTACCAGTTTATTAGTTCAGGTTGTGGATCTCAGGGAAATTCGTTGGGTATCTGGAATATCTTATTCTTGAGTTTTGTAACACCAAATCAATTGGTGTATGAGTTAGGAGATCCGGTTGATTGATTTTCTATTTAACAGTACTAGAAGGCCGACTAAGTGAATGTGGCATGTTGCGGATGTTCGAGGTGAAATTGTTTGAAGTATTTTTTGGGTTTGAGGATTTTGTTTTGGGTCCTCACTATGTTGTGGCCAACTTTGGATGGTGCGCATTGAAAATCACTTGTGGATTGAGCTGCCAGTTTAAAAATATTTTATGTTTTATTGAAGCTAAGATATGCGTGATTAAATATATTCTTGTAGATATATATAAGTGATAATTTATATCATTTTGGAATGAGAATCAAGTGATTGAAGTATGATGCAAAATTCAGAAGGATAACAGAGCAATTATGCACAATTTCACTTGTGCATAAAAGGGATTTATGATGCGAATGAAAGAAAACAAAGCAAAAGAGAAGAATCATACAAGTAGGTCAAGGAATGCAACTGATGAGCTTAACCATAAATATAATCAATAATTAGTATATTCTATTACTTCATTTCAATTCTTCATATGGATTTAATTTTAATGTTCTATAAGATAGAGAGTATTCATTTATGAGGAGTGAGCTCTAGGCAGTGCGCCTGAATGCATGTGCATTCCCCATTTTTAAAACACTTATATTTAAGTACTCAAATTGTGGATTGAACTCCACCATGGTTTCTCCCCTAACAAGGTTTCCACATAAAAATCCTTGTGTTATGGTGTTGTGGATGATTTATTTATGTGCTTGCATATTTCTTTTGGTTCAATACTGTAAGTGGTTTAAAGATCATATTAATAAAGTTAAATTTTACAGAACACTGATTTACCCCCCTCTCAGTGTTCCCCGATTCCAATAGTTGGTATCAGACCCTAGTTCCTTGGAAGAAGTTCAACATCTTGAGGTGGATCTTGGAATGCAATGGACCTTGGTAGTCTTCAACAACAACTTTTGGTGGAACTTAATGATCTTGATCAGTCCAAAGAAAAATTATGGGAAATAAAAGAAAATCTTAAGGATGTTGAGAAATTCATTTAGACATTGAAGGATCAGATTATTAATTCCAAGGAGAAGAGAAAGGATCTTTGTGATCAGATTAAGCAAAAAGAGAGAAAAAAAATGGATGATGTTCACCTAAATCAAACCTTGAAGGAAATAGCTGAAGAATGTGAAAAGCTTGCCAAAGACAATGCTACCCTAAAGAACGAGACAAAATCTATGGTGATGAAGCTGGCTAAGGATATTGAAGAGAGAAAGAAGAATGAGGAGAATATTTCTCAGTACTTAAAAGAAAGATCTAATGAATGCAACAAAATTAATGGAGGATTCATTCAGTTAGAGATTGAATTGCAAAAATCTAGAAATAATGAAGAAGAGCTTCAAATATAGATTGTTATTCTAAGGGATGAACTTTCTATTGCAAATGAATACAAGGATAAGTTCAAGATTAGATCAGCTAAGATTTATGAGCTGACTCAATGTTAGAAGAATGGAAATGACAAGCGAGGTCTTGGATATGAGAAAGGAGAAAGTTTTGGATCTGAACAAAAGAATTTTAGGCAAGGAAATTAGATGAAGAAAGCTAAAAGGAATCTGATAAGAAAACCTAATGCTCAAAAGTTTAATGGATTTTTTTTTCTTGCAATAAGTTTGGTCATATGGATGCTCAATGTAGAAGTAAAATGAAATTGAGTGATCCATCATTCTCGGATCAGTGGTTCAATTGCAATAAGTTTGGTCATAAGTCAATTGAATATAGAAATATGTCAAACAACTTTGTCAATAGAAGTAATGTTAAATGTTATACCTATGGAAGATTTGGGCACATTGCTAACTAGTGTAGATCAAGAAGATATCAATGGAATGATAGGTCTAGACAAGAAAATGTTGTGTGTTACAATTGCAACAAATATAGACACATTTCAAGATTCTGTAGAAACAAAATATGGATAGAAGGGGTCTGACATACAAAGGTAGAAATACGTAGGAAGCTGATAAAGGTAAAAGGAAAGTAACTATGGATGAAGTGAAAGATCAGATGAAGAAGACATGGGTAAGGAAGAATGATTCTGATGTAGGAAATAGTTCTGTACCAAAACCTACTTCTGGTAATTCCTCTGGGAATTGATTTCAGGCCATTGGCCTAAGGGGAGTTTTTCAAGAAAATCCTTTTCCCCCTATCCGTAGTTGGTGTCAGAATGTGGAAGATTGTCAATAGTTGTATTAATGATTTACAAATGCATTGGAAAACACTCATAAATAAATTCAAGCAATTGTAGGTCTACAAAATAATTTTTCTCTCGCTGACTGAGAGAACAAGGTATCCAGAACACCTAGGGAAAAATAATTTAATACAAAAAAGGTTAGGTGTTCGAGTTATAAAAAGAAAGTTGGAACCTTCATTTTACATTTTATATCGAATAAAATATAAAGGAGAGCACTCTACAACAAAATTTTGAAACTGTGAAGAGAATTCGACAGGAAAACCCTAATCCATCAGGTACTTTAGTTATATTGAGAAATTTCCATTTAATTTGGTGTGTGGTTGAAGAAGTTATTTGATAGAAAGAAGACATGAGTACGAAAGGTAAAATGGAACAAATCAAAGTAATGATAAACCTATATGAGTATAGTAGTGAGAAGATTAAAGTTGTAAGAAACCTGTTGTCGCTCAATGAATTGAAATGGATGAAAGAAGCAAAACACAAAAGCTTGGATATTTGGATAGAATTCCCCTATTTTGAGAATGAAAAATTCATTTATTCTAGACAGATTGAATGATGATATTCTAACTCTAGATAAACCCTACCGTATCTTGAAAGAAGTCATTGGAACTATAATGGGGTTATGAAAAGATGGGGATGTACCAAGAAAGAAGTTATCCAAAATAAAGAAGTTGAAACCCTAACTAGAGTAATTGGAGATCAAAGGGAATTAATAATCTCAACAATTAGAGATTCAATTACAAGTTACATTGTGCATGGAGTATCTTATAAAATATTTTTCAAAAACAAAGAAGGTGTAACTTTAGCAGTGTTGTTTAAATTTCACACATGATGATAATGGAATATAAAGATTTTGACCTTTGCAGATTACTGAAAGATCAACTGATGGAGAACACACAATTGACAAAGATGATAGATTACCCTTTCAAGTTTGGTACTTTGGTAATATGTCTTATGATGTATTTTATGAATTTCTTACTGCTGAAAAACAACATATTATGGGAAGAGAGTGAACCAGTTTGCAAGAAAATTTACATACACTCTAACAATCTAGAAAAATGTGATCAAGTATATGAAAGTTTCTTTAAAGGATTGCTAGGAAAGTTTGGCTCAATTGGTATTACCCTTCTGGTAAGGGCACTTAAAGTTGGTTCCTCCTCCAGTGAGATGGAGAGAAAGAAGAAAAGAGCAAAAGAAATTGCTATATGTACTCCTCCAGCATGCAAGACTCCAAGAGTTGAAGGGAAAGGAAAAGAACAGGTGATTGTAGATATACCAAATGAGGAATCTGATAAGAAAATTGAGGACACCCAAAGAAAAGAAATGGAAATAATCAAATTGGAACAAGGAAAGGAAATGACATAAGAAATTGAAGAGGAAGGTGATTTAACCAAAGAAGAGCTATTGTAGCTTGTTCATGAGGAAGATAGAATGCATAAAATCTCAAAAATATGGTCTATCAGACCTTCATATGAGAAAGACATGATTTTTTACATACTAAGTGCTCATATTATGCACAATCATATTAAATTAGAGAGTTTACATAATACATTTCCAAAAGAGATGATTGAATGCATCAAGGAAATAATGGACTCTGAGTCTCAGAACAAGGAAGAAGTAATTTTACACCTAAAGAAGCAGTACAAATTATCTCTCACCAAGCTAAAAAGGCACATGAATCATTTAAGGCAATGCATAAACAAAACAAACAACATCTAAAACTACTCTCTTCGATGGCCTCATGCAATCGACAATTACAAAAAAAAGTTGGAACAAATTGAAATAGAGGTGAACAATATTGGACAAGAATTTAACATGTTTTAGGATCAAGGTGGTGCAATTAAGAAAAGGATTCAAGAATTATAGAAAAAGCATACAAATTTTTAAAACACCAGAAACAAGATTTCTGACACCTTTTGGAAAGTGAAGGACATAAAAAAATGTAGACTAGAACAGTTGATTGAGATATTGAGGAAAGGAGAGATATTAGAAGAAGCCACCAACATTCTGGAATCCCTCATCAAGATTATCAACTGGACATTTGAAAACAACAGCATGGTCATAATCACCAAGATTGTAGTAGAAGTATGGAAGAAGTTTATTCCAGAGATGAAGGAGAAATACACAATAATCTTCTAACAAAAGTAGTGGTTGTATTTCTTCAAAATTTTGAACCATTTTTTGAATAAGTAAGTTTTTGGTTAAAGGGATTACTGTAAGAATTTTTTTTTGGTTTGTCATTGATGTCAAAGGGGGAGAGAGAGAAGTGAAAAATTCCTTATCAAATTCAAGGGGAGTTGTGTTAGCTATGAATTTTTGAAGTCTTGAAGGATTGTAGTATGTTGGTTCCGACACTTAGTCATCTTTCACTAAGTGTTGCCATCAATGCAAAAGGGGGAGATTGTTGGCATATGGCTTCTGGTTTTGTCATTGATGGCAACCTAAGTCATTGATCCGGTCCACACTTCAGTATCTCTCCATATCGGGAGATAGAGTAAAGAATAGGGTATCCAACTAAAGTTGAGTTTGTCAATCCATATGCATTATCAGTTTATCAGTTCAGGCTGTGGATCTCAGGGAAATTCATTGGGTATTTGGAATATCTTATTCTCAAGTTTTCTATATAAATTGGTGTATGAGTTAGGATATTCGGTTGACTGATTTTTTGTTAAATAGTGCTAGAAGGATGACTAAGTGAATGTGGCATGTTGTGGATGTTCAAGGAAAATTGTTTGAAGTATTTTTCGGGTTTGAGGATTTTGTTTTGGGTCCTCACTATGTTGTGGCCAGCTTTGGATGGTGTGCATTGAAAATCACTTGTGGATTGAGATGATGGTTTGAAAATATTTTATGTTTTATTGAAGCCGACATATGAGTGATTAAATATTTGTTTGTAGATATATATAAGAAATTATTTATATCATTTTGGAATGCGAATCAAGTGTGCAAAGTGTTAGAACCTTAAATCTTCCATGAGGTTTCCCCATTTGAATCTAACATTTTCACTATTCTTTTCATTAAAAATATTTTGTTCTCCACTCGTACCCTTGAAATAACCTTAACCGACATATTGCTGTCAAAACTAAAGCCTTTCATATCCATTTTAATTTACCGCTCTATCGCACACAGTTCAATCTAGCCCCGTGGTATCATGGTGAGCGGTTAAGGGTAGTCATAATATGCCCTTACTGCGACACCACAGACAATCGTTAGTTAGCCGACAGTTATGCAGTGAATGAAGATAACGTAGCAAGAGAAGCTTACCATGCTACCACTGGTGGTCAACACATAGATCGCGGTGGCGCGATAAAAAAAGAAGCAAAGTAGAAAATGTCTACTGCTACATCGCTCACGGTTAAACCACAGACTTTAGTGACTACGGTGACCAAGAGGAAGCATCGAGATAACCGACGAGCAGTGGCGAGTTGACAACGAAGATAACGGTTGACAAGACACCTCCATACCACACGAGGTTAGGAAGTAGAATGCGGTAATGCGGTGGCTAGAGAAGATGATAGTTAAAGTTGGCACCATGCTACCGCTGACAAAAAAAGTGAAGGCCGTGATAGAGTGGTAGATGAAAAGAAGGCGGTGACAGTTAGATACCACAGTGTTGTGAGGAGGCAACAAATAGACCATGGTAACGCGGGTAATGGTGAGAGCTGACAGTAAAGGCTAATGCCACCATACTAAATAGGGTTAAAATGAAGCCCACAGTATCACGGTAAACATAAAGGAATAAAGCGATAAAATATTAAAAGCGAATAAAGTATAAAGTGAAAAGTAAAGGCGAGAAAGATAAGAGGAAAAATAAAAGACATCAAACTATAGTTTAAAACAATTAATTTTTTCAATAAGGCAATATAATTAGATGTTTTAATTTCTATCAGGAGAATGTGAATGATTGTAACAGATAGTGAAGGGTCGTGACCCTTAAAAATTAATTGTATAAATACTTGTAAAAATCAGTTGTAGTAATGGAGAAGAAAAATATTTTAAGATAGGATAGATTGTGGCAAGCATAATATTTTTAGAATGTTTGCATCCAAGAAGACTATGTTGCATGTATAAATTTTGAGGAAGATAATGAAAGACTATTGATTTGGTGGCTTCATTCTGGTATCAGTTGTTTGTTGGATTTTTGCAATTATTTGATTGTCTCCAATCTGATGTTTCTCGATTATTTAAGTTAAAATATCAAGTATATGTTCAATTTATTAGTGCACATTTGCTGTATCTGTGTGATTTGATTAATTGGTTTCTTTAAAGAAGAATTAAATTCATGTCAGTCAATTACACTAATCTGGGAATGTTATTTGGATTATTAAGAAGAATCGACTAGTTAGGATTGATATTCTACCTCAAGTACGGTCTATCAATCACATTCTTGCATGTTTATACCATTTATAAACTCATATTTGTATGCAAAACAATTAGAGATTTTTCTAGATAGAAACCACTCATCTGAGACTTTCATTTGACTTCGTTTTACCCAACAAGGCACTGGTCTCCCTTATTTTCATTACTTAGTTTTAAAATTTTAATTTGACATCTGTTAACTGAATATATCAAACTTCACCTTCTTATTGCCTATACAATTTATACCAAATTTAAATCATATCTGATATTTCTTACACTATTTATACCAAATTTAGAGAAAGTCTTTCCACTATCAAATCGCCATTGTGGATAGTTTAGTCAAGCAGGAAGCATAGTTCAAAATCTGTAATATTCATATAGGTACACCCACCTGGGTTTAGCAAAGCCTTAAGAGAAGAAGGTTTAACTATATTGGTTGGCCTTGTTAGTTGGAAAATAATGTAGTGAGAGCTTGGCAACCTCTCGTGGTTCAAACCTACATTTTGAGACCCAACAAATCAACGAGTTTGTTGGGGAATAACTTGAGAAAAGTCTAGTGGCAGGCAACCTTTCCATATAGAGTCATTGAAGATAGATTCATAGTTAAGATATTTGAAAATTGACTCCGCTAGGTAAAATAATAACATTTTTTCTCACTTTTAGAAAAAGTGGGTGGCGACTCTGAATGAATAAAAGCATTGAGACTAATAAAATAAAATAAAGATAAAAAAGAAATCATCCTAGAGTTTAGACCATCATGATTATTCACAACATGTAGGGAAGAAGATCTTTATACAAAGATAATGACGGTCCTAATGATAAAAGTAAGTAAAATTCTAAAAATGATCAGGGCAAGAAAGTGTCTGATGACTAGGGCCCAACAACAAGAAAGAAAACATCAAAACCACTGGTGGAAACACATAATTCATATGATGTATTAAAAAATGAAAATAGCCCATCTAAAGAACTTCACACCCCAGAAGAGAAGGGAAACCCCCTCTGGAAAATGAACCATGAGAGGGATGATGAGTTCATGCCTGATTTTGAGGCTAAAAAAAGAAGAGAGTTTGAATATGAGCAGAGAACAACACTTTTTAAGGAGGGACTTGAATATGAAGAAGTGTCTAAAGAAAATCATGAAATCATGACCCAAAATGAGGTAGAGGAACAGTTAGAATGCATGAGGCAAGAAACAGAAAGATCAAGGATACAATATGAGCAAAGGCTTCAGGCAATGAAAGAATTTGAGAAATTATAGTTGCAAAAGGCTCAAATTAAAACTCCAATTGCTAACTCACCTAAATATATGCCCCCTCATAAAAATAATAATATGAGACCATCAAATTATTCATAGGCCCACTGAAATCAACCAAGGAATCAATATAAAAACTCAAACGCTCCACCACAACACCAAAATACTCAGCCACCTCCTCATGAGTAGTATGTACCCCCACAAGGTCAGAAATATATGGCAAATAATAATCCATTGTCCCAGCACCAACATTACAAAAATCACCATCCACAATACACAACCATGATTAGACAATTTGATCTTGTTGGATTTCAAATATACCCTTACCCTCTGGACAACAACTGGAGAAACCTAGTCCCGAAGTTCACATGAAGTATTGTAGTCACAACCGAGGAGCATCTGAGAAACTTTAATGCAGTTATTCAAGACCTAGATATGCAATATGAGGATGTACAGATGAGATTATTTATGATTTCACTAATAAAAGATGCCAGGGACTAGTTTAACAGTTTACCAACAACATCCATTTATTCCATTCATGTATTTTATGAACAGTTTCTTCAACAGTATGGGAATTAGTGTGCATTAGACTTTGCTTTGCACAAGTTAGTGACTATCCAAAAACATCAAACTGAGTCAGCCTATGAATTTAACCAAAGGTTTGTTAAATTACATAATAAGATACCCCAATGATCCAAGTTGGATGATCTTGCTACATTGAGTATCTATTTGAAAGCCTTTGATCCCAAGACAGGATATGAATCGAGAGACATCGATCCTAGGAATCTAGTTGAAGCTCAAAAGATAGTGCTCACTATTGAGAATAATAGGAAAGCTATAGGGATGTTTTCTAAAAGGGAAAACCATAGGGTTCCCCCATATGCTCCCCTAAATAGACAAGAAAACACATATAAGATTGAAAGACCAAGGTTGCATGCCATGCCTTATAATATAAACTAGAAGGATGGGAAGTCGATAAGTGATAGACCAAGAAACAAAGAAACATCAGATCCATTAAAAAGGAAAGGAGCATATATGGTGGATAAGAGTCCTTGGTGCTTAGTTTGCTATGCACCACACTCCCCAAAGCATTGTGTTACAACTCAGTCAGTACCAGAAGAAGACATGGTGGAAAATGATGATGGTGAAGACCATAATATCTATTTAACTTCCCACACTCTTAATTCTCTCGAGCAGGAGTATTCATCTTATGAGGAAGGAGGATATGAGTATGATGTTAATCATCAAAAATACAATATTCATATGGCTAAACAATGAGTCTTTTCTGACTATGAAGATAATGAAAATGAACAAGATCCCCCTATTGCATCATGATAGAATAATAGGTGCAGTATAAGGAGACTGAGTGAAGAAGAGATTAAAAGATTGACTATTGCAGCGGTGGAGGAAGCTAGAAGTAAATATCAGTTGAGAAACAAAACAGTGAATGAAGATGAAGGTGTCCTTAGAGGAGTGTTTATAAAAAATAGAAAGGTATCAAATGAGATATCAAAGAAGACAAGTGATAAGCAATTTGGTAAAGTAGAACAAAAGTGTGCTCCTAAAGAGGAAGGTAAGGAAGTCACCATGGATAAACAAAAGCCAAGTCAAACATGCAAAGGGGAAAAGGGGGAGAAAAAAGGAGAATTGATAGAACCTAAGAAGATGATTAGAGTTGAAGGCACATCTTTTGATTTCATAAAGACTTTATCTCAATTAAAAATATCTTTCCCATTACTTGAAATGATGAAAATTAAGGAGTATAGGTAGGGTTCCATTCAATTTATATCTAATGGGAATCAAAATATAAACCTTGAAAATCAAGAGGTTGCTGAAGTCACTAATAAGAGGAAGGAGATAAAAGTTCTAGAAGGCTTCTTAATGAACACACCACAGGTGGACCCATTCTTCACCACCTTACTCATTTGTGGAAAATTAGTGAGAAATTGCATGATAGATTCAGGTGCTTCCATGAATATTATGCCAGTAGGGGTAATGAAACAACTTGGTATGTGGATAGATGTGGAAGGAGGTAAATGTTACACCATGGATAGCAGGCCTATTCTGGTTGTGGGAATAATGAAGAATGTGGAAGTAAGATTAGAAACCTACCCACAAGCTATCTACAATATTGATATATCCATCAAGTTATCTCTCAAGTCTCTCCCTCTCTCCCCCTCTCTTACTCTCTCTCTCCCTCTCCCTCTCCCTCTCAAGCCTTTCCGTCAAGTTGTGAACGTATCTCTCTCATTTCATTCTATCTCTCCCCCCATCTCTCTATCTATCACCTCTATACCTCTATCACACCTCTCTCACACCTCTCTTTCCCTATCTCTCTTTCTCACTCTCTCCCTCTCTCACTCTCCATCTCCCTCTTAGGAATTTCTCTCTTTCTCCCTCCCTCCATCTTTGGTCTCTCTCTCTCTCTCTCTCTCCATCTCCATCTCTCTCCCTCTCTCTCTTAGTTCTCTCCCACTCCCTCTCTCTCTCAACCCTATACCTTATACCCTCAACCCTCGTCCCTCAATCCTTAAACCCTTAACCCCTCAACCCTTAAACCCTTAATCCCTTAACAGTTAAACCCTCAACCCTTAAACCTTTAAACCCTTAATCCATCATCCCTTAAACCCTCAACCCTTAGTCTTGATGGAACCCATAAAAAATATTTTATTCCGCCCTAAAAGTTTTGCAAAATTTGGCTTGGCCCCTTGTTCCTTGTTTTAGATCATATTCTCATCATTGTGATAGGGTTTTATCTTTATGATTTCCTAAAGTTGGCCTATAGATTTAAAAAAACCCTTGGTCATTTTAAAATTGCACCAACTTGTTTCCCCTATTCCTAGTCACTTAAGTTGTCATTTATATCGTACCCATTTTCCTACCGACCCCTGACCTTAGGTTTGTTGGTTGCTTTGGTTCTTCTTGTTCTTCATTCCCTATGGTCGAAGGCTTAATATTAAAATATTTATATCCTTAGCCTTTGTTATAAAGGGTGAATATTTCACTGCCTAGAAATGACCCTGTTTTATGATTAACTTTTATGATACGCGCAAGAATATTTTTTTATGTTGGTCATCTAATCCTAGAAATCAATCCTAGTCATTCCCCATATGCCTGTGCTATTTTATTATCTCTTATTTTATTCATATGAGTTGGCGGGCTTCGACCACATGTCTGGTATATTAGTGGATCCAGTCTCCTCAATGAAGATGACTAGTGCTCTTCAAAGAGGATCTATGGTTGATTGATTGAAGATGTGGCCATATCTATACCGCTCCCCGTGAGCCCGTCTTGTTTTATTTTAAATTATTTTAAGAACACAGGCTAGTGGACGATGGACACATGGTACTTTTTAATTGTGCAACTTGATCATTCATAGGGAAGTGGGTGTTGTTTGAGGTTTTATCAATGATGTACATCACAACATGTGTTCTCATCTAGGATTTTTCCCTATGCTCCTATCCATCTGCAGTGGTAAGATGGGATAGTCACACGGGCTAGCGGGCGGTGTGACACTTGTCATATGGTGGGACCCACTAGGTTTTGAGGACAAGGGCTTATTTCATGAAAGGATGAATTTGAAAGTTGATGGCTATTGATGTGGCTCAATCTTGACCACTCCCCACCATCCCATGTGGGCCCAACCTATGTCTTGTATCTTTTGATGGGTTAGCGGGAAAATGCCATATGGAATTTCTAAAAGGCTCTGATGGAATCTAAATAAGGTTGGAGTACTTACAAATTTGGCTGAGAAGCTACTATTTCTGAAATATGCTATTTTCAACCTTGTTCTTTAAGGCATAGTCTTGAATTTTTGACCATTAGTTATGACAACAAATGATACGTTTGGAAAAGGTTAAAATGAGGCATGATAGTGGATGAACCAATATTTTGAGATCAGATCAGGATCAATCCCCACTATTTTAATAAGAAGAAATACAAATGAAATAAATCCTACAGGTGAGTGAGTAATTAAGGCAAGAAATTTTTAATTGGTGCTATGTATAGAGTAGATGTTTATCTACTCAAAGCTTTTATGATTTAAAGGAGCATTAAAAGCACAATTAAAGCTTAATTGTAAGTGGCTGCATTGTAATATACCCATTGATTTATCTTTTAAAACATGATCAACGGTTAAGATTAAAGGGATCAAGGCAAACTGTTGTCAACTCATGTGCACAAGATTTCTTTGAAGAATTAATTGTTGGCACACTTGCATGGCTCATTATAAGAAGGACTGATTGCTATACTTCTCATTCAAATTTTGCATTGAGTTTTGAGGTGTCTTCTAGTCTCATTGCTCGAAGGATGAGTAAGTCGGGAGTATCTGTTAGGCCAGTTCAAAGGTCTAGGAGATTGAGTTTACTGGAATCTAAGAAGGGTGCCCCATAGGATGAAGTTGATAAAAATGGAGTTCCTGATACACCAAAGAATAGAAGGGGACACAAGAAATTTAAGAAGTATGGTGGTAGGAGTAACAACCGCCTGAGGAACTAAATGGTTTCAGAAGAATTAGTCAAGTTCAAAGGTAAGAAGTCCATGAAATATGAATAGAATACAAAGAAAGGGTGCAAGTATCATAAGGATTGTCCAAGAGGATTTAATTCTTTTGTTGAGTTCTCTAACAACCCTTCAAACAATGAGGGCGGTACTAATTCAGAGGGTGATTATTATCCCCTCTCTGTGGTACCATCTGATGATTTTGACGACGTGGTGGGGATAGTTCCTCTAGTTCCACCATGAGTGATTCATGGGCTAGTATCTTCTGAGGCTAATGACTTAGAGTGATGACTATGCCCCGTTTTTGTTTTTGATGACACCATGGTCCTATTGTCAAGATTTTCCTATTCAACATTCATGTGACTTCTTATTTCAAGTGCTGATGTGGAAACTCTTTATGCTGGTGTATAGGAAAGGTGCCAAACTTCCTAGTGTTGGGGGGTATGCAATTTTTTGTTGTGATGGCAAGTGGAGAATATTTTTTGGTCGGTAAGGATGGGGATTCTACTGCTACAACTGACTCTACCTTTTGAGGAGCTAGCAGGTCTACATGCAGGGGATGTGGAATATTGTCTTTTACTCTTCCATTATCCTCAATGATTGCATGTAACATGCTTTGGACATCTCAAATTCTGGTGCAAATGATCTCAAGATGAAATGAAATGTAAATGTAATTGAGCCTGATGCTTGTTGCTTCCGTATTCTATGAAATGGATTTCATGGATCATTATAGGGGTTAGACTTTTAAGTGTCAATAGGGGTTTGGGTGAATGATTAACTTAGAAAAAGGCATTTTGAATAGGATATGGGTAAATAGGCTAGTTGACGGTTTTGGGAATGAATTTCTCTATGTAACAATCTTAAATTAGTTTTATATAAACTACTGATATAGAAACAAATCTTTTTTTGGAAACAAATACTTTCCTATGTATACTTCTTACAAGTTATGAATGAAAATTCTAATGGTGTTATCATTTATCTTCAAATGGTTATATTTGAATGTACTATTGTGTTCTGAGCTTCAACTCAAAGATATGATTAAAATTCTTGAAAAGGGTATAAATTTGTAAGAAATTACTTAGGATTGATAGGTAGTGAATGTTTATTTTAGGCATTTTGAGTTTTCATAATCTATAAAGTAGTATGAAGGTAGTTCATCTACTTCTAAAAGTGAGTAGTTCATATATTAGAGATGTATACATATTTAACTCTATTGCTCCAATTGATGAGACACTAGTCATTTTATCTGAAAATCTAGCATGAACAGTGAGAAAGTAGCACACCTCGCCTTGAACTTAAAATAAGAACAATATTCGTTTAAAATCATTTTTCAATGAATTGTGTATGGGATGAAGTTATTTTTGATTCATAACAAATAAGTAGTCACTTATAAGATATGCCAAAATATTCAGTGGGATGGGTTTATTTGCATTTAACCAAGAATCAATCTGTTATTAATTTGATATATTTCATGAAGATGTATTTTGTATTACCCTCCCTAGTTTAACAGAGCCAAAAGTGAAGGAGTGAGGATCATAAAATCCTAGGCTCATTTTGTTGGCCACTAACCTTACAATTTCTTCATTATAAGAGCTAGCAGATTTTTAGAGAATTGTTAGGTTTTGTTGGAAAAATTACCAACAACTCCCTCAACCCCTAAATCCTCAACCCTTAAACCCTTAATCCATCAACCCTCTAACCTATGTATTAAACTGGGTGAGCCCTCAATTCTGAAACCTCTAGCCTATACATTGGACCCTCAACCCTATACTATTAACCCTATAACATCAGCCCTTTACCCTCAACCCTTTATCCTCAACCTTATACCCTCAACCCTCATTCCTTAAACCCTAAAACCTTAACCCCTCGATTCTCTAACCTATACATTAAACCAAGTCAACCCTCAATTCTCATACCTCTGCCCTATACATTGGACCCTAAACCCTATACCTCAACCCTATACCCTCTACCTCATACCCTCAACCCTTATCGCTCAGTCCTTAAAGCTTTAATCCCTCAATCCTTACACCCTCAAACCTTAAACACTTAATCCCTCAACCCTTAAATCCTTAATCCTTCAACCCTTAAACCCTTAATCCATCAAACCTTAAAAAATTTAAACCTAATCCGTCAAACCTATACTATCAACCCCATTTATTTGAGGCATTTTTGCATACAACGAGGACTATGTTGTCAATGCATCCACATTGACACATTGGAAAGGTAGTGATCATTGTATAAAAAATGCCTCAAAGAAATGGGGTCATAGGGTGATATTCATCATTGTGAGACCCCATTTCTTTGAGGAATTTTTTCATATAACAAGAACTACCTTGTTAATGCTACCACATTGACGCATTGATAAGGTAGTGCTCATTTTATGAGAAAATGCTTTAAAGAAATGGGAATCCACGGTGATGTACATCACTGTGAGACCCCATTTCTTTGAGGAATTTTTTGATACAATGAGAACTACCTTGTCAATGCTATGATATTGATGCATTGAAAAGGTAATTCTTGTTGTATGAAAAAATGCCTCAAAGAAATGGGGTCTCACAGTGATGTACATCACCGTGAGACCCCATTTTTCGATACAATGAGCACTACCTTGTCAATGCTATGAAATTGATGCATTGAAAAGGTAGTTCTTGTTGTATGAAAAAATGTCTTGAAGAAATGGGGTCTCACGGTGATGTACATCACTGTGAGACCCCATTTCTTTGAGGAATTTTTTGATACAATGACCACTACCTTGTCAATGCTATGAAATTGATGCATTGAAAAGGTAGTTCATGTTGTATGAAAAAATTCCTCAAAGAAATGGGTTCTCATGGTGATGTACATCACCGTGAGACCCCATTTGTTTGAGGCATTTTTTAATACAATGAGAACTAAGCTCACTTCCTTGTCAATGCGATTGCATTGACAAGGTAGTGAGATTAGTGCTTGTTGTATGAAAAATTCCTTCATATAAATGGGGTCTAAACAATGAGCACTAAGCTCACTACCTTGTTAATGTGTCAATGTTGTATCATTGACAAGGTAGTGCTTGTTGTATGAAAAAATTCCTCAAGAAATGGGGTCTCACGATGATGTACATCATGTCGTGATATCCCATTTATTTGAGACATTTTTTCATACAATGAGGGTTTAGGGTACAAGATTGAATGTAGGGTTTAGGGTTTATTCTTATGGTTAAGGGATAATGTTCAGGGTATAGGTTATAAGGTTGAGGGTATAGGGATGAGGTTTGAGGGTGTAGGGTTTAGGGTATAGGGTTTAGGAGATTAAGGGAGAGGGTGAGATGGAGAGAGAAGGGAGATGTAAAGAGGGAAGGAGAGAGCAAGGTGATAGAGAGAGAAGTAGAGAGAAAAGGAGGAAGGTGGAGATATTGAGAAAGAGAGGAGGGAGGGAGAGAGAGAGAGGTAGATAGGAATGGGTTAGATAAAGAGAAGTAGAGAGGGAAGGTGGGTGGGAGTAAGGAAGGGAGGGAAAGGGGGAGAGACAATATTAGAGATGGAAGGAGGGAGAGAGGGAGAGATATGAGATAGAGAGAGGAGGGAGGGAGGGAGGGAGGGAGAGAGAATGGTGCTTAATAGAGAGTAGAAAGGGAAGGAGAGAGGGAGAGAGAAAGATATGAGAGACATAGGAGGAAGGTGGGGAGATTGAGAGTGAGGGAGAGAGAGGGAGAGAGAGAAGAGGGGAGGAGGGGGGGAGAGGTATATATGGAGAGAGGGATATAGAGAGAATTATATAGGGAAGGAGACATAGTGAGGGATAAGTAGATAGAGAGAATGGTGAGATAAAGAGTAGATAGAAAATAAGAGAGAGAGAAATATGGAGAGAGAGAGGAGGATGGTTAGGAGATTGAGAGAGAGGGAGAGACTAGGAGAGATAGGGAGAGAGAGGGAAGGAGGGAGGGATATGTAGAGATTGAGATAAAGAGATAGATACAAGTATATATAGGGAAGGAGAGATATAGAAGGGGAGGAGGGAGTGAGAATTAGAGAGATATATAGAGAGAGAGGAGGGAGGGAAGTGAGATTGAGAGAATGAGAGATGGAGAGAGGGGGAAATGAGGAATGTGGAGAGATTAAGATAGAGGAGGGAGGGAGAGAGAGTGAGGTAGAGAGGGGGTGATCCCATAATTCTAGTTTATAATTTCTGAGAGATTCTTTTTTTGCTACATACAATTTTTTTTATGTTGTATACAGTCTGCCTATGTCTGAATTGTAATTGGTTTGATTTTGAAACTTGATTACAGAAAAAGTATTCAATAGAGAACTATGAAACCAAATGAAAGTGATAGATATCGTAGTTACAAATATAAATTAAAAAAAGTAGAAGTTTTTCCTTTATGGAAAAAAAGTTATGTTGTATACGGTGAGCATCACTCCTTAAAAATGGTGTTTAGTGAAATAAACTAGTTTTCAAAGGAGATGGAAATATAAGTGCAATTTGATTCCAAAGAAATTAAAAAATATATATTTAGAATCTACAAACAAAATTTCACAAATCACTAGTTTGCATGATCTTCAAATTCCTCATGGTCTAGCCGCTATAGGTGCTTGAAAGTGAAGATTTAGTTAGAAAAAATCAGTTCAGTGTCCAGTTTGGCCAAAAATTGTATACCAATATTGTGGGATCACTTGAGGGATAGGTTATATTGAGAGAAGTAGATAGGTAAGGAGGGAGGGAGTGAGAGATATTGGGGAGATAGAGAGAAGTATATAGGAAAGGAGAGAGAGGAGGAACGTGGGGAGATTGAGAGAGAGGAAGGGAGAGAGAATGGGGGAGGGAGAGCGAAATATGGAGAGAGAGAAAGAGAATTATATAGGGAATAAGAGATAAAGAAGTAGAGAGAGAGAGGGAGAGAGGGAGAGAGAGATGGAGAGAGATAGAATGATGAGATAGAGAGTAGAGAGGGAAGGAGAGAGTTAGAGATAAATATGGGGGAGGGGTGGAGAGAGTGTGTGGGAGAGAAACAAAAAGTGGAGGAAGGTTGGGAGATTGAGAGGGAGAGAGGGAGGGAGAGGTAGAGATGGAGAGAGATCTAGAGAGAAGTACATAGGGAAGGAGAGATAAAGAGGGGATGAGGGAGGGAGGAGTAGAGAGATAGGGAAAGGTAGGGAGGGAGGGAGAGGTGACATAGAGAGAGGGATGGGGTGAGATAGAGAGAAGTAGAAAGGGAAGGAGGGAGGGAAAAAGGGAGAGAGAAGTGCAATAGAGAGAATTAGAGAGGGGGAATGAGGAAGGAGGAGAGATTAAGAGAGAGAGAGAAGGGAGGGTGAGAGATAGGAAGAGAGGGATAGGTTAGATAAAGAGAAGTAGAGAGGAAAGGTGGGTTGGATGTAGGAAGAGAGAGAGGGAAGGAGGAAGGTGGAGAGATTCATAGAGAGAGATGAGGGAGGGAGAGAGAGGTAGAGGGACATTCTAGATAGAGTGAAGTAGAGAGGGAAGGTGGGTGGGAGGAAGAGAGATAGGGGGAGATAGAGAGGGTGAGATAGAGAAAATTAGAGAGGTAAGGAGAGAAGGAGGAATAGAGGGAGGGATGAAGGGAGAGAGAGAGGTGAGATAGATAGAAGTATAGAGGGAAGGAGAGAGTGAGAGAGAGGTCTAGAGCATAAGGGTAAAAAATGAGTGAGATAGAGGGAGAAATACGATACAACTTGTTGATTACTAAAATTTGGTAAGTCTAAAAAATTGTAAGACCAAAAAAATAGAATTTGAATTATAACTCCTAGAGACCTGAAACCACTCTCAAACATCTTAAAACTATATACATGAAATATAATTTAAAATATAGGAAAGTAAAATTCCATATGTAAATGTCATGTATATAGTTTCCCTGAAAGATAAAAATAAGAAAGAGACAAGAAAAAGAGAAGAAAAAAATTTCAATGTAGACCAAAATGCGAGCACGTTATAATGCACATATGTTTTGCAAATGTTTTTTTTTATTTTAAAAAATGCATATTTTTTTAACCCAAAATACACACATTTTTTAAAACTTAAATCATAACGTGAACGTGTTATCCAACTTGGTAATGACCGAGCCTAGGCTTGGTCACTACTAACTCATAAAACGAGTGCATTTTACTACAACGTGCTCATGTTTTCACTATTTTAGGATGAAAAAGTAAATTGGCCACTTTTTGGCCCCCCATCTTTTTACACTTACCCGTATCCTAATTATTACTTCTCACAAACACCTTTTAGTAATGGTTATTAATGTGTTCTTTTAGCATACACTTGAACATGTAAAAATGATATATAAAATTTAGAAACATCACATAAGCATATAAATATGTTGTTACATTGGTGGTTGTTGTTGCACCAAAATATTGACTTGTTAATGCCCAATACAACCACTGACTTTATACAAGATCTATAGGAGGTGGTTAATCCATGTCACAAATCCAAGTCTTGTGTTGCACAACACAAGGAGACCAAGGATGCAAAAATTGCAACAATCCCCCACAACACAACTGAGGGGTTCGAACCGATGACCTCATATATGATACCAATTGTTACATTGGTGGTTGTCATTGCACAAAAAGATCAACCTGTTAATGCCCAATACAACTGCCAAATTTATATAAGATCCACATGAGGTGGTTAAGCCATGTCACAAACCCAAGTGTTGTGCAAAACAACACAAGGAGACCAAAGGTGACACCTTGTAACATTTGTAACAAACACAATGAAATGGATGACAATTCCTAAAAACAATGGTTAACCTAGAGAAACTGTAATTTCGGGAGATAACTCCAACTTGAGATAGGTTTAAGACCTCATTTTATTCACTATTAAATTATTCAAGTACATCATTGGATCACTCTTTCACATACAAATAGTCTCCTAAAATGAATAAAGATCTTGTTTGGCCTACAATGGAGCTTTTAGTTCATGAAATCCTACTCTATGGTGACATTCACTTGCAAATATGAAACACTAAGAGGAAAAATAAGTGCTAACCCTTAAACCATATAAAAAATGAATATTGTAGGATCTAAATATTCTTTTGGCCTCTATAGATGAAAACCAATGCAAAAAATCCAAACCCTTCACATTCCAACCTTGGTGTTAGATGTAATAAAATCACTAGTTTATCTAATGGGTGGTTTACAATTATTTTATGAGATCTAATGAGATTTACATCATTGTAGATCATTCATTATGGTGTTTGACAAGTTTAGTGCCTACATAAAGCATATAATTCACAAAAACTAAACAAAAACTTAGGTTAGAGACCTACACACATTTCAATTTTATTCTCCAAGATGCTCTTAGTCAACATATGTACAAGCTCCATATTCTTTGAAGCTAAAATAATACAATCTCTTTTGTGAAGGTACTCTTGAAATTGTTTCTTGTATAAAAGTAGATGGTTAACTAACCTTTGTCAAGACTTGGATTTGATTTTGAATAATCCATGATGACATGATGTCACCTTAGGTGACACAATTTATTTTTAAATTTTTATACTTCTAGGGAAGGGTAATGAACTATATCATGTGATAAATTAACTAGTCAAATGTCCTTGATGGGAAACTAACTAGAAATGTGTGCATGATAATAAAAAGGGCCATGGTAATAAATAAACCAAGGACCAAAGTAAAATAAACGGAAAAATGTGTAAATAATGAAGGAGGCAAGAACCAAATATTGAAAAACTTATAAAAATGAAGGAAGTAAGAATCATGTAAATGTTAAAAGAATAATATGTAAAAAATGAACACTAAAATTATGCTAAAGAAAATCCCATTGATAAAAAACATGAGAATTATTAAATATAAACAAAACATGATAAAAAAAGAAAAGAATGGCACAAAATAAATGGAACAATATATTAATCAATATACTCATAATATCTTAAAACATTTAGAATATTTTACACCAACTAAATATGTTAACAAAATAATTTTTAAATAGATAAAAAATAAAAATCCTAAATATTAAAAAGGGAGAAAAAAAACACATGAAACAAAAAGGAAATGGGTATGTGCAGTATCATCATGGAAAAAATAGGCCCTTAAGTGGCAATAAAAAGATAAAAAATCAGAGTTAGACAACTTGACGTAAAAATTTGAATAAGTTATCTATATTATTTCAAAAAAATGTAAAAAAGAGAATCTGTAGAAAATTAAATGTAGTTTCTAAACTACTAGACCTTTATTTAAAATAAATAAATCTATTTGGTGAAAATTTAAAATTTCAATGTAGTAGTATTTAAATTTTAGGGTAAATATAAGAAGTAGGCGTCTCTCTGACCACCCTAACCATAATAAAAGGATTTTTTATTTATAAGATTTTAGATATAAGTAGAGGACTCATGTCCTAATGTGATGCATATTTTTTTATAATTTTTTTCCAAGTAAATAATTAATTATGAATTTTTTATTACAAATTTAAAAAAATATAAAAGCTTGTCTATCTAACCACCTTAACTTGGTAAAAAATTCATGAAATTCATTTTTTTTTTTAATCCTATAGTATGTGAAGCATTGAATGTGACACATGTTTTGGATTCAAAAAAATTGATAGCATTTGAAAGTTATAGATTTTTTTCAATCAACCTATCAATGAGGACTTTATTCATAATTCTAATAGAAAATGAAAAATAATTATTTATTAAATTCAAAGTAAATAATACTTTATATTGGTGGAAAGTTGAGAATCTCCTCTAAAAACCCTTTTTGTTTCATCAATTTTGGGTAAAAAAGTTGTCGTTAGCCACATGGGCCATCATATGGCTTACATATCACCACTTTTTGGCCCATGATGATCCAACACATACCCAAATGCACATATCTTTTGTCTCAACACATACCCTAAAAGATGTGCTCATTCACATGCTCTCATGAATTGAAAAAATAAGGAATAACATTTGATAAGGTACACAATTATGCCATAAGGCGTTGCATTGCTACGACATATTTTCTGTGTACATAGAAAAAACTCAGAATGCCAAAAAATGGTGGAGGCAGTGACAAAGCATATTAAATATGGTCGCTGATGGTTTTAAAAGCATAAGTTTACATAGAAATTTAATATATAAGTTCTAGAGTATGTTTCAATTAAAATTAGAAAGTAAATGATGCATGAGTCTTGTCTATGCTTTCACATCTTGCATGCATATCTATTCCTTCAGCACAAGAAGAAAAGATATTGGGAAATGTTATGGAATTTGTCTTTACACCTACCCATTTATTTTTCCTGAAAGTTTCTTAAGCCTTTGTAAAAATTCCAAATGTGCATATCCTACTACCATTCAACAAAACTATTCAGTTCAATCTTGTGTTTACATTTTGCACATTGTTTCCTACTGTAGCTTCTTGTTCTTGGGTAAAAATTTCCTTTGCAATATTAAATTGACCTCTTTCAGCTAGAGCGATGGCTTCCCCATTGCAATATAAAATTTTTCCGATCTCTGTGCCAACACTTTACATTTCAGCTCTCTAGCCTTCACAAGTTGTGTTGCCTCATTTGTGGATCCCTCCTCTCATTGGGAAAAGCTACAAAATAATTCCAATTTCTAAGAGAAACGTCACCATAAGAATTCTCTGCATCTGATTCACTTTGTGCAACTTAAATTGTTTCTTTGGTTTTTAAGCTAGTCTTCTATTTTCGATGCCATGGTGCATTTGATGAGTTTTCATCCACCTTAACTGCATCCCCAATCAATTCTAGGCTAAAACTTACATTAAATCGATTAAATTTGTGAATGATAATTTATGCATTAAGGTAATGTTATTTGGGTCAGGGCACTTGGATCTAGGAATGATGAAAGAGAATAAGTCTATTTTCATTCTATCTTCTACCAACTTTAGGACAACAAATGAATCGTTCTTGTTTATACTCACCTTAGAATTAGGATATATAGCCATCTTGTTACAGAATTATTTCCAAATACTGGCATCTTTTGAATTTTGTGTATTATTTTTTTTCGTTTCCATTAGTGTGCCTGTTGTTTATTATTGTGAGCTTAGATCCTTGTTTCTTGCATTCGGTTTAATTCTCGATATGTAGTTTTAGATTAAGTACCCCTTTGTGATGTAGTGCCTCTTTCTTCTTATAATGGTACTTATTTTGTTGGCTTGATAAACCTTCCCCCATCCTTTAGATGTGTAGTTGTTCGTTGTTGAAGGGCCAAGCGATTGCTTAAAATTGATACTTGTTAGGGTAGTTTGTAATCAAAGAGTTTAATTTATTATTTGGTAGTATGATCATGTGAGTATACTAACCCCTTTGTAGTTAGGTAAAATGGATATAGACGATATGTGTAATAATGTGGGATTCAAAGTTAAGTTATGATTTGGGATTTTGTTGCATTTTATAGTTTATTTCTAGGAAGGAACTACATAGGTTTCCAAATCAGTTCATTTATGTTCATTTCAATTAATATATATATGGATGTGGATAGGTACATCAAAATATATTTAAGTTTTCATATAAAGACATTTCAAGCAGTACTAGAAAATAATACATAGGATTTTTTAACAAAAAGGGTATGTGCAAGATCATCATGGAAAAAATAGGCCCTTAAATGGTGATGAAAATTTATAAAATTAGAGTTAGGAAACTTGATGTAAAAATTTGAATAAGTTATCTATATTGTTTCAAAAATATTTATGAATAGAATCTATAGCAAACTAAATTTAGTTTCTAAACTACTAGGTTTATATTTAAAAAAAAAAATCTATTTGGTGAAAGTTCAAAATTTCAATGCAGTAGTACTTAAATTTCAGGAAAAAAATAAGAAGTAGGTTCCTATCTAACCACCCTAACCACAATAAAATGATAATATTTTTTTATAATATTTTATATATAAGTAGAGGACTCATGTCCCGATGTGATGCATATTTTTCTATAAGTTTTTTCCATGTAAATAATTAATTATGATTTTTTTATTACAACTTTTAAAAAATATAAAAAATCATATGTCTGACCACCTTAACTTGGTCAAAACTTCATGAAATTCATTTTTTTTAATCCTTTATTATGTGAAGCATAGAATGTGATGCATATTTTGGATTCAAAAAAAGTGATACCTTTTGAAAGATATAGATGTTTTTCAATCAACCTATCAATCATGACTTTAGTCATAATACAAATATAAAATGAATAATAATAATTTATTAAATTCAAAGTAAAGCATATTTTATATTGGTGGAAAGCTGAGAATCTCCTTTAAAAACCCTTTTTGTTTCATCAATTTTGGGTAAACAAAAAGTCGTTAGCCACATGGGCCATCATATGACTTCATATCACCACTTTTTGGCCCATCATGATCTGCACATACCCAAAAAAGACTTGGAATATTGTTATGAAAATCATAAAGTTTTAATAAATATCAAAGCCATGAATCATAAATATATTTCTCCAATGGCCTACCACTAGAGGAAGATCCATAATCACTGCTTGAGCTACTACTAGAACTACTAAATTTGATACTGGTCGTTGTCACCACCTCATTGTCAACAATAGGGAAGCTTATAGCTCATATGCCATCCCCACCAACATGAAAATATTCATCGCCAACATCACTATCTACATAAACAAATGTTTATATGACAAAAAGAGTTGAACTACAAATACTCATTTGATGGAGTGAAGAATGAATAATTATTAATTATTATAACATCTTCAAAGTTTAGGAAAAGCCTAATACTACCGACGTAAATACTGTTCAATATCATTTTTTAGGAAAAGTCTAATACTATGGGCATAAATATTGTTTCTGAAAATAAATAAATAAAAGGTGTGAGCAATAGAAAGAGAAACAAAATAATAGCTCGCCAACCAGTTTATTAATCATTTGATTTTAAAATGAGTTTGTGCACATCGATTTCCGATAGTTGGCAATAGCTAGTAAACAACTTTTATATACATATTGGACAAACATTCGATGAAAAATAGTTTTTGGTTTTGAATAATAATAATAATAATTACATCGATTTGTGGTGAAGATTGATTTAGGGTAGATGCGAGAATGTTGCGTGTGAAGATTTTTTTTGTGGAATTAGGACGTGTCTAGTTGCTTAAGATTAAGTTAGCCATGTCATGCTATGTGCTAGTAGAAATTGATGATTACTACATTAGAAATTGGACCTTTCCTGTATTTGTACAGTTTAGCACTGCTGAAGTTCACCATTGCCTCTCGCCACCTATAAGTAGTCACAGTGAACATAATTTGAGTACAGTGCGAAAACAATTTTAGGCTGAGGAAATAGGCTTTTGTTTTGAGCAAGGAGGATCAAGGTGGGAGTGGATTCTTGTTTTGCAGTTCTAGGAGTATATGAAGAGGCTGCAAAGAGGTATGCCATCTTCTTGTCATTTGTTCTCTCGATTTGTTTGTATAAATGTGTTACTCTACTCATTTGATGATATCAACAATTTGATGAATATTAAAGAGGCTATAGTAACTGCCATGTTTATTAGAATTCAATGTGGTATCTGTGATATCCAACTATAATAGAAGAAACAAATTTGATAAGGTTAAACCATATTTTAAAAAACATTCTTTGCTTTAAAAAAAGATAGTGGAATCAAAACCCAAAATTTCACAGCGAAATTCCTGTTATGCTGAAAAGCTTTTGATTCAAAAATGCTTCAAAAATCATCTATGATCATTTGAAAATAATATAGTTATTTCTAATTCTTGTAATGTAGTTACGTAGTAGTTATTTTTAGAAAAATTGTGATAAGAAACGTAGTAGATGTTTTAAGTTGAGAAATAATCTTGAAAATATTTTAAAATCTCTGTAAAAACGGAAGCAAATATTTTCTTGAGATCTTAATTAATCATTTCTTTTGTGAAAATATTTTGTATCAAATTTTTATTTTTTAATACTTATATCCAGTTCAATAACTATTAACTTCAAGTTATTTAATATAACCTCTTTAGAATTTACTTCCATTTATTTTTATTAATACCAAAAATATAGTGCATATAGATTACTTTTTGTCCCATAATTACTGTGCGATGGATGCAAAATACAATGAAGATTGTTTTTTATCAAGTCCAAAAAACTAACAATACGTCAAAAAGAATAGAAACAACACATTAACAACACAATAACCACATACAAACAATAAAGACACAAAACACAAGCCCAGACAACAACTAACTAGAATTGTCCCAATTTTTGAACAGGAGGTCCACAATGTCATGCTCGATCTAGTCTTGATTCTCCTGGGCATAATTTCCCTCTAGCTCCTCTTTGATTATAGTGGACAGGGTGCTAGTCACGAAATGACCCAACTTCATCGTGAAGCAAATTAGGCCTCTAAATCTTTTATCAAGCGTGTCCATCTTCTTTTCTAGAGAACACAGCTCCTTGCCATCAACCGTGGTTCTCGGGACCTCACCAAGATCAGTAACCAGGGGGTGTGAAGAGTGAGAAGCTGAAGCCTCTTTCGGGACTTCTCTGTTGTCTGGGGTAGAAAGGGGCACTTCCACATTTTCTTCCTCTTCCTCCTCGGTGTCCTCTTCCTTATAATCCTTGGTGTCCATCTGCTCTTCCTCTGAGTCCTCAATAATATATATTTTCTTGTTGTTTTCGCTAATCTCCCAGATCTTCAAATGGTAGTCTCCCCTCTAGTCATGATCATGGTCCCCACGACCATATCACCTTTAGAATCTTTCCCTATAATATTCTTCCCTTTACCCTCCTTCACCATCGGCTCTGACACACCTTTTTTTATCATCCTTGCCTTTTTTTATAGTGGTGGCTCTGTAAGTAGACTTAGTCGAGGTGGCCTTGAGTTCACAAAGGTTGGCCACGGTACTAGTATGCACATTACCCACACCGCCTTTAAGTTGTTTAACAGCCTTTTTTGTTTTGGGGTTTTCAACAGTACTCAGATGGGTTTTTCTAGAAGGGCTTTTAGATTCAACAAGGGAGATATTTGCAACAACCAGGGGTTCAATATCTTCAATACGGACAATAAAATGGCTCTAGGGGGACATAAGGCCAAATTAAAATGGTATAGTCTCAAGATAAGTCCTTGATGGAGAGGAAGAGGCAGAATGTCATTTGGGTTAAGACTGGCCATTTCTTTGCATTTTTCAATCAAATTTTCTAGGTCCATGAGCAGAAAGAAAGGAAAACTAAGCAAGATTTTATGACTTAGATGATTTAGGAGGGGAAAATGATAGAAAAAGTAGGTTTTAAACCTACCTTCAAGTGTGACGTACTTGATAAGGGCTAAACACACTTGGTCTTAGGGTTGCAGAAGGGCTTCATGTTCAAAGGCCGACTGGTTGTGGACCGACTCCTTGTTCCCCATGAAAAAGGCTTTCAAACTATCATTGTCTAGAGTCTAAGTATTCTTAGGATATTTCTTCTAGTGCATTGCATTCTGGTAGCTTGCACTATCAGTTCTTCGCTTAACTCCCAGGAAATGCCACCTAGTGTAACCCATTGATCCTTCTAGAAATTAGCGAATTGGCCAGAAAAGATAGGGTCGTGGCGCACCAAAATCTCCATGAGAGGAGCAAGGCCACCTTTAGCGTATATATGCTAGACCAAAGGATTCTTACAGAACTCTCCACAATTATCAGGCTCAGTCCGAACGCGGTCACCACCCATGATGTTTACCTACACAAGGAACCAGAGAGTTTGCAAAATAAGAATGCTAGAAACACCAACAAAGCAATAGGCTTTCACATTATGGATATTAAGGCAAAGATTGCAACGTTGGATAATGACACCAGTGTGTAGATCACACGTGCGGAAAGAAAGATCACCAAAAGAATACTTAATAGTGTCATTAATGTGAATTTCAAGATGATTGCGGTAAGATAAGTAGGAAATTGTGGGAGTGTAGGGTTTCTTGGCCATGATTCAATTGCATAGAAAACTAGGCATGGTGGCTGCTAGGCCAAAATTATAATTGTCAATGAAAGAATATTTAGAAGCCAAAGCTAAACTAGCAAGGTCGAAGGTGCTAGAAGGTAGCATTTCCTCATTATGAAATGTCATATCAGTATTCATAACCATAGTCTTATTGAGGGCGTGATGAATTAAAAAATTCCCATAGAGAAGATATTGCATGATATGACTTCTCAAATTCATAAACATTGAATACTTTCCTAATCCCTTCATAGAGCCCCCTTCTTTAACCACGTGACTAACCTTTAATTTTGAATTCTACCACATGTAGGCCACCTCAACATTTGAACTCATCCACTAGGCCCAAAGAACAACTAGGTGGACCCCCCAAATGACACCCATCGACCAAAGACTTGAAATCATCATAAAAAATGGGTGTTTTATTCTTTCAAGATGAGATCTTGAATCTTTGGCGGTAAATTCACCATATTCCTCCAAAATTTAGAGTGACCCCAATAGGTACCACAATTAGCCAAGCATTTGCCACTTGGTTACCCTCCCTAAAAACATGTCACTTTTTTTTCTCTTAGCTTGGATATAAGGAACCTAGTATCCAACAAAATATCCTTCATACTCCACCCAATTAGTCTTCCCATATTCACAACATTAGTGGTGGACTTAGAGTCCCCTTCAATGTGGAGGTTCACAATCCCTAGAGAGACAAAAATTTGGAGGCCCTTGACCAATGCATGAGCTTTCACCATTATAGAATATTGGAAACCAATACCTCTTGCAAACCTCGCAACCAAAACCCCCTTGGGGCTTCTAATCACTCGTCCAATGCTAGCCTTGCCTAGGTTGCCCTTAGCAGCCCCATCAAAATTGAGTTTGAACCAACCTCTATCTAGAGGCTCTCATTTGGTATTTTGCCTGGCTAGGGATTTAGAATTGTCAAACGAGCTAGCATCTAAATTCTGGTGCCAGGCCTTGGCCATTCTTATTTCATAATTAAAAGGTCCCATCTTTGGGGGTTTCCCATTGAAGAGAAAAATGTTTTCCTCAATAAGCCAGACACTGATACCAAAAACTTCCCTACGATTCCTCTCAATAAGCCTAAAGACCCTTTTTATTCCTTTCCTTCCACAGACACAAACTAATAATAGAAGGGACCTGGTTCCAAATTTCTCCAGGGAAGGGGTGGAAATAGGGACCAAGCCAACCCAGGATGAAGGATATGATATCCTTACACATAACCCAAGAAACACCCAGTTTTTCAAAATCCAACCCCCATACTTCAACAACAAAAGAACAATATAACAATAAATGATTAATAGTTTCCTCACTGCATTTACACAGTAAGCATCTATTGGGGATATAAAATCCTCATTTCCTCAAATTGTCTTGAGTAAGAATCCTATTATGGTAGGTAGTCCACTAGAAGAAATTTATTTTAGGGATCATATTGTAGTTCCATATCTTCTTCCAAGGGTCTACCACAGTACCCTGGTTTGTCAGCAGATTATACATCAACCTAACAGATAGATTCCCCTGTTTGTCAAAGGTCCAAAAAAACTCATCTCCCTTGTTATAGGAGGGAAGCCTGGTAAGAGAAAGTAAGTCCTGGAGAGACCTAGCCAGACAACAAAGGAATTGTGACAAAGGACAACAAAGAATTAGATCCTTCCACACCCTAGCCCTAGGAGGACCGGAAACATAATCCCTGATATAGAGTCCATAGAACCTCTAGGCCATCCTCTTGAGATTCCTGAAATCAGAACATTCTAGCGGGATATCAATTAACCACGGGTCTTCCCAGAATCTGATCTGATTTCCATTGCCCATTTTCCATTTATTCCCATACCTTAGCAGGCTTTGTGTGCTACAAATGCTCCTCCAGGTCAGGGAGCCCTGGGGGTGAACCTCCGAGAGGCAGTTGACCAAAAGCCTATTCTGAAGATATTTGGAATTCATTATTTTGCACCAATCCTTATTATTCCTTATTTGATCCCAACCCACCTTGGCCATCAAGGCCTTGTTAGTGTTGACTATATTCCTCATCCCTAGGCCACCACAATGTTTGGTTTGGCAAACCTTTTCCCATTTGAGTAGAGAAAATTTCTTCTTATCCTCAGTCCCAGACCAAAGGAAGTTCCTTTGGATTTTTTCAAATTTATCAACAATGTACCTAGGTATCTTAAAAATAGAGAGGAAGTAAATTGGTATTCCTTGAAGGGCAACAATGAGTAGTTGGAGCTTACCAACATGGCTTAGGATGGAGCCTTTCCACCCAACAAGTTTCCTTTGAATCCTTTCAAGCACCGAATTCCAAAATTCAGGGGAGACCTCCTTAATCGTGAAGATTATTGTACATCAAGGAATTCAATATTTTTATTTCAACTTGGTTACTTAAAAAAAAACAAGCTTTTAATCATTCCATCTGAAGGTAATATACCATTTAAATCTATGTTTCAATTGTAGAGAACAAGTAATTTTCTGATGGAAATGTATCATTGTTAATATTAATGTGAGTAGTGTACAGTAAAACCTAAAACTCCATGTTTATCCCTAACCTACAATTTTATTTATTGAAATTTTATTTAAGGAATAATTATATTTGTCATTTCCTTCACTTTAACAATGAATAAATATATTGAAACTTTTTGACCCATAATTTATTTCGGTATTGAATTAGTCTCAAATTGATTGTAATATTCACCTAATTTTATGTAAATTTCTATGTTGTTTATAGGTGTAAAATTTATTGACAAGGATACTACTTGGTAATTAAACAAATTAACCTAGGAATTTTGAAAATCTTTTTAGAGGTATGTATCATTTAATCTTCTTAGTGTTTCTTTATGAATTTATTAAATTCAAAACATGGTGTTTCTTTATGAATTAACTTTGGATATTAATTATGAGTTATAATTAAAAAAATCTTTGTAGAGTTAATTCAATTCAAAACATAGTGTTTCCTTGTGAATTAAGTTATGATATTTGATATGAATGATAGTTCAAATAATTTCCTTCACTTTAACAACAAATAAATATATTGAAATTTTTTGATCCATAATTTAAGTTTCTTAGTGCTTCTTTATGAATTTATTGAATTAAAAACATAGTGTTTCTTTATGAATTTATTTTGGATATTAATTATGAGTTATAATTCAAAACATATTTGTATAGTTAATTCAATTCAAAACATAGTGTTTCCTTGTGAATTAATTTATGATATTAGATATGAATGATAGTTCATATAATCTTTGTAGAGTAAATTTAGTTCAAAACATGTGTTTCTTTATGAATTAAGTGATTTAGATATCTTGCCATTTAAAATATTCTCTATTATTCTTATTAATTATAAATAAAACAATAAAAAATATATACATTTGATTTGTTTAACTAATCACAATTGTGCCTACACCATGCTCATGTAGGGATGGAGTCTCCAAACAATACATCCCATACATGTAAATTACCATGAATGTTACAATCAAAAGCATATAATTAGCAATGACATCTGCTTCTATTTACGTGCCTGCCTCTGCCTCCTTCAATTCCTTCTATGTGGATGCCATTGCTAAATGCATAGATTTTATCAAGTAGTCCTCTTCACCCATGGATTCTAGACCTGCTAATGTTTGTTAAAATTAGATTTTATAAGATAGGCATACACCATCCATCAATAAGAGATGCGGATTCAAGGGACCCAGTTTTATTGATGATTCTTGTGTTTGATAGATGATTTTAATTGATATCAAGAGCCTCAGTAGATATTTCCATAGGAGATCTATTCAATTTTTTTAAAATACTCAAGGGGGAAGCATTCGCTTCACTCATGACCTTCCAAAAACTATCTCTAAAATATTAAAGCTTAAGTACCTTGGTATATTATGTGTCCATAACCCATCTAGCAGTTTGATATGCACATGATGACCTTCTTCACAAGGCTTTTAGGATTTTATGAGAAATGCCTCAACCTAATGTGGTCTCATGGAATGTTGTTGTTGTCAGATATGCACGAAGCGAACCTTCTGAGAAAGCCTTGGAGATGATCAGGAAAATACAATTGGCAGGCTTGAATTCAGATTCAACAACCTTTATTAGCATTCTCCCTATGTGTGCCAAATTTGGAGCTTTCAATCAAAAAATAATTGACAACACATTTTTATTCGATATAGTTGTGAAGTTACCATGATAGACATGTATGCAAAATGTGGTGATATTTAGCAGGAACATGCATTGTTTGACAAAATGAATCATCCAGATGTGACCTCATGGATTTCAATCATCTCTGGATATGTAAATGGATGGATCTAGCAATGATGTGCTTAAACTCTTTGAACAAATGAGGCACTCTAGAGCCAAGTCTAGCATGATGTGCCTACCATCGTATTCTCGACAGGAGGATAAGCAATCACCGTTTACCATGAGTTCAATGATGGTTTGCTGCCTCTTCGCATAAAATCACAAGTCTATATTTTCCAAAATCAAATTCATTACTACTATGGAGTTGGGTATCAGGGGATGCAGAGGAATCCCGAGGCCAAAACAATTGAGGGTGATTTGGAGGAAGCCCTGTTCAAGGCCGATGCAATCTCAGAAGACCACTATGGGAATCCAAGGATGGTGGAATAGATGAGGTCTAGAAGGATTGACAAGGGGATCAGTTTCATGGACCAGGTGGTTTTTGGAATGTTCATTATTGACCCTCCAGGGTTCATAAAATTCAAGAAGTATTTTTCTCTCCTCACCTCCCACATCTCGGTCCCAAAAAGTTAGAGAAACACTTGTGATATTTGATAGTAGGCATAATTTTTCTCTTGATTATGGTATTTTGCATATGTCTATCCCATAGTTTCATATTTTTCCTTATTTTTATTCTTGTGGGATGCTTTTCCCAAGGATGTTCACATGAATGTACCTACATGTCCTAAATAGGGATTGTTTTTTGATGAGAGCCTCTTTCTTGCCAGTAACCAGAAATGGGAAAGAACACACGAGGAGGTCTCTCTGAAGGGATTTGAGTAGAAAATATTGGATTTCTAGAAAAAATAAATATACAAACACATAACATCCACTGAAGTTAAGGAGGGAGTAGTGGCCTTGTGGTTGCATTCTCTTAGTCAATGAAATTACCTTGATTTTATTGTTGCAAAGGAATCACAAAAGCTTCAAAATGGGACAAAGTCTATCATACCAGCCCCAAAGAAAGCATGGTTGACACACAAGTGCTTGTAAATTAATTAGTACTAATGATAATAGCATCATATCCCATCAATTAGTTTGTATTTTTTCCCTTATTAGTGTTTCTTGATTGAATTTCTCACATAGAATTTTAGAGATTCTGCATTCATATATGTAATATATCATTAGCACTATATGCTCGTGCTTCTCTAATGACCATATTGGAATTTTCAAAGTAAATAAGCTTCTTGAAACCCCTTATTAGAAGTAGTAATCCTTGTCTCATTTTCGACATTATATTTATCTCGCTCTGTATTTTTTGCTTTCTAATTACAATAGAGCTGAGATTTTCACATGTAGATGATGTTTTTGACTTCACAAATACATTCTATTTGCTCACAGTTCTCCAATGAATGAGAATCAAATGATCAAAATGAGTTTTGTGCTAGAAAGTTCCTATTAAGAATGTTAATGCATTTTAGTGATATTCGGAATTTAGATCCACTGTGAGTGTTATTGCCAAGGTTCAAACATACAACCATTGTTCATGTCTGTCAATGACTTAATTATTTGGCTTATATCGTTGGGGTTTCTTTGGCTCATCATAGGTCAGGTTAAAATTTTCCTGTCATCGTGGCCTAGGGTAAGTAACATGGGTAATCCTTGAATTTACTCCATAAGTGCTACACCACAATGTCATCCTTCAGATTCATATATTTGTATCATTAAGAAATATACATTGTAATGCTTACACAAAAAACTTTCCATATATCCCATGAAGTCATGGAAAATTACTTTGAATCAAGCACTAAGCTTGCTTATTTACATGTTGGATTGTTTAAAACTTATTTTGGTGATTGCTTTATTTGAGCTTTTGGACGTATATGATTTGTGGAGAGGGCAATCATGTTATGACTAAACAGACTTAGTGAAATGTGTACTACAATTATCTTGAATCAGATGTGATGGGTTTGAATTTATTGTGATCAAATTCTTAAGTTAATATTGTCTTCTCACATGAAAGAAAGAACACATGTATAGCAACACTTATATTCTCTACTGTAACATAGTCTACCCCTTATGTCTAGGTGATTATTTCCATCTGAGTTCAATGATATCAGTATCATCTTATTTTTTCATATTGGGTCTATACAGGAAACCAAAAAAATCAAAGTAGTAATGATCTTACTATTAACGACAATATATTTCAATAGTCCATGAAAGTGTCATAATGCTTCTGACAAGTTGCACGATTCTTGTATTAGTACTGTAGATCACATTCCATGCCTGCCATCATAAATTGGATAAAAGATGATGGATGATGGAGTCTTGCATTCTTTTCAATCCCTAGATTACTTTCAAGATGTATAAATAATCTAATAGTTTATCTAGAGTCTTGCATTCTTATACCTTAGTATTCTTGCCAAAATATTTCTCGACCTAAGTAGTTTTATATATTTTATAGATTGTTGTAAGTTACGTGGAACATAAAACTGACAACATACCATTTATGTCTATCTTTGGTCATCAATAACCCTTATTTCTAGGCATTTTATAGAAATCACATTTATGAGACCGTTATGTGTATACCTCATTGAAGACAAAGAAAGATCGAAAAGAGTTCAGCTTGGCCAAGGATTTGAAAGTATAGAAGATAATAATAATGTTGATTCGTAGATATTTAATTCTGAAAATTTTGCCTTAAGTTCTCCTATTACAAAGAAAAAATTCAAAAAGAAATCTTACGACGTTAATTATATAGATTTTATATAAAGATAAATAAACTAGTGTATGGAAAATTGAGAAGTATAATGAGTAAAAATGTGTCACTTAAGAGGACATCCTTTTCCCAGTACCATGTTGGAGCTGAATCCTATGCGCCGTGTGGGTTTAGGTTTGTACAAATGAAAATGACTTGATCTTCCTGAATAGTTGGTCCTTTCTCTAAAGTTTTCTTTCTGGGTCGGGAATCCATTGTTACTACCTACTTCCTTTTACTTATCAACATTGTTGCTTCGCCGACAGATTCCTCACACGTGAATTTAGACAGAAATCTATTATTCTCAGTCCAGACAGCGATACTGCAGATGATAATATGCATTGGATCTACCCTCCCAACAACAAATACTATGTGTAACTTTTCCATAAGGTGGACTGCACTTTATAGATGAATTAGGAACGTGCTTGAAAACAAACTTTTGAAGAATAATTGATCTGAACTATTTGAGCCCAAAAGACTGATATGACAATGAATTTATTATTGCATGATAAACTAAAGAGCAGCTTGCATATTTTTTTACTGTTTATAAAATTTTATACCTATGAAAGTTTTAAATCTCTTGGATTCACCATTATACCTGCATGAAAATCCAAGATTAAATCTACATTCTTGTCAATACCCAAGTATAATTTTTATGTCTTCAGCACTGCAGGAAGCAACAACTGTAATAGTTTTTTATTAGGACTCCATTTCATTTCAGATAGGTATGGATTGCACAAGGCATGGAGTTAGATAAATGTTAACTGCTTCCTATCTTCTAGTTTTTTGGGTGCGTGATATTTATCTTATATTTAAGATGATAATTTTGAATTTGTTATAATTTTGTTGTAGATTAATAGAAAAATATCTTCTATATAAGAATAATTGTTTTCAAACAGCTTTCTTTCAACTCATCTTCAATGTGTTAGACTGAAGACGTGCTCTCATGAGTGATAATTTCTAACTCTATTAATCACTAATCCACCTTTTTTTATTAGTATTTAATTATTTCTCATTTAACATAATTATGTTTTAAAAGAAAATCTAATCTTGATATCGATTTATCTTCCAAAAGTGTATAATTTAAAGAATCATCACAGTTGGGATGAAATTCAACCTTTTATTCAACATAACTACATGGAACTTTTCTCAACTCTATAATATATAACCCATTATAGGCTTGGTTGGGATTCAAATATTTGGCACCCATTGATGTATCTTATAACATTTCTTTATCAATAGTAGCCATTAACAATATCAACTTTCCACAATCCATAATGCTTATTTAATTTGATTTATGGATTTGATTGTGTAATAATTTTTGCATCAACGTTTCAGATCACACTCTGTGATCCATCATTTGCAACTTATCATTTCTCTTTGAGCTCTTTTCTTTTCATCCTGATGATGGATCATAGAGTGTGATCCGAAACATTGATGCAAAGATTACTACACAATTGAATCCAAAAATTAACTTAAGTAGTAGCCATTTCAATGAATTAGGTAAATTCAAGAAATTCAATAGAAAGTGTAAACCATTCTACATTAGAGTAATGTAAAACACAAACAACCCAATGAAAATAATGGGACATGGTACACCTTTTAGGTTGGGTACCAAGTCTAGCTATATTAATAGAACCTTAATGAAAGATTAATTTACTTTAATAAGATGTCTACACCATCATGAAGTAATTATTAGATAGATTATTTGAACTTAGTCTTCCTATCTACCTTGGGTTCCACTAGTATTCAAGGTAGAACTATTGAATCCATACTTACCACATATCTCAAATTATTTATATTTTATAGAGGCATTTTAGTAGATATGAATCAATATATAATGTAACATTATAACAAAATTGAATCATAATTGATATCATGGTCAAATAGAAAATAAAATAAGATATCCTTCTATTCTAGATTACCAAAATAGGTCAATCTCCTTTCTAGGGAAAACGGTACACAAAAGAACAAGTTATAAATCTATTCCCACATCACTTGTTGTACTTACCTATAATGGAGACCATTAAACTTCAAGAAAGGGAAATCAATCCAAAAGGATCTAGGTCACTAGATTAGACTATAAATATAGTATTTCTTAGTGGCCTTCACAATTTTATTAGTTGGAACTTAATTTTATTTAGCACATATATTCTAAACCACTAGCCATAATTCCATACCAATATTACCAAACATATTGACATTTGATTGATTGTTATGTCATTGTGATAAGTTTTTTTGAATATAAACCATTATATCTTGAATGACAACTCATATTTCTCCTTCATTATATGTTAATATACATTACCATTCTTTGTAGGATGATGGTTGAATAATGGCACATCTATTAATATAGATCATAAATAGAACTAGCATAATTTGATATCTTTAATTAATATTTACACTAGGTTCATCCCTAGGCCCTAGATCATGCTACGGCTATTAATCATAACTAGGTTATCCCATGAATCTAGAAAAGAAAAAACTAAGGTGATACACTAGTCTTCTTTATTAAATTTCGCATTCACAAATGATAAATAACTCACCATAATGTTGAGGGAATCTAGATTCTTTTTCATAGAATCTATGTTAAACTCATCCTCAAAAAAATAAAACTTCTTCCATATAAGGAGATTGTTCACAAGGGATGTTGTTAATTATGTATTCCCTAACATTTTCAAGAGGTTATTGGTGTGTTTTTCTTCTTATATATTTAGGAGAATTTAAAATGAACTAGAAGTTAGAATTGGAATATTTCTTTCCTATAAAGCACTATCTTTAATCCTCATCATTCATGGTGGATTATATTTGACAAAAAAGTAATTTATCGATCAATTTTTATCGAGAAGAAGACCTTCCATCTTGATATTTCAATACTCACAGTTAATGACATTCATTTCCATTCTAGATGGTATGTCATATCTATTCATGAAATATATCATGCTACAAAGATCTCACTCAAACAAGGATTAATAATGTAACGACTTACTCCTCCCATGGATACAACAATATTACTAGGCTCTAATTTACAAATGAAAGGAAATACATGTATAACTAATTTTATTTAATCCACAAATAGAAATAATTCAATTAAACTAGATCTAAGATAATTTCAATAAATGTATTAATATTTAAATAAGGTCATAATACACTCTTTGAGTTGTAATAAAATAATGGAGATCATCACTTTAAAACCAGAGGAATTTGGGTAGCATAATATTTCATATAATGGACTATACAATCTCAATTTTAAGTAATTAACTTATAGGCCAAGGAGGCCCAATAAACCACCAATGGATTTAAAAAACCATGAGTAAAAATAGTCAAATTAATGCAACATAGATCCATGTGCCCCTCTTTAATAGTAACTCCTTTGAAGATAGTATGTAACGATCGAGTTAATTGTTTGAACCATATGATAGAGGCGATCTAATGTAACTCCCAATTAAGAACTCCAAGATGAGGCAATAATCACACTTACGTATCTCCTACAAATGGATATTTTAGTAGGTAAATGATGTAGTCATATTCTAACATGTAAACCAATATTCAATGACTTCTTACAACCATTATAAGACCATTAACACATGATTAGTGCTAGTTAAGGAATATTATGATTTCATATATTTGAGCTTCCTAATCTATGTGGGTGCATTATTTTATAATATTAAACAATATTAAATAATTTTGACAATAATAGCATTAGGACTTGCAAGGTGTATAAAATTTATTCCTAATAGTTTTAGTATTCCTTAATACCAATTTACTATGTAAACTATGCAAGATATTCATAAAAAACTCATTAATAAAGGATATCCCAATTACTATTGTAGACACTTAAATAAAACTGATTGATATTATGCATTTGATTATGATAAATCAACACCATTTCCTCCTAAATCACTTCAAACTAACCAATCAGTTAAATACTCAACATTATTTAATTAAATTCATCAGTTTATATTATTAATCAAATAATTAACTTTATTAGATTAATTCACCTTTCTTCTGACTAGTGTTCATCATATTTAATTAAATCAAATCATTTAATTAAATCATCCTAAAAACACTCTCACTTGATTAAATAAATATAACTATTTAAATCAAATGTCACAATCCCCTAACCTATCCAAGTTAATTAATTATATATTAGTTAACTCTAAACCACTTGAAATGAAGAAAATAGTGTCCTCTCTCTTGAGCTTCTAAGGTTTTGGACCTAAAAGGAGAGAGGATATTTTCTCTGTTTCACTCAAGAATAACCCTTGAGATTCCAATACAAAGGTGATTGAAATCTAACACAGGGTGTGTTCTAGGGGATGGAATGATATAAATGAGGGGTTCACCACCAAGTGTAAACTTGGAAAAATAATGAAATGAAGGATGGAACGTAAAAACCCTAATTTGATGCAATGCTTCAAAGAATGATATATAAATGCAAAAAATAAGTAACAAAAATTTGTAAAATTGGACATGTGCACCTGGGAAACTGGAGAAGGCAGAATGGAAGTCTGAAATCCTAAAAAATTCACCATCGAAGCCAATTGGGACTCATTCGCCAAGCTGGGCGAATCAATCCAATTTCACAAAAAATGTGTTGGAATAGGTTTTAGATAAAAGGGTACTCAGATTTGGAAAAATCTTTGGCAGCCAACAACAGTGAGACTCATTTTCCAATAGTGGTGAATTAGTCCACTTCTAAATTTTTCGAAATTCAAAGTTGTATTTTGTATCCCTTGGTCTGCTTTGTTGCTCCCAATTTAGATCCGGGTAGGAAACTACTAAACTCAACCTGTAAGTCTTCTCCAAGCTCCTCGAAGGTTTGTTCACTATCTTGAAAAAATTGATTCACTTTGACAACTTGATGACAATTTTTCCAATCTTTCTCTTTGATAAATCGGCAATCTAGACCTGCAAATCACATGCAAAGAGAGGGAAAATTTTTTGTGGGGTTAGAGAAGGGGGGTTTTCCTTGATCAAACCCCTTGTTAGTAATTAAACCTTGAAATAGAAAAAAAATGAAAAGGATATTGATGAATGAAAAAAAGGTGATGTTGCAACTCATCAAACCCTTGCAATAAAGTATTGCAAATTTTCTTGAGATGGCCATAATGGATGTGGTTCTTGATTCTTGCTTGTAGGAGATAGATCTTAAATGCAAAGCTTGATTGGATCATGAACTCTGTACACATCTAAAAATGGTCACAGTTAATCAAACCTGTTAATTAATTAAATACAAATTATTTAATTAATCTTCTAAAGTCATCTACATATACAAAAATTTAATTATTTATTTATACGGTTCTCTTTTATAATTCTTCTAGCTCAATTAAATAAATAAGTTTATTTAATTATTACCATCTTCTTCTTAATTAAATTAAATCAATTTCACAATTTATTCTAAGTTTGGTTTTTCAATTATGGAATATTCCTCTAAATTCCTTTTCCACTTTTATTTAATTAAACACTTTCTAATTCTTCACTTCACATTTAATTAAATATTTTAAATATTTAATTAATTTCCTTTTTCATCTCTTACACATAATTAAATATTAATGGAAGCTTCTAAATTCATTGTCACATATAACTAAATAAATTTATTTATTTAATTAAAGATTTATCCTCAACTACCAACTAACTCCTCATAAATGAAATGCACAAATGACAACTTTCCTTCATTTTTGAATGGAGAAGGTTGTGTAGGAGGAAACATATCCCATTATTTTCTCAACCTTCCATCTTTCTCTCAACTTCTAAATCTCTCACCATTCATCTTGATAGGTTTGAATTCAACCGTTGATCTTTTCCAACTAGATTCTTGCCTCCAAAAATATATCAATACAACCCTCTTGTGAGTTGAAAAGGATCCTAGATTTTGTGAATTTAGCGTGATTAATATAGTTGCATTCGAATCAACATTTTAGCATAGCATTTCAAGTTCATAACATAGCATCTTAGTTTCATATCATAGATTAAATCATTTAGCAAATAAACGTGCATGTTGCATAATCTCGTTCTCCTAGGTTGTCATTCCAACAAGCTATTGCTTACACCAACTAAGAGCCAATAACTTGCATCGAATTCTTGGAGATAGAGGACAATGGGACACATTTGAAGGAGCTTCTGTTATTTAGAGTTTGTTTTATCTTTTTAATTAGTTTCCTTTGATCTAATGTTTCATTGGTGTGTTAGTTTATCTTATTAATTAGTCCACGTATTCTCACACACATTTTTGGCACCCACCATGGGGCTTGGCCCCGTTTTTAATCTTTTTATTGTAGATTTTTTGATAGGTGATGGATTGGAGCTTTGGTTTAGCGCATACGAGCCATGGTTTAGCGCACACGAGCTCTATTTTGGTGCATACGATGACTGTTTTAGTGCATTGGCGACCTATTTTAGCGTATTTGCTTGTTCCTTTAGCACATTTACTGACTATTTTAGCGCATCCCTACTTTTTATTTTAGTGCATTTGTTAACTATTTTAGCACATTTACCGGTTCTTTTAGCACATACAGGGGGTGTAACAGAACAAATCTTGATTCCGCTGCCATCTATGGACAAAGATTTTCAATTCAATTTTAAAGTAAAAGGAAGTAATCCTAGGCTAGTCATTTAAATCTAGAATTAATCAATCCTAAGATAGTCACCAAACGTTATTTTTTCTTGGTTAAAATTAATCCAATGTTTATTGTGAAGCAACATCTTCACTTAGTGTAGAAAATTGTCATTTGGATTTAAAATTGAACCATTTGCTTGCTGTGATTGTTGGGTAATAGGTTTATGCTCTCCCCTTTACTGGGTGACCAAAACACCAGGCTTACCTTTTCCATTTTATGCAATTCATGCTTTATTACATCCTTTAGAAGGCCTGCCGTAGTGGGAAAAATTACTCACCCTACGGGAACGACCTAAGTGGGAACAACCAAAGCCAAGTTTTCAAACCCACTCTAATCAAAAGTGAATTTTGGGGAAACCCATATTCAATGGAAGTGAGCGAGATAACCATCCCCAAAATATTTGTTCTAAAGACTAGGAGGTCTCCTAAGGGATTTTATCTATTGCCACACCGAACAAATACCTTTATTACGAACCATAGTGTAAAAAGCTAGCCGAGTCAGTATCCAAACATCATATTAAACATAGTGCAAGGGGAGGGAAGAATCTGCCCCCAAGACACTCACCATATAATTGCCACAATTTTTTTGCTCAAGGGATCGAGAAATCTAACCTTGAGTACACACTTGGAAAAGACAAAAACATGGGTGCCCTCTAGGGGTTGACACGACTATGTGAGTCGACACAATTTTAAGATGTGGGTTGTGGTTTCTATGATGACCTTTTTGAAAACTAAGAGTGAGTCTATCTAAAGTACTTATTTTGTTCAATACCCGTGAAAATCTCAAGAACATAGACTCTTTGTTTAGATTTTAGGATTTGCAAACAACTGTTTTCTACTGTATGCCATGTTTTTCCAAATTTAATTAGATAAAGATCATCCAAAACATCAAACTATCAAAACATGTTTGTCTGAATACAGTAATTGGGTAGTTTAGCACATCCTTGGTCTATTTTAGCACATTTGTGCTATTTTTTAGCCCATTTTTGCTCTATTTTAGTGCATTTATGCTTTTTTTTAGCGGATTCATGCTCTGTTTCAGTGCATTCATGCTCTATTTTAGCGCATACATGATTTTTTTTAGCGCATCTATGCTTTGTTTTAGCACATATGTGTAACAGTCCAGTGCATAGGTTGGATATTTTAGCGCATCTATATTTTGAACCTGGATAATTTTCTGACAGTCAAAAAATCTTGCATCTCAGTCTAGTATTTTTCTATCCTCAGGGTCTAGAAGTCTAAATTTTTTGCTAAGAAGTCCCTAGAGAAGAAGATTAAGAAGCCAAAGAAATATCCCAGTTATAAGAAGTTATTGAAAAAGAGGAAATGTTTATACCAAAGTTGAAAGGTTTTTCTTGAGCATAAAACCTTTATTCATCGATATCACGACTTTGTTAGAGGTTTCACTGACTATTTTTCTTTAGAACCGTTATATTCATGAGCTTTCTTTCAAAGAAGAGCTCTTTCTCAAAGGCATAATCAAATTCAATGTATTCATTCCTCTTTCATTCCCTGACCATCAATTGTGTACTCTAATCGTCTCAATCAATTTCTGCAATAGAGAGCTTAGGAAACATTAGGCATTTTTCAAAATCCTTATTTTTACAAAACTACAATCAAACCTCAAAAACTAAAAAATCATCTTTATTTTTGATTTTTGGTTTAATTTCGGCAAACAGGATTATCATCCTTTCAATTAGGGAGTCAAAAGATAAAGATTAGAAATTTCATAAGTCATATCAATAGAATTTTCATTCTATTCCGTCAAAATTGCACTATTTTATTATTTTGATCAAGGTTAGTGGAAATTTGTCAAAAGCTTATGCTTGTTGTCACAAGATCTCAAAAGCACATAGAAGGAGATGAAAGGGAAAATACATTAGGCAACATGGGTGATAAAAGAAATAATAGTGATAGGGAAGAAAATCCTTTTCATAGACTTCACACTGGGGATAATTCTAATAAAGATGAGATAATAGAAGAAATGCTTCAAGAAGCATAACAAGATCCTAAATTCCATACTCTCATGGATAGAGTTTTGGAACGAAACAAGGAAAGGTATTTCCTTTCATTAGCTAATCAAGGAGCTAAGCTACTCACCAATTTTGATACTTAAGGGATTAGAGAGGATCCTGAGGCCCCTCTTAATGATTTTAGTTCTCTAACTCAATAGATAAGAGCCTTACAAGGGAAAATAAAGGAAATTGAAGGGGGTACAAATTTTTGAATCAAAATGCTATCACATTGACACCACAAAGAGATTATGAGCCTCGAGTTAAATCACCATCATGGAATGACTCACACTTTTTCAAATATCATAGGTGCAAAGGTCACAAGACAAATAATTGCCAAGGGTTAAAGAATCTCATTCAATATTTGATTGATAACTGTACCATAATAGTTGAGGGACATAATGCTAATGATCATCATTAGGAATTCAAGGATCCTCTCCCCAATTATCAAAAAGGGGAATCTTCAGGTGACAAAGGCAAGAATGTGAATCATATCTATGACACCATTATCAATCATATTTATACTGATGATCAGCAAATCAATGCTATTAGAATCAAAGGAAAGTAAGAATATCAAGAGGTCAACGCTACGGCAAGGGGATAGGCCAAAATCATTGTAAACAGAATTTAATCTAAGGTGACAATTCCCCCTCCAAGTCAATACAATTTGGTCGATCATCTACAGAAAACATCGGCCCAAATTTCTATCTTGGAGCTCCTAAAAATATCACCCGCACATAAGGACATTCTGGAAAAGGTGCTTGTCGACACAACTATGTCTCCTGATCTGGATATCAATAAATTTCAAGCCATGATGGGACACTTGTCCTCACCCACACATTTATCCTTTACTGAGAAGGATGACACATCCATGACCCATCCCCATAATTCATCACTTTATTTAGAAGTCATGGTTCATAAAGCCCGAAATAGATGTTTCCTAAGAGATGGGGGAGCCAGATTAAACATTTTTACTTTGAAATTGGTCCTTGTTTTGGGATATTTAGAAGAATCTATAGATCCATGAAGGAAAATTACAATCAAAGCATACGATGATGAGGAAAGAGCTCCCGAAGGCCTCATCATGCTACCAATCAGAGTGGGACCTATTGTGAAGAATACCTTTTGTCGGGTTCTAGATTGGGATCTATCTTATAACATACTCTTGGGTCGCCCATGGATTCATGAGATGCAAGTAGTTCCATCCACTTATCATCAATGCTTGAAGTTTCCATATGATGGATAAGAAGTAACAATACCAACTGATTGCATTAGTAGTGAGACTTTTTCTAACCTTAGAGAAACTCAACACACATTTGTCCCACATAATAGAGAGGCTTTGGCCATTTTTATCTCTAAATACAATGAGAAATCAAGAGAAATGATAAGTAATTTTGGAACCCAGCTAAAATTGAAAGATAATAGGGTGGGATAATATTCCTTATGTCTCTCTAATCTAACCATGTCTCCAAGATCCCATGGTCAACCATCAACATCCATACAACAAGCTACAACAATTTTAGCCTCAAGCACACAATATTCAATTCCCATCACCAAGTTTGTTGGAAGATTTATCAAAGAAAATGAAATGGAAGATAGACATATCCTTGATTTTCTCTATAAAGATGAAGAGGAATCAATACAGCATGTCAAATTACCCAAAAAGCAATATGAAAAAGGTTATACAATAATGCAGCAAATGGGATATGAAGGGAATGTTCCTATAGGAAAAACAAAGGAGGGTATTATTGAACCTATCCGACTAAAAGCAATGCACCCAAAGGATAAAATTGGGTTAGGATATGGTGAGGATACAAGGGAATAAGTAGCACAAAGAACATCCAATGAGGATACAAAGGAATAAGTAGTACAAAGAACATCCAATGAGGAGTTAACTGAAACAATTCTTAGAATTCAAGAAGACAATTCTGACAATGACTCCAATGAATATGAATGGGAAAACATCTTTGATGATATATTTTGGAAAGATAAACAGGTGGATTTCATACAAAAATTCACACCTACATTCATACAAGGGGAAAGCTCAAGGCCTCCACTTGATTATGTTCTACTAAGAAATCATGACTCAAGTGAGGATGATTCGATTCAAAGTGAGACAAATCATCAACAGGAGGATACCATCAAAGATCTTTCCCATAATGAAGGTGATGATAGAATCATGACCCTAATTGCTAGTGCCCAGCTTAGTGATCCATTTCCCTTGGTCCATCCCAAACTCGTTGATTGGGAACAAATTTCACCAATTGATATCCCAAATTTTCCCGATGATGAAACCATAATAAAATTTCTTTGTTCATCCAAACCAGAAACAAGTTCCACTAGTGAATCACAGGATCAAAGTTTCAGATAGGAAAGCGCAAATTTTCTTAGCCACAAAATTAATAACATAAAAGAAAGATCTAATTGTTAAAACCTAATAAAGGCAGTATTAGATCATGAAAAGAGAAAAATAAAAAGCGTATCTAACGGTGAAAACCTTTCAAAGGAGCTAGAAGATGGGAAACTTGACACTCTCCCTGAGCATTATCAGGAAAGGTCTTCTATTTTAATAGAACCAACAACGATAACCAATTTAGGTACTGTGGAAAAGCCCAAAGTCTTACAACTTGCTACATCACTAACAAAAGAGGAAATCCCTGGATTCGAAGAATTTCTCAAGAAAAATCAAATCAATTTTGCATGGTCCTATGCAGATATGCCTGGATTAGATTTAGATCTCATCATGCATCATTTATCTATCATGTTGGGGGAAAAACCTGTGAAGCAAAAACTCATAAAAATGCATCCACATGTTGCATTATTGTTCAAGGAGGAGTTAAATAATTTGTTAGATGTTGGATTCATTCGGTCTATAGACTATGCAGAATGGATCTCCAATATCATGCCTATATCAAAGATAGATGGAAGAATCAAAATTTGTACAAATTTCATTGATTTAAATAAGGAATGCCCTAAAGACAATTCCCCTTTGCGAAACATACATATGATTCTGAATTTGACTGCTAGACATGCTATGTATTCACTAATGGATGGATTTTCAGGATACAACTAGATTAATATTGCACCTAAAGATCAGGATAAAACAACATTCACATGTCCTTGGGGTACATATTGCTGGAATATAATGTTGTTTCGACTCAAGAACTTAGGAGCTACTTATCAACGAGCAATGAATACCATTTTTAATGACATGATGCACACATTCATGGAGGATTATGTTGATGATATTTTAGCCAAATCACACACAAGAGAAGAACATTTAGATATCTTATCTAAAAAATTTGACAAGATGGAAAAATTCAAAGTGAGACTTAATCCAAAGAAATGCATCTTTGTGGTGAAATCTAGAAAGCTCCTAGGATATACTATGTCAGAAAAGGGAATTGAAGTGGATCCAACAAAGGTACAATAAATCCTCAATATTCCACCACCAAGGAACATCAATCAATTGTGCTCATTGTAGGGATGGTTGCAATCCATCAGGAGATTCATTGCACAACTGGAAGATAAGAGTTTACTATTCACTCATCTCCTACATAAGAATGTTCCATTTAAATGGGAAGAAAAATGTGAAGCAGTGTTTGATCAAATAAAGAATTATCTAATGAGTCCACTGGTGTTGATTCCACCAATGCAAGGTGAACCACTCATATTAAATATTTCTACCATGAAAGTGTCTTTGGGAGCATTATTGGTACAGGAAGACAAAACAGGAAAGGAGCGAGCAATATATTACATCATTCAAACTTTGACAAGCCATGAACTAAATTACACCTTCATTGAAAAATATTTCTTAGTAGTAGTGTTCACTTCTCAAAAGTTATGACACTATATGCTAACTTGTACAATAAAGCTTGTGGCTAAGATTGATCCACTAAAATATCTTCTAAGTAAGGCAACCTTAACTAGTAGATTGGCTAAATGGGTCATGATCCTAAGTGAGTTTGACAATAATTATGTGGATTAGAAGGCTATAAAAGGACATGTAATAGCAGATCAGCTGGCAGAGGCACTAATGCAAGTAGAACATCCAATACACATTGATTTTCCTGACGTTGATGTTTTCACAACAACCATTAAGTAGTTATGGGCACTCTATTTTGATGGCTCCTATAGTCAACATGGTTCGGGGGAAGGAATTATTTTCATCACACCTCAAGGACATAGAATTCCAAAATCTTATTGGCTAATGTTTCCTTGCACAAATAACATAGCTGAGTATGAGGCACTGTTAATTGGAATGAGAATTGCATGAGACTCGAAAATCACTGAACTACAAGTTTTTGGTTATTCACAACATGCCATAAATCAAATCATTGATGAATATCAAAATAAGGATGACAAGTTAATGCCCTACAAGAAAATGGTGGATGATTTCAAGAAATACTTTGTTGATATCAAGTTCACACAAATTCCACGTATTGATAATAAAGCTGTGGATGCCATGGCTACAATTGCATCACTGCTCTAGTTGTCACAGAATGAAGCACAACATGATTTATTGGTGGAACAATTGTTTTATCCTACCTATGATAATTCGGAAACCCAAATAATTTGTCACCTAACCAGTTCTGATTCTTCATTGTATGGCCAAATCTATGCTTATCTAAAAGATACTACTTTGCCCCTAGAGTTGTCTAGAAATTAGAAAAGGAATTTCATACGTCAATCTTCTCATTACACCTTAATTGTTGACATCTTGTACCGATGTGGTCTTGATGGTAGCCTCCTTCGATGTCTTGAACATGATGAATAAAAAAAGGCCTTACAAGAGGTACATGGTGGTATTTGTGGGACACATTCAAGTGGACTAACCTTAGAAAATAAACCTGTTAGAATGGATTACTATTGGCCGACCATGGAAAAATAATCATTCATCTTTGTAAAAAAATGTTCAAAATGTTAGATTCATGGGAATCTCATTCATGCTTTTGCTCAAGAATTGCAACCCTTTACCACAACATGCCATTTTTCTCAGTGGGGATTGGATCTGGTTGGCAAGATACATCCGTCATCATCAAATGGATACAAGTTCATTGTGATAGCCACTGAGTACTTTACTAAGTGGATTGAAGTTTTTCCCCTAACAACTGTTACTGGAAAACAAATTTCATCATTCATTTTGAACTATATCATATATCGGTATGGCATTCCCAACTCCATTATTATAGATAATGGAAGACCTTTTAAAAAATCAAGATGTTGATGAAATTTGTGAAAGATTTCACATCCAACACATGTTCTCTACACCTTATTATCCATAGGGAAATGGCCAAGCAGAGGCTTCAAACAAAAAAATTCTGAAGATTTTGCAGAAAACAACAAATGATGTCAGTCGTGATTGGCATGTTCAATTAAATCCAACATTGTGGGCATATAGAACAAGTATTCACACGCCAATAAGTGCTACCCTATATGCCTTGGTTTATGGAGCAAAATCTATTTTTCCATTAGAAGTTGAGATTCCCTCACTTCAAGTATCACTAAAGGGACTAATAAATGATGAGGATTACTGAGTATCAAGATTGCAAGAGCTAGAACTGCTTGATGAACAACGCCAAATTGTAGCTAATCATTTAAAAGGATATCAACAAGTTATGTCTTGCAGCTACAATCATAGAGTTAAACCATGATATTTTCAAGTGAGTGACTTGGTTCTCAAAGAAAACCCTCATAATTAGTGGGATCGGGAAAAGAAAGGCAATTTTGAGCCTAATTGGTTGGGCCCACTCGTTATCATTACAACATACGGATCAGGGGCATATCAGTTGTCTAAATTAGAAGGGGACTTGTTTGAAGATTCAACCAACAACATCCACCTGAAGAAGTTTTATGCTTGAAAAATATCAAAAACAGTATAAAAAAGTCTTGGAAAAATATCAAAAATAATATAAAGAGTCATGAAAAAATTCACAAAAACTAGAAAAATGTGTCATTAGGGTGAAAACCTGACAAACATGCATCTTTTGACATAGCAAAAATACAAAAAAAATATCAAAATGAAAAAAAAAAGAAATAAAAGAAATAAAATAATAAAATCGAAAAAAGTGCAATAAAAAAAAATGGTGAAAACCTAGCAAACATACACTATTTATGATTTGGTTGGCTTTCTCATCTATTAGGATACATTCTACATATCCATCTTTCATCGGCATCACATACATGTCTAGCCATCACATCCGCATCATGCGTCTCAACATTTCCTTGAAACAACAAGGATTTCATCATGGCTTGATGATTATTGTTATCCTTAGGAGTAGTTGTGTCTAATCAGGAGTCAGAGTGCAAGATCATTGGGGGCAATTCGCTTCTTGGGAATTTTTGGCAGAGAAATGAGAACCATGTGTCAAGTATTGGAATATCAAAAACAACAAATTATCCATTCAAAACTGGGTCTAAACGACTGTTTGACAGAAAACTGAAACAAGTTGGATGATCTTAATTTGAATAAAATGAATGAAAAAATTAAAGCATAAGTTGAATTGTTGTTTTGAAATTTGATGATATCATATCTTTGGAGTGGTTCAATGATGTATTGAACTAGAATCACAAGGAAGTAGTATGATTTTTTGGTTGTTGTCTGTAAGCTAATCACTAGTATTGTGCAAATTTTTCATGGGACATGCCCTACAATGTATTATTGATGAAATTTTGGAATTTGCATAGGAAAATGATTAAATTTTGTCTATTTATGCAAATAATACTCAGGTCATCTTGGTTCAATTATACCTCGATGCTTGTATTAACTTGCTACATCAAACATCATGGAAGCAGTACTCATGTCATCATTGGTGCTAATATCCCCTTTGATGCTTGTCCTAACTTTCAACATATCAAAATGTTCAATGATGAAAATTATGCGCAAAATTGGCTCATAGAATGACAAAAAAGAGAATGGTTCATTATTTTTGCATTCTAGGTTTGCATGATTCATTTAGATTTGTATTTAGGGTTGTGTGATAGATTTTTGGAGGTTTGAAATACTTCATATATCTTTTAAGACGTCAATTGAGTACAATGGAAATTTATTGCATCTCATTTCATTATCATTTCATATTTCATCATTCTTCCTTTAGGTTATCATTATCATTTGATTTACATTTACATATTTCCATTATCACATCATTTGTATCATTATTCATCATTATCATTATTAGGTATTATTCATTTTATCATAACTATTATCCATATTAGATTGCATCACATCATTTACATATCATTTACATATCATTCATTCTTACATATCACTCATTAATCATTCATCTCATCATTTATATTTCACCTCATTTTCACATCATTTTTTCATTATCATTTATCATTAAACATCATTTGCATAATCATACATTGACAAAGGAAAGATGCATACATTTCATTCATTAAATAAACCATATAGGAAAATCATTTATATTACATCATATCATCATGTTAGACATAATTTCATAGGATCATCCAATTATAAAGCATATTCATCAAATCATCATTATAAAATTTACATCATCATCCTATAAGCATACACTGCAATAAAAAAAACATATCATCATTATAGATCATGTCAAAGTGCATATATCATCATCCATAGGCATGCATAATCATAAACCACATAAAATATAGAAGAAAAAATGGATACATAAATCAATGACACATGTATGTCAAATCACCACTGCATATCGTAATCTCATTAAAATAAATGTCCATGTGTACAAAGATATCAAATGTTTGAACAAGATATATGTAAAATAGAATGGAAATATGTATACATAATCATCACTAGGGGGAATCTGGATGTGAAGCATGACTACTACTACCTCCGAAGGTGGTGGGGCTCACTAGGTCTCTGCTACCAGAAGGTCGAATCTTTCATCTGATAGGTTGTCCCACACTCCTGGTAGCACTCCTGGTGTGACAATGTGAATGGGTCCATGACCGCGTGCCTGACTGTGTGTAGACTATCCTCCACTTAGGGGGGACTACCTCAAATTATCTCATCATGTAGTACTTTACATGATGAGCAGTCTCCAATCCGTGTACCACAACCTCTCCAATGGAGGTGCTCTCAACTAGCCTCGAGAGTCTCTTTGCTACTCCCTCTGCCTGAATGACCACTCTTTGAAGCTATCTTGCTCTGCTATAAGTTAATCTACCTATGGGTCAGGAGGTGTTGGATGTGCAATCTGCATCTGTAACTGGCTAATGGTGACCTATGCCTGTGCTAGCCGACTTTGAAGAGTCTGAATATTTGCTTGCAGAATGTCCATATGTCCCCGTGATAGAGCTCTGATAGTAATGCGTGGAGCCAAAGTACTTGGATGATCCACCACTCTAGTTGTGTGAGGCCTTGTCCTAAAGGGAACATCAAAGAAAAATCTTTGTCTACCACCCCCACCGCCTTTTTCATCCCCATCATCATTGCTATCATCAGAGCTATCTGAATCCTCCTCCTCATCGATGTCCATGGCTACCCGCCTATATCTTCTGGTCCATGTTGCTTCCCTGCCTATCCTTGTGCCTGTGCCTATGCCCTGATCTCTACTTGTGCCTGTGGCTGCTGTCGTTACCATCGTATAACTGGTCCACCTAATAGTGGGGCAGGCTCATCTACACTATTCAACCTTGGAAACAAATGTTTGTAGAAGTAGGCAGCATAATCATTTGTCATATGTGCATCTATAACCTCTAGATGAATGGCCCAAAACTCTGGCTGAAGCTTTGTATACTTGGCCCTCACTCCCTCATATGTAATGAAAGGACCCCACTCTAGAACATCATCTCGACGTCTGGAATAATGGGCTACACCCTGTGTCATCATCTAAACTCGTACGTACTGCCTAAGTACCCACATAACCAAAAAATGCTCAATAATGAAGGGGGTGTGGCCAATCATGTATCTCACTATTTGGCAGTAAGGCAACATTATATCATCATCATCTGATGCATCACAGTCGAGATACGATCTCCAGATGACTGTATCCATATCATCTAACATACACTACCAGTACTCTAACTTGCCCAACATAGGCTGAACAAGGGGGCCTATGTACACATATACATATGGATAACCAAGTGGGAGATGTCTCCATACAATAGGGCATGTGATGGCAATGTGCTCCCCGAATCTAAAGAAGAGTAACCCCAGATGATATACTCTTTGCATCTGTGTATACAACCTGATGAAGATCATGGTATAGATGGGAAAGCATGCAAGATCCCCATGCATATCTAGTCTAATGGAGGATCATGTCGTCCAAAATCCAACCCCAGCCTACTGATAGTCACTTTGAACTACGATTAGGACAAAGGAAGCCACCAATGAAACCTTCTAGAACTGATGGAAGTGGGGCATAGATACATACCATGTCTCTCCATGCAATGTCATACCCACCAACATGCGGATCTTCAAAGACTCTCCGTAAGGCATCTATCCATCCGATCTCCTTGTGATCATAAATCATAAGCTCACCAACTATCGGGATGTCCAAAATCCTATACACTTCCTTGGGCATAACAATAATCTCTTCAGTCAGCAAGTGAAAGGTATTATGCTTACTATGCCATCTCTCGGCTAATGCAGTCAACAATGCCCTATTGACCCTATACTGCGGGAACCTAAGAAGGGAAATCAACCCACATCTAACAATCACCCCTATCTCTGGCTGAGATAGTCTGGGAATCATCTCCCATGCACGAGGAAATCTCTCTCTGATCTGGAGGATATTAAAATACTCCTATAACATCAAATACATCAAGATTACATCATCAACAAGGAGTATCGAGAAATCAAGCAAATCATGTCAAATCAAACAAAATCATATCAACATCAATAGCATCTCATTACTATTTGTTCTTCAAGCTGAAAGGAAAATTTATCAATTTTTACTATTTTTTTTCATCAAACATGGAAAAAAAACTAACAGCCAATCGACTCAACATCAACATCATCTTTACTATTTATTTTTCAATCACAAAGGAAAATTTATCAGAATCATTTTACTATTTTTTCTTCAAGCACGAAGAAAAATTTATCAGATCATCACAATCAAATAAATCTATCCTTTGTGTTATTCAAAATTGTCACATCACTTGTCTAATACAACAACAATCATCAAGCAAGCATCAAATAAATCTCAAAATTGTACAATCAGCAAAAAATCGTGGATTCACTAAAATAGTTCATCAATGTGGTAAATCATCAATGCGCTAATTTATCCATGGATACACTAAAACAAAGATTGTATGTGCTAATCTATCTATCTGCTACTTTATCAGGGGTATGCACTAATCTATCTAGTGTATGCACTATTTGAGCATTGTATGCACTATTCTATCTATCATATGCAACATTCTAGCCTATGCACTAAACTATTCATCTATGCATTAAAATAGTTCATCAATGCATTGTGTTGGATGCACTATTCTCACTATCCTATGTGCTAATCTAAGGCTTGTATGCGCTAAATCAACATCATATGCACTAAAACAGAAATTCGAAAATACAAAAAGTCAAAAATTCATCAAAAATCCATCTGATGACGGCGGGCTCGCTCAAATAGGTGGCGCTCATAGTGGACCGACATCTCGAAAATCTCTCTTAGAGCTACAAAAATTGCAAAAGGCTACTATTCAAATGACAATGACATTTTAACTTTTCCACCTTTTAAGGGGGTAAAAAAGGGAAGTTATTTTTATTTTTACTATGCAACGTTCTATTTTGAGAGATAAATTGACTAATTCTCTCCAAAAGTCATCTTAATTCTTTCATCATCATCATCATTCAAATTACGCGATTTATCTCCCAAGGGGGCATATAGCATCATTAGTTAAAATTTTCAAAATCAAGGGCAAATTTTTGTTATCTAAATAATTCTTTGAAGCAATGTGTAAAACACATCACTTCAAAGAGGGGAAAAATGTACACATCTAAAAATGGTCACAACTAACCAAACTTGTTAATTAATTAAATATGAATTATTTAATTAATCTTCTAAAGTCATCTACATATAAATAAATTTAATTATTTATTTATATTGTTCACTTTTCTAATTCTTCTAGCTTAATTGAATAAATAATTTTATTTAATTATTACCATCTTCTTCTTAATTAAATTAAATAAATTCCACAATTTATTCTAAGTTTGGATTTTCAAATTATGGAATATTCCTCTAAATTCCTTTTCCACTTTTAATTAAATATTTCAAATATTTAATTAAACACTTTCTTATTCTTCACTTCATACTTAATTAAATATTTTAAATATTTAATTATTTTCCTTTTTCATCTCTCACACATAATTAAATATTAATTATTTAATTATGGAAGCTTCTAAATTTATTGTCACATATAATTAAATAAATATTTATTTAATTGAGGATTTATCCTCAACTACCAACTAACTCCTCATAAATGAAGTGCACAAATGACAAATTTCCTTTATTTTTGAATGGAGAAGGTTGTGTAGGAGGAAAAATCTCCCATTATTCTCTCAACCTTCCATCTTTCTCTCAACTTCTCAATCTCTCACCGTTCATCTTGTCAAGTTTGAATTCAACTGTTAATCTTTGGCAACTAGATTCTTGCCTCCAAAAATCTATAAATACAACTCTCTTGTGAGTTGAAAAGGATCCTAGATTTTGTGAATTTAGTGTGATTATTATAGTTGCATTTGAATCAACATTCTAGCATAGCATCTTAGTTTCATATCATAGCTTAAATAATTTAGAAAATAAACATGCATGTTGCATAATCTCGTTCTCCTAAGTTATCATTCCAAAAAGTTGTTGCTTACACCAACTGAGAGTGAGTAACTTGCATCAAATCATTGGAGATAGAGGACAATGAGACACATTTGAAGGAGTTGCTGTTATTTAGAGTTTGTTTTATCTTTTTAATTAGTTTCCTTCGATCTAATGTTTCATTGGTGTGTTAGTTTATCTTATTAATTAGTCCACATATTCTCACACAAACTATACACCACAATTATAGGAAAAATTCCAAACATGATGAATATGATCTTTGACATGATGATTGATTCTTGAAGAATTCTCTTGAAAAATTGATAATCTACCCTTGAAAGTCGTGAATTCTCTTGCTCAAATGCTCTTGTGAACTCAATTTTCTATTAGGATTTTTGCACAAAAGACTTAGGTGAAAATGAGTGAAGGAACCTCATATTTATACCCAATTATGCAAGAATTCCTAAAATTACAACACTATAGGGCGAGTGAATGGAAATGGGTAGCCATTTCATGGACACCTTTCAATTTTTTTTTTGAAAAAACATAACACGCTCGTGTTATGGCTTGATGTGCTAAGCCTGAGGCTTGGAAACAACAAAAAAATAACATGAGTGTGTTATAATGCCCTCGCGTTATTTCCTATTAAAAGAAAAAAAAGTGAAAACCTGTCATTGTTATTTTGACTATTTTTTTCTTGTAGCCGTGGCCAAAACCCCCATATTTTTTTGCTCGCATTCTAGGAGAAGAAATTCAAAAGAATTCTTCACCAAAAAATTCCATTTCTTTGCAACAATGGCACTATGACAAGGGGGAGGTGTGAGAGGTAAGGATTCTATGGTTTTTGTTTTGAATTAATTAACTTTAGGTTGAATTTGATATATATTTGTTTGAATTTTTAGGAGATGCAAATCAACCTACAAACCATCAAGATCCTCAATAGGAAGACCAACCAAATCCACAAGATCAAAATCAACCACAACAACAACCTCCTCCACCAATCACTCAACCCCCTGTTGGCACTCAAAAAAATTTAATGAGTGAAATTGAGAACAAAAATAAATAAATTAAGGATTTTATCAGTAGGTAGAGTGATCCAAATGGTTCAACCACAAAAAGAATGACCCTATCAAATTCATTGAAAGATATGTGAAAAAATGTAGATTCAATTATCAAAAAAATAACTAGATGGCAAGATAAGAGGCAGGAGGCTAGGGATTATTATGCAAATAAACTATCATACAAAGATGTAAAGGATTTAAAAATTACAAAAGGTTATTTGTACTCATTATTCACTGACCCACACACAAATCAAAATATTACCTCAATGCGAAGATGTTTATTATCCATTGGTGCCACCACCAACAGATTATGGACCAGTTGTATGATAGGTGGTATATGGTCTTCGATTACCCACTGTGAAAAAATTGCGAGGTCCCACAATATTTCCTTAGGAAACTATACAATGAGTTCATATTGAAAAAAATACCAAATTATTTTTATATGAGGGATTTCCATGGGAGAGGTTGGGGTTCAGCTCAGGATACACCCTGTGCACAACCGGATCCTATGCAGTAAGGTAGAGGATCTCTTGCTAGGCCACCTCATGAGAACATTGTTATCCCTTCCATCGCGAAGGGAAGTGTTGGTGTAGAGACAATGCAGGTGATCACCACTTTGAATCAGAGTGTCATCCATCATACTAGCCTTATTCTATAATGCCATCCAGGGGATTCTTTGAGTCATGGCCTTTGAACACATGTGCGTCAATCTTGCAGGGCTACTTGTTCATATGACCCCACCGACACTTAGGAGACTAGTATGCATGATCCTTCTGCAACTATGGAGATGGAGAGGGTGGCTGACATTTTGCATTGATAGTTAGGTAAAATTTAGTGCATGTTCATTGAATTAAATTTATTAAATTTTGATTTTTAAATGCAAGATTAACTAAAAATGTTTTATGATTTTAATAAAATTGTAGGGTCACAGTGTTGAGACTGGATACACCAACCCCCCACCAACTTATTTCTGCAGTACACCTATCATTGGGGTAAGTAACTAGTAAACAATTATAAATTTATTGCATGTTAATAGCATTATTTTAGGAATGGTAATTTCATATGTGATTTTGGATGTTGAACAAACTAATATTGGAGGTTTTGATGGAACACTTTCTAGTGGCGGTGGATTTAATCAAACCTACACGAAGGTAAAATAATAAAGAGTTTAACTAATGAATCAAGTACTTAATAGATTTATATATTTTATATGCACATCGTTGATTATGTTGAATAATTTGTTGTTTTATTTTAAGATGTTTCAAGATGAAACACCTACGAATGTGATGAGGGCAATGGAGATTGGTGTGTCATTTACTATACAATCCTTGATGGCTCTGACAAGAGAGACCTATGAGGCAAATTAGTAAATTTCATTTTAAATTTTTTGTTATAGATGTTAGTTAGTGAAAAATCAAACCATTATTGATTCGCGTAGTTTATTTTTTATTTTTATGGTTTATAAAGGGCTTGAGCATGCCTGAGCATGGGCATGAGAATATTTCCCTCATGGAGAAAGATCATGAGATGGTGGTAAGTGATTATTTTATCAAATATATCATTTTTTATAATGTAATTTTTATATATTCATGTCTTTACTTCTTATTGTAACAGTTAAAACTTCACCATGAACTAAACCCTAGGAGGAGGAGCAAGAGCACTCCTCGAGCGCAACAAAAATGAGTGACATACCTATCACCATTCAATCGAAAAGGAAAGGGAAATTTTTTATTTCCAAGGCATGGAGAGCAATGAATTTTGATTCTAGAGCCCTTTGTTGTATGCCTACATGATAGTTTTGTACATATTTTTTATTGGACATATTTGACATTGTATGCCTATATGAGATTTGTGTAAGCCTATATGGCTATTTTGTACATATACTTCATACTTATATTGACATATATTGATGTATACCTACATGGCTATTTGGTTAATAAAAATATCTTTTATCGATGCCTGTCCATATTTGAATTCTAAATTGATTGTTCAATAGATATGAGTTATGTGTATTCAAGTTGATACTTTACAACTTATGTGTATACTTTCTGACTTACGTGCATTCAAATGTATACTTTGTGGCTTACATGTTTTCATGCGTATACCTTGTATTCATGCATATAATTTGTATAAATTTGTGTATACTATGTATTCGTGTGTATGCTTTTTGAGGCTTACGTGTTTTTGAGTACTTTTTCTTCCCTTATTGACATGTACATGCTTGAATTATTCACATGTATAATTATTAATTGGTTAGCCCTAGCATTGATCATTTTTGTCCTTCATGATTTGTCTTGAATACTATTTGATTGATGCTAAAAAAATTTATCTAATAGAAAAAATTATGTTTACAATTGGCATTCCATGAAATGATTCATAAAAAGATTCCAATATGTTCTTGATGCGTCACTATCGAAAGATTTATATGTTAAATTTTTGCAATATTATTTCTTGTATACGAAATAGACTTGGGAGAAAGCAAGTTATAATTTATAATACAAATAAGAAATGGACTCAAGGTTGTCCTAGACCCCTGAATAGGTCTATTTAACAAAGAAACACACTCTCAATCACTCTTCGAATTGCAAAGAACCATTGGTGATGCAGAGTGGCTCAACCAAGTTGTGATTTGACACAACTTCTCTCAAATATGCCCATTGAGACTCCAACATTCACCTGAATCAACAATACAAAATCTCCTATTCCTTTATAGTTTTGCACCAAACCACTGCCAAAAGAAAGCCAACTCAACCCTCTTTCAATCCATGTCAGCCTTGGGACCTATAGGAAAGTTGGAGGTTGTACCAAGTATGGGATCAACAAGTTTGTATCAAAAATCTAAAAAATAGAGAACAGTGTGAATAATTCTTATTAGATCTCCAAAAGTTCATCAACAACATCCATTCGAGCCTCTCAAGGCTTTACATAGTGTTTTATGCCCTTATCTAACTGATCGATGCCCTCAACTAACTAAAAACCAACTTTCAAAACAAGTAACTATTGCATTTCAAATTTGTTGCTTTAAGCAACTTACAAATTTGCAACTTTAGACTCCTCCAACCTAATTAGTACATCTAATGACCTCTAAACCCACACAAATGGCTTAAAAATAGCCTTATTACATCGAAAAAACTCCATTCTTTCACAATCATATACAAATTTACAAATTTTCCTTCAAAGGCTACAAAGATAAATTCTAGTGCAAGATTGAAATTTTCACATTTTTTATCACTAGACCCAAAAGTCACCCTAAAACATCCGTAATGGTCTTAATTGACCTTATTCAAGACAAAACATGCTCAAAATACCCACAACAACCTATTGACCAACCTATTCACCATCAGATAATCACTAAAACCACTGAACTAGAACTTCTTCATCAAATAGAGGAACAAGATGCTCTACACCAATGATCATACACATTTTGTGTGGAATGCTCAGACTTCTCAACTGTCGTTTGTATGTTTCTCTTTTCTAGTGTTTTGCAAGCCATCATAAGGGATCAAGCCGGTTGAATGCAAGTCAGATCCATTCCACATGTTTGGGTATGAAATAGGGCCATACCTAGCATAAACCTACCTATTGGGATGCATTGGAACAGTTAGTTTGGTCACATGAATTGCAAAATGAAAGTTACACCACTTTGCAACTTTGCACAACTTGAATTTGACACTTTTAACATCAAGTGAAAATTCGTTGCCACAAGAAACTCACTGTGAGATAGCCAAAACTAAGAGAGGTTTTTGTAGAGGGGCTCAACACAATCCTATAGGATTAGAAGATAAGTTTCTAAGAATCAAAGTATCATAGTAATAACATGCTGAAGTTTGTAGCCATTTTGCACTTTGGACCCTTAAGGGATTGATCTAGTGGAATGTAGCTCAGAGTGATTCCACGTGTTTGGTTGAAAAAGAGGACCATTCTTGGCATAAAAATACCTATTTGGACATGTTGGAATAGTTCGTTTGGTCACACGAGTTGCAGAACAAAAGTTGCACCACTTTGTAGCTTTGCATTGCTTGCATTTGATGCTTTTTCCATCAAGTGAAAATCCACTGCCATGAGAAAACCACTACGAGATAGCCAAAACCGAGAGAGGTTTTTGTAGAGGGGCCTAACATGATCCTATAGGATTAGATGAGAAGTTTTTAAGCATCACAGTATTTGAGTAATAATATGTTGAATTTTGCAACTATTTTGCACTTTGGAACCTTAAGGAATCAATCTAGTGGAATGTAGCTCGGAGCGATTCCGCATGTTTCAGTGCAAAAAAATACCATGTGTAGTATAAGAATAACTATTCGGATGCGTTGGAGAAGTTAGTTTGGTCACACGAGTTGTAGAGAAAAAATTGTACCACTTTGCAACTTTGCACAACTTGAATTTGACATTTTTTCCATCAAGTGAAAATCCACCACCGCAAGAAAACCACTCCAAGATAGCCAAAACCGAGAGAGATTTTTGTAGAGAGGCCCAATACAATTCTTTAGGATTATATGAGAAGTTTCTAAGCATCACGGTGTCCGAGTAATAGTATTATGAATTTTTCAGCCATTTTGCACTTTAGACCCTTAAGGGATCGATCCAGTGGAACTTAGGTCAAAGTGATTCCGCATGTTTCAGTGTGAAAGAGGACCATTACTAGTGTAAAACTACCTATTTGGATGCATTGGAAAAATCCACTTGGTCACACAAGTTGTAGAGTGAAAGTTGCACCACTTTGCAACTTTGCACAACTTGAATTTGACACTTTTTCCATCAAGTGAAAATCTGCTGCCACAGGAAAACCACTCCAAGATAGTTGAAACAAAGATAGATTTTTTTAGAGGGGCCCAATGTGATGATGTAGGATTAGATGAGAAATTTATAAGAATCACGGTATCCGAGTAATAGCATGATGAAGTTTTCACCCATTTTGCACTTTGGACCCTTAAGGGATCAATTCGGTGGAACATAGCTTAGGGAAATTCTGCGTGTTTCAGTTAAAAATAGTACCATTCCTAGCATAAAAATACCTATTTAAATGTGTTGGAATAATCTGTTTGGTCACAGAAGCTGTAAAATGAAAGTTGTACCACTTTGTAACTTTGTACGACTTGCATTTGATGCTTTTTCCTTCAAGTGAAAATTCGTCGCCACAAGAAAACCACTCTGAGATAGCAAAAAATGAGAGAGTTTTTTGTAGAGGGGCCCAACACAATCTTGTAGGATTAGACGAGAAGTTTCTAAGCATCACGATATCCGAGTAATAGCATGCTGAAATTTTCAGCCATTTTGCACTTTGGACCCTTAAGGAATCAATCTGGTGGAATGTAGCTTAGAGCGATTCTGATTGTTTTGGTGAAAAAAATACTATGCCTAGCATAAAAATACCTATTCTGACATGTTGGAAAAGTTAGTTTGGTCACACAAGTTGTAGAGCAAAAGTTGGACCACTTTGCAACTTTTCACAACTTGAATTTGACGCTTTTTCCATCAAGTGAAAATCTGCCGCCACGAGAAAACCACTCTAAGATAGCCAATATCGAGAGATTTTTTTCTAGAGGGGCCCAATGCGATCTTGTACGATCAAACAAGAAATTTCTAAGTGAAAGGGAATCAGTTTTATGGGGTTTGTGTTGCTGCCCCTATAGATTTTGATGGAAAAGGGCATGAAAAATGAGGTTTCACCCTAGGGTTTGATAAAATATTGGATGTAGAGGTTGGGTGATTGTATTTTGAGCTTTTGAAGGCGATTTTAAGAAGTTCTAAGGTGGTGGCATGTTCTGGTAATGTGTGGAACCATTCTTTTCAATAAACCCTCCTTATACTAGCATAAAATAAGGATTTTGGTTTGACATGGTGGAGTGAGTTTGTCTTGAGACAAATCGTGGATTTGAGGGTTTTGATACATAATAATTGCTGCCCAAAAAATTTAAGGGGGTTCTTGAATTTTTAAAGGTATGCTACTTTGTCAATTAGGCCTAATTAGCCTAATGATGACAATGAAGAAGGTCATTTTTGATGCACATGTCCCAAGATAGTCACTATTGATTTGAAGTATGTGTTGTAACTCAATAATAGCTATTTAGATCAATCATTTTTTTGTGAAGTCATTTGAGAAGATTTCCTCAAAACACCACTTGGAGCCACTCTCTTCACTTGAAAATTCATCATAAAACCCTTTAGCAACAACTCCACCTTTGTTTCTTGAATTCCCTTGCATAAATAAACACACACACACCTAAAACATCCTAATTCTTCCTTACATTCTTTATATCACTTCTCTAATCACCTAATGACCTCTTTGAGACTTTGAAAATATTACATATGACCTTTACATGACCTTTTTCACATTGTTTACATTTCAAAATTCAAATTTTGCAAATTTGCCTATTGAAGGCATTTACAAAATAAGGTGCTACTACACCAAACATGAGCTCCAAAATTACAATATTTGAGTAAATATTATTATGTAAGTAAATCTCATTACGATGCCTTAGGTAATTTATTCTCATAGATCTTTTACAATGTCACTCATACATTTGAGATTCTCTTTAAATGTTTACATGATAGGTGCTCATTACGAGGTTAATGCCAATTGAGTAACTTGAGATTCCCTTGCTAAGCTTCACACACTCTTTTATAATGGTTTGAAATCAAAATTGAGATTTGTCAAGATCATCAAAATAAGGATGTTGCATTGCTTTTTTGGTTGAGATTCTCTTTGATGGCTCATAGATCAACATTTTCTGCAACGAGAGATCAATCAATTCTTAGTAGTTTACTTACAAATACACAAAGTAAAAGAGAAAAAGAAAGAGCATCCAAAATGGAAATGAAATAAAAATAGATGGAAAGCACTTATAGATAGGCATGCAGGTCTCACAACTTAGTCACTCCTGATCATACATCTTCACTGGGAATTTCAACATACCTATTGCACACAACACTTGTCATGAATAGAGTAAATTGAATTTCAGATGCTCTGATAATATCTAGATCATAGCTGCTCATGATAAGGTTAACTTCAAATGAATAGCTTGAAACTACCTCACCAAGCTTTGCACACACTTTTCTAATGGCTTAAAATCATGATTGAGATTTGTCAAGATCATCAAAATAAGGATGTTGCATTGCTTTCATGGCTAACATTCTCTTGGATGGCTGATATATTTGCATTTTTTGCAAGGGGATACCAATCACTGTTTAGTATGTTACTTAAAAATACACAAAGTAAAAGAAGATGATGGCATTGGAATCAAATAAATTAATGTGCATAAAATTATAAATTAATAAGAACCAATGTGCATATACTTACAAATTAATCTAACGAACCATTCGAGTCTTCTCTACTCTTTATTGTGTCAAGTATTACCTCATGATCACACTCACAAACCTTCCACAAGGTCTTGTTCAAAGGCATACCCCCATATTTGGTCAAACAAACATTGGATGCCACGATAAGGTTTGAGTAATGAATAATCTTACAATGCGTGTCAAAGTCCTGAAATAGCCAATGTTTTACACTCGAATGTGGGTACCTTCTAAGCCATGTTCAAGTAACCACAACTGAGACTGCAGGGTATTCGATGTTTTCTCCATCTATAACTAGGGCCTCCAATTTATTTTTGGCCTCAACACAACGACACAAGTAATATTTTGTTCCCTCTTCATTGTCTTCATCTACAATTACTACATAAACATGCCTTGCATTGATATGTGTAGAAAATATCTTGAAATTTGTCAACATTATGAATATAGTACAAAGTAAGATAATGATATGAAATTTCAACAAATAAGAAAGTAGATATATCACCTGGTTGAACTAGATCTGATATGTGGTCAAAGTTGACCGATGATTCCATTTGTGTCAGTTCCAATGGCGTTGGAGGGTAATACATGTGAAATAGGATAAGATAACTTGTCAACCATTTTTCAACACACTCCCTTGACTCACAATCATTCCAGGCTTGCATTGTACATGAAGAACAAAAGAAATCCATCTTTCATGTATCGTTAATCCATGAACTTGGATTTGAGCTAAGGAAAGAGTGTACCTCACTCGATCCTATTACTGTACAATAGTCTTCATCTGGTGCAATGTTAGTATCATCCATCAACCAAAAATATCTATGAAATGAAGACGTACCTTAATTACCTGGACCCATCAAAGCATTACACCACTCAACGATTGATTTTGTATCTATCAACTTTCTTCTATCTTTATAATTTAACTCTTCTCATGCTAATGCTCTTTTCTCACATGCTCCTACACCATCATGCCCCCCCTTTCCATGTCCAACCTCACAAGAGTTCCAGATACATTGAACACCACTAATGACATGGATCCTTTACAATCAATAGAACATGTACGGTTTCTTGAACTGTGTTGCACAGTTATCAGACCATATTATATGCTAGTTATATTTTATGCCCCTTTGAGCCAAACCACTATAGAACATTTGGAAGAAACATTGCATGAAATTTGGAGAATGTGTGTGATCATCACTAATGTAAAATTCGTACTCCCTCAATACCTTCCTTTGGCCATCTGTACTATAAGATGCATGAATGAATTCTATGTGCACAAATATCAAAACCTATGTGGAGTTGTAATACTGTGACTACACCTCACATTGTGGTTGTAGAGTGTAGTTCTCCACAAATTCAACCAATGATACTATGCTTCCAACTAGAAAGGTGTCCTTGCATGGCTTGAATTTTGTGTCCAACCATCGGGTTCTATGGGTATGCATTGCATACTTAGACAATATATTGTCATGAAGCATGGACACAAACTGGTACATTGGAATCTTCTCAATAACCAAATCACACCTTTTTGCTTGAGACCCATCTTTTGTAGCATATGCCATTGTTTTATACTTCCCAAACTTTACTAGTTTTTGTCCCACCTCATCTGTACTTTCCCTATGTTGACATACTAGCATACGCTAGAAGCCACCACAACACTCGCATGAACCATCCAAGCATGTTGTCCTGTAGAATATCTAGCCATCCTCTATTTCACATAATTTTCTTGATAAGAACTCTCTTGAAAATTTTGGTGGGGCTTCTATGCTACAATATTGCAAAACATCGTTAATATTAAAATCTACACATATAGAACGATAAACATCATAATGGCTAGAAAATTCAATATATAGTCTACAACAACAAGTAGTGTGTGTGTGATTTATCTTGACATAAAAAGGTTTAAGCATTTCAAAAAATCTTTGAGAAATACTAATTTGAGGATAATTATTTTCAAATTTTTGAAAGAATTGGGTTTGATTCATATCCAAAAAATGCTTTGGATGTGGCTAACGATTCCAACTACTGATTCTCCTTCTTACCACATCCCTTTGATTCAGAGATGGCCTTGTGTTATTCTTCCAATACTCTTCAATTAGTATTCTCAAGGCTTTGCCAACTTCTTTATATTTTCATGACAGCCTCCCCGAGAATGCCCATAATTCATTTGAATCATTGCCCTCAATACTTTACCACCTTTGAATGGCTCTTGATAATTTTTTTCTACTAATTCTCATTTGTTCACTCGTATTTCTAATGAGATGAGATCTCTTTGTTGACATCTTACCAAAGTCAATGTAAGGACATGTCAGGTGACATTACTATCCTTTGAGTGTGAGGTCTTACCCACACTCTCATAAGTATCCATTAGATTCTTCATAATAGTTTCTTCACTCAATGTCGATGTTCTCAACCCAAGAGTCTTCATGATGTTCCTATACTTTACACCCCACATCATTTCAACAAATAGTTGACATCTTGTAGTCTCATTTAGCCTTTCAAAGAATCATTCCCAAATCTTATCAGCATATCTTCTACAAGTACGTGTTGAAATCTTACCTTCCATGTGCTGAAAAATCTCATCATCAATTTTAATCAAATACTTCGGGTTTCTACGCAAAATTCTAGGTGGTGTTCTCCTAGGTACATACATCTCAACATTAGGAATTTCATCAATATTTAATTAAGGTGGGCTAGATTGCGTACCTTCGATCGAGGGTGGAGAAGAAGACATACCTTGAGGTTCACATGGGGATGATGGTATACCTTCTTCATCAAATCCGAGTGATGATGTACTCTCAACTTGAGATGTGTTGGATGGTGTCCAACAATATTCACTTGAGGTAGATGGTCTCCCTCCATATTCACTTGTAGTAGATGGTGTCCATCCATATTCACTTGTGCTAGATGGTGTCCCTCAATATTCGCTTGTGCTTAATGGTGTCCCTTCATATTCAATTGTCGTAGAGGCTCTGTCTCCAACTACGGTATCTGAATATGTCTTACAACAATGCTTTTGCATTCGTTCCTTTTGTGCTGCCAATTCTTGTTCTTTTTTTCACTGTTGAGGTTCCTCTTTAGTTGGCTTGTTTTCATCAATTGTTTTCAATTTCTTCTTTCCATGATATGGCACCACTCGAACTGTCTCCTTTTCTTTGAAGGTTTCGTTCTCTTTGTCTGTTAGTTTCCTCTTTGTCTTTTTATTTAGCATGACGGATAATTTTATCTATACCATGGTAATGAGATGAATATTAGTTCCTAAAAAATGTATCCATTCAAGTTAATTGAAAAATATATGTCATTTAAGAATTCATTTAAATAATACTTACAATCATCCTTTACAAAAGTTAACCTAGCATAGAAAAATGTGACATGATTTTTGTCAATCCAAAATTCCTTAAAGAAAAGTGGTAACGTGGCATGCCATGATTGCAAGATAGGCTCAAAATGGAAGCATGGACATTTGAAAAAAAATGATTTTTTTGGAAAAGTTGTGAAGAGATAAGTTAGTTAAGAAGCTAAAAAAATAGTTAGATACATTGGGGGAGTTGACTTTGAATGGAAATAATATAAATTCATATAAGTTACAATCATAATGAGTGCAATGGCATTGTGAGTGTTTGATAAGTTTGTGGTACAGGAGCACCTTGATAATCTATGCTTCCATTTTGAAATTTGATTCAATTTTGGATATCTCCATGTTTTAAGAGGGTCATTAAAGAAATTTTACATGTATGGAAATCATTAGGAGGTTTAATTTTTAAGTCGTATGTGTATTTTGTAAATTTGTCAGTATTTACAAAAGTTGCACAAATACAAAATTGTGAAAAGTTACAAAAACTATGAAATAGGGAAGGTGAAAAGTCATATGGGATTATTTTCACTTGGAGGAACTTGGAAGTTGATAATACATGTATGTGATTCCTTTATAAGACCTCATGTATGTTTGGAAAGTTGTGGGTTATTGAATATCTGATTTTGAATGAATAAACATAGTTTTTTTGTATTTTCTTCAGAATTTCACTGTTTCAGGCTCTTGTAGGAATTTGTACAGGAAAGAATGCTTGGTTGGATGTTTTTAAGTGTTTTAAAACTCAATCACCTCCCACATAAAAAAAAATTCATTCATTTTTCTTAACGTTTGAGTTAGATATTGCAATTTTTCTCTAAAACAGTCAAACCCTCTGTTAGGGTAAACAATGAACTTGAGAAATTGTGTTGCTTCCATTCTACACTATGAAAGTTCTCAATTTTGGTGTAAAAAATCCTTTTGTAATTTATTTTCATATTTCTAAGGTTACCAATCATATGGTGAGGACTAAGGTGTCAAGAAAAGAATTTTTCTTGACTGTAAAACTATGTTCAGACTGGTAAAACAAGGAATTGTGAAGGTTAGAGCTTAGGGTTTATGGAAATGTGTTTAGAAATGAACTTCTAATAGAATTATAAGATTTTTAAGATCAAATGAAGGTATTTGATGTATTGGTTATGATTTTTTGGTGTTGGGGGTAGCAAAACCAATTACCCCTGTTTGCACTAAGGCTTAGTTAGGCTTATTCTCAGACTGAAACAACTAGTTTACAAGAATTTTCTCTAAAGGAATTAATATCCATATTTTAATATGTTTTTTATGAGGGAAATGGGTATCCAAAATGAGTATCACATTCCAAAATGTGTGCATATTTTGGGAGATACATGTGGCAGTTTGCAAATTCTTGGCTACTAGTAATGTGGATAGTCAACAAAGGAATTGAGTTTGTGTGTAAGGGAAGACTTCTGAAAGGTTTCATTTTTGTTGTACTAACTCAAAAAAATATTTCTTAAGAAAATAATTGTTTGTTTGTGCCTTAAGAATTATAGTTTGTGTTTGTAAACAATGGTTCTATTATGGAAGATTTAAGACAACTTGTGAATGACATAATCATTGGTTGATGTTTTGAGGAACCTAGTTGATTGTAATAAGTTATTTTCAATATTTTCAAGGTGTTTTTAAGGTAAAAACTATAATCAAATGTTAAATACCAACCTATAATCACTTGTTAACTACCAAGACCTTCATTTGTCTTAAAAATTGCTAACATTGACAACTTTTGCTAAATAGGCAACATTATGCAACTTTGTTGTCCAAGACACCTAAGAACACTCAAAGACATTTATTTTATCCCTATTACAACTTATAGAATCTTTTCTTTCACATCCATTTATAATTTGAATAATTTTCCTTCAAAGATTATATGGAAAAATTAACAATTTTCTGAAGCAAGAGTGCATACTTGCACATTTGATCACCAAACTCACAAAATACCTAAAAACGTTAAAGAATGGTATATTTAGACCTTATTTTAAATAAAATATATAAAAAAGCATCTAAAAACTCTTGAACTCACCCAAATACCGTAAGACATGTTGCCACCAAAATAGATTTTGAAACATGGTTGTAGGTGCCCTTGCACCACGAGTTTCGAATACTGCAAGGGGAAGCATGCTCAAAGGATGAATTTTGGTGAGATATTTGGAATGTTTATTTGGTTTATTTCAATCAATAACATGATTATTATAGTGTCTTGGATTTTTGGATAATCATTGGTAGTTACCTTGCATGATTTTTTGTTATTTTGCCATGTAAGTTGCAACATTGAGTTCTTGAATTAGTGAATCATGAATGAATTGAATGGGTCTAAGTTTCTAATCATATTTATGCTATGTTACAATGAATTTTATGATGGTTAATCTATTTTTTTTAGTCTAAAAAAGAGTTGAAACCAAGTTGTAATATTTTGTGGAAATATGAAATCAAGTGAAATTGAAGGATTTTGATTAAAAGATGATTGAGCTTTGTTGGTTGATCTTCTTCAATTTATGTTAGGGTCAGAAGTACCCTCGATGATTTTTGGATCCTGGTAGATGCTCTTCATCAAGTTTAAAATGGTAATTGGAAAGTGTATATAATTTTTGTAATTTAAAATGTGCATTGACAACGTAAGGTTATAATGACAAACAAAAATGAAAGCAAGCCATAATAGAATGAAATAAAATGTGTAAAGAATTCACATACCTAAAAAAGATACTTTCAAATGGAGGAGTTCAACCCAATTATGTAGCCTTAGCTTCTTCTTTCTTCAAACTCTAGAACAATTTGACTTGTTCAAGAGCTTGTTCCCCTCCAAACTTCAATTGTATATCAATTTTTAATTGAATTCAAATTTCAATTGATATTATATGTCTCTCAATGTGGAGAATATTCTATTTCATGCAAAGGTGATAGAAAGATCATGGAAAATGTGATGGAATGTGAAAAACATGCTTGCAAATTTCACAAAATCATCAAAAAGATACTTTTTGTTGGAGCACACATAAAACCAAGAGAATATGCAGACTATGGGCCTTGACATCACAAGTATATTGAGTTTTTTTTACTGTTTTTAGTGGAATAAAAATGTGCTCACGTTATAATGCGAGTGTGTTATTTCTTCCTAAAATGGTAACATCACCACTTCTTCAAAACTTGCATGCGTTATATGAAATATGGTTTTCTTAATATATTTATTTTCTCCCTCTTTGTCTATACCTTCTATCCTAATTCTATATCTCTCCCCTGTACCCTTATAGTAGAGGAGATAGACGTGAGTGTGTGTTTGTGTGAGAGAGAGAGAGTGGGAGAGAAAGAGAGAGTGTGAGAGAAAGAGGGAGAGAGAGGGAGGGAGAGGGAGGGAGGAAGTGATAGAGGGAGGGAGAGGGAGATAGTTAGAAATATATAGTGGGAGAGATGGAGATAGATAGGGAGGGAGAGAGGGGGAGAGTGGGAGAAAGAGAGAGTGGGAGAGTGGGAGAAAGAGAGAGAGTGAGAGTGGGAGAGTGGTTGAAGAAGAGAGTGGGAGAAAGATAGAGTGGGATGGAGAGAGGGGGAGAAAGAGAGAGTGAGAGAGAGTGGGAGAGTGGGAGAAGGAGAGAGTGGGAGAAGGGGAGAGTGGGAGAAATGTAGAGTGGGAGGGAGAGAGGGGGAGAGTGGGAGAAAGAGAGA
>CM021101.1:252444834-252516311 GCA_007115665.2 Sequoiadendron giganteum | reverse complement strand
GAGGAAGAGGGAGAGGGAGATAAAGAGATAGTGGAAGATATGGAGATAGAGAGGGAGGGAGAAAGGGGGAGAGTGGGAGAAAGAGAGAGTGGGAGAGTGGGAGAAAGATAGAGTGGGAGGGAGAGAGGGAGAGAGTGGGAGATAGAGAGAGTGGGAGAGAAAGAGGGAGAGAGAGGGACAGAGGGACAGAGAGGGGGAGTGGGAGAAAGAGATAGTGGGAGAGATGGAGATATAGAGGGAGGGAGAGATGAACTAAGAGAGAGAGATGGAGGGTAGAGGGTTAAGAGTTAAGGGTTTAAATGGTTAAGAAATAGAGGGTATATGGACATAGTGGGAGAGATGGACACCCCTATACCATATTAACCCATCAAACCTCAACCCTTAACCCTTAAACCTAAATCCCTCAACCCCTATACCCTCTTAATCCCTCAACCTGCAACCCTTAACCATTAAAACCTAATCCCTCAACCCCTATATCATCTTAATCCCTCAACCCTCAACACTCAACCCTCAACCCTCAACCCTCGACCCTCAACCCTCAAACCTCAACCCTTAAACCCTCATCCCTCAACCCCTATACCCTCTTAATCCCTCAAACCTCAACCTTCAACCTTTAGACCCTAATCCCTTAATCCCTATACCCTCTTAATTCCTTAATCCTCAACCCTCATCCCTCAAACCTCAACCCTTCAACCCTAATACCTCAACCCCTATACCCTCTTACTCCATCAACCCTCAACTATCAAACCTTAAACCCTAATCCCTCAACCCCTATACCCTCTTATTCCCTCAATCCTCAACCCTCAACCCTCAACCCTCAACCCTTAAACCCTAATCCCTCAACACCTATATCCTCTTAATCCCTCAACCCTCAACCCTCAACCCTTAAACCCTAATCCATCAACCCCTATACCCTCTTAATCCCTCAATCAGAAAACTCTAATCCTCAACCCATATAACTCCACTAATCCCTCAACTCTATACCCTCTTAATCCCTCAACCCTCAACCCTCAACCCTTAAACCCTAATCCCTCAACCCCTATACCCTCTTAATACCTAACCCCTCAACCCTCAACCATTAAACCCTAATCCCTCAACCCTTATACCCTCTACTCTATAACCTCTTAATCCCTCAGCTCTAAACCCTAAACCCTTAAACCCTAACCCGTAAACCCTCATGTAAAGTGTGAAAGTCTTTAATTCTAAGAATCGATGATTCTTTAAATAATTTCATTTATATTCAAATAAAGTCAAAAAATTCATTCATTAAAATTTATTTAATCCAAATGATTCCAAAGTATTGACTTAAAGTCGACAAAGAGATTCATAATTCATCCAATTAATAAATACATGTCATCTTTCATGACATTTATAATACAAAACATTGTAAGAGAAATTTTACAATTTTAAGACTTAGGCATTTTGTCGCCTTAAGCTCTACAATAATCATACAATAATAAAATACAATAGATATATGAAGAAATCATTCCTTGATCTTCAATCCAATAGCATATCTTCAATCATGAAGATGAGAACAAGGTTCAGGCACTTTTTCGCCCAACCTTGAGGCTTACGCTTCCCTAGAATTCTTTTGTCATTCAAAGAATACCCGAGCCTGCATGAATCTCTTAGCAAAAAGAAGTCGACAAGCAAGATGAAATATAATGCATGCCTAGTATAGCCAGTAATCCCACAAGAAATTTTATTTTTCTAATTCATTTAAGAAACAAGCAAGTTCGATACTAGGATATGGTAGAGAGTTATAAATATTCCATCTATTTCAATGGTCCTTAAGTTACTTGGCCAAGTAAAATGTCATGCACGACAAATAATAGCAGTTTTGGAAAAGAAAAACTACACTCTCTAATAACCAATATTTGGCACCCATCCCGAAAGGAAACTTTCCAAACACATGTCATGCACATTCAATTGTCAAGCATGCATGGTTTCATTCAAATTCAAAAATAATCTTTCTCAAACACCTGAAACACTCTTTTATTTTCAAGCAAACATGGTTTTTAATACAATTAATTCATAGTTTTAAATCCATATAACATTATATTCAGATTTTAATATAAAATAAAGAAGGTGTATCTCAAGTATGTAACTAAGTACATATAAAACAAGACTTAAATGAGCACACATTCTTTCGGTTCATTTACTCAAGAAATTCAATCACAATTCCATATAATCGTCTTCTAATTTGTTTAATTTTCAAGTAATTGTATTTAAAATTAAATTTCCTTTTCTTTTCTGTTTTTTATATTTCCCTTAAAATAATATCTTTTCCAAAACATAAACATCTCGTATTTACACTTCAATTTCTTAACCATTTAATATCACTCCTAAATAATTGTCAAATTTCACTCAAGTTTTTTTTCAAGCATATTTAACACAAAATTATATAATCTTTTCATTCTCGATAATAATCAAAAATTTAATTTAAATCAAAATCACTATCGTTCCTGTTTGCATTATTTTGAGAGTTTATCGGTCTGATAGTTCTAGTTTTTCTGAAGCTTTCTCTAAGTTTTAATAAATCTAAAACATAAAGTTCTTTGAGTGCATCTTTTCATTTATGCAAATTTTTTTTTACTAAACAACGAAATCTACTGTTCCTTGATTTTTTTTGTTCAAGCTTGTTTAACAATTTTCCTGATAAAAACAAAATTTGGTGATGTTTTTCCAGAATTGGATTGAAACAGTGATTTTTTTTTTATAGATAAAATACAAAATAATAGAAAATGATTAAACATAAGCATATTAATATTATAAATTTGGTAATTGTAGATTTCCATCGATCCTACCTCTGAACCTTTTGCAATTGTTTAGTTTGCTCAATCTGGAAATAAATCTGTATCTTCCTCTGTCAATTTTTTGTCTATTTTCTCTTTTGTTTTGATGGTTCTGTGTTCCTTTCTTTCTTTCTTTCTTCGTATTTTGGTGAGATGGAGGGAAAATTGTTCTTCTTACTTCATTCTTGGTCTCTTCTTGTAGTTGCACCTTCCCTTCTCTTCTTGTAGCCTCGCGTGTCTAAGAGGATATTTTATCTTTTCTCAGTTCCCACTACAGTCCTCCCTTCTCCTCCATGCACTTGAGTTCTCCTCTTTTCATCTACGTAAGGAAGTTAATGCAAGTCTGTATCTATTAAATCCCTCCCTTGCTCATGCATCTCTATCCTTCCACTCATGTGCTTGGTGGAGAGAGAGATCTTTGTTCTACAGTTTCCTCTGTCTCCTGCTTGTGCCCTGTGCTCTCCTCCTATCTCCTTCCTATTGACTACTCTCCCTCTCTCTTCTACCTTTTTGGGTGGGATGGAGGGAAAAATTTCTATTCTATATTAAATTTCCCTTATTCTCCTTGCTAGCTGCATATCTCTCTCTTTCCCTTGTGAAGGAGGTGAAGAAGAATATAATCTCCATCAGTAAAAACTCTTTATTTGTCTATCTCAGTTGGCTGCGTCCCTTCTCCTTGCTGCCACACACTATCTCTGTTTTCTCTTTCCCTTGTTGGCTACGTCTCTTTCCCTTGCTGCCACGCCTTGGGAGTTAAGATGTAAGGAAGGTAAGTAGTCTTAAAAAAAAATTCAAGATTTCTCTTCTCCCTGGCCGCGCATGTGGAATAATGAAAAATGATTTCTCCTCTAAAAAATCAAAAATCTCTCTTTTCAAAACAGATTTTTACTCCTCTGTCTCATTCCAATTTCTTCTCCCTCTTTTCATGAAAAATGGTGGAGTTGGTATTAAATTTAGATCCACAATTTATGCCCAAATTTCAGCAGAGATGGTCAAACTCTAAGTTCACTTCGTGATTGCATGCAAAATTCATTGCAAGATATTTGTTTTCAAATTGATAGGTGTTGCTTTGTTTTTAATTTTCAATTCCATTTTGAACGTAATTGTTTTCCAATTTATTTTCAATAACTTAGTTTAGATATTTTTTTAATTCCGTCAATAAATATTTTCTCTTTCATATTTTCAAATGAGAAAAATTAAACAAATAAAATTTATAACACAATTTTATTACAATTTAATAAATTTTCGCAATTAAAAGTCTATTCTATTAATTTCAAATAAGAGCTTCATTATTTTTAGATAATGGAAGAATATTGACATAAGGAATCATTTTTTTTGAATATAAACAATTTCATCATAAAATACTCAAGTCACTATTCAAAATGGCATTCTTTTCACCAATTTGAGAAATCAATTTAAACATAATTTAAAATTTGCATGCAGATAATCACAAAAATACATTAAAATAATAACTAAGTGTGTGTGTGAGATTCCATCATCCTCATAAAAATCTAATGGCTAAAACAACTCTACCTGAACAATGTTCTCACCTTCATTCTCGTTCACCTATTCCTACGTTCACTTGCACTCACTTTCTCATCATCAATGACAATCCTTGAATTTCATAATAATGAATTCAAAATCATTTCATTTGCATTTAAATTTCAATCTCAATATTTTTCAATTTTAATTTCAATTCCAATCTCAATATTTTTAATTTCGATTTCAATTTATATAATCAACTGATATAAACATTGAAATTCTCATGATTAATAATTGAAATAAAATAATTGATAAAATCAGTAAGTGACACTCTTCCCTCTACCCTCAACCCTAATCCTCCAACACTTAAACCCAATTAGTAAAATTTCTACCCTAATCCCTCAACCCTCTTGACCCTTAAACCCTCAACCCTTAAACCCTAAACTCTTAAACTCTCTACCCTCTACCCTCTACCCTCTACCCTCTACCCTCTACCATCTACCATCTACCCTTAACCCAATACTCTCTACCATAGACCCTAATCCCTCAACCCTTACACCGTTAAATCAAAGAAAACTCTCTACCTTAATCCCTAAACCTTCAACCCATAATCTTTAAACCCCTATAACCTCTACCCTGTATGTTAGAACCTCAACCCTAATCCCTCGACCCTATAACCTATACCCTCAACCCTCAACCCTCAACCTTAAACCCTCAATCTTCAACCCTCAACCCTTAAACCCTAAACCCTTAAACCCTCTACCCTCTACCCTCTACCCTATACATTAAACCCTTAACCCTCAATTATCAACCCTCAACCCTTAATCCCTCAATGATCAATACTTAAACCCTAAACCCTCTATCCCTATACCCTCTACCCCTTAGATTGGACCCTGAATCTAATCCTTCAACCATATACCCTCAAACCTATACCCTAAACCCTCTACCCTCAACCAAGTAAACCCTTAACCCTAAAAATTTAACCCTAAACCCTTAAGCCTTAAACCTTCTACCCTATACCCTCAACCAAATTTCCTCTACCATCGACCCTATTCCCTCAACCCTCAAACCTTAAACCCTAATACCTTAGAAATCATCAACCCTATAGGTTCGCCACCCTGATCCCTCAACCCTATACCCTCAACCCCTATTACTTTTTCTCTATCTATACATCTCACCTCTCCCTCCCTCCCTCCTACCATCTCCCTCTTTCTGCATACCTCTCATTCAATCAATCCCTACTAGCCTCTCTCTATGTACCTCCCACTCTATCCCACTCTCTCCCACTCCATCTCTCCCTCTCTCTCATCTCTCTCCCTCCCACCCCTTATCTCTCTTAGGTCTCTCCATCTGGCAACCTACCTAGGTAACTCTCTCCCCTCTCTCTATCTATCCCTCCCACCCTACCTAGATAAGTCCCTCTCACTCCACCCCCCTCTTTCTCTACCTCTATAAGGTCACTCCCTCCCACACCCTCTCCCTCTCTTAGGTCTCTCACTCACACTTCCTCTCTCTCCCACTCCCTCACTACCTATCTCTCAAGTCTCTCCCCCTCACCCTCCTCACAATCTCAAGTCTCTCCCTTTGGCACCCTACCTACATAACTCTCTCTTTCTCTCCGTCTCTCTCTCCTCCTCTCTCTCAAATCTCTCTCTCCCACCCCCCTCTCTCTCTCCCTCCCTCTATCCCTCCCACCCTACCTATCTAATTCCATCTCACTCTGACCCCTTCTCTTCCACTCCCTATATCTTAAACTCTCACTTCCACCCCCTCTCCATCTCTTCAGAATCTCTCTCTCTCTAAAGACATACATAAATACATACATACAAGCATAATACATATATACATATAATCCTACATCCATACAAGCATACATACATACATGTGTAGATACAATCTTACATACATACATATAGTATATATGCATTGATACATACAAGCATATGCACATACATACAAGCATGCATACATGCATACATACATGGCATACAAACATACATGTACATACAAAGATACAAACATATCAACATACATTGAATATATTGGCATTTAACATAAAGGATGACATAACACAAGCACATTATAATAAGCTTGCATTATGTCTTGGTTGACATGTTTCTTGCAGAAGTAAAAATCATGTCAAAACATAGATATAATGCGAGCGTGTTATAGCACGCTCACATAATATTTTGATTTAGGAATTATGGAGCCTTAGGCTTGGTATTTGCCTTGGAACATCAACCCAAAGGTTTGGAGGGAATTTCCAACGGCCAGAGGCGTGTTTTTAAAAAATCTACCATATTTCACATAATCGAGTTCATGCTCACCGTCATAATTGCACGTGGTTCAATATCAAAAAAATTGAACACATGGTTTATGTTGGGTTCTCTCTTAGCTATCCAACGATGTAATTTTTTCCACTTTTTGAAAATGTTAAGCCTTTCATCTATAATTTATTTTGTTCGTATCTTTTTTTTGCCAAAAAGTAGCGTTTGGTATTTTTTTCGTTATAAATTAACCGTTAATCAAATTTTAAAATAAATTAACTTTTTAGAAACTAGACTCCGTTCTACAAATTTAAAAATAAAAATAAAAATAAAATCAATTAGTTTCCAAAATTTGTAGCATAGCACGATCAAAATTCTATTTTTTTGGAAATGTCCACATCAAAAATTAGTAAAAAATCAAATATTCATTAAAAAGTTATTTGAAAATCATGCATCAACTATATACTGTTAGCTAACTTCTGACCATTGTGATTTTAAAAATACTAAAAAAAAGTTCACTGTACAAGGGTCATACACGAGTTGCTATGTTATGTTTTTTTGAAAAAGACAACACCAATTTGTGTACGTCTCTCTTTTGAACCCCTTAATCTCAACCATTTTAAAAATAAATTAATAGTTTAGAAAGTAGAATTGAAGAACTTCGATCCTTGTTTTTGTTCCATCTCAAAATTTTGAGTGTAACTATCCTCAATTTCACATCCAAGGTCAGTATTTCCTGATTTAAGAAAAAAATTGTCCACTTAATTCTCCTTTTTGGGAACCATCTCAGTGCACTTACCCTACAAGCCATCATTGGATCTTGGAGAATAAAATCCCACCAAATATTTAAATTAAATTTGATTTTTGAGTTAAGGGGGACTCATTCGCTACCTTGGGCAAATGGATCCCACCTAAGGGGACTCATTCACCCAACATGGCGAATGAGTCCCACCTTAGGAATTTTAGGTGGGTTTTCAGGTATTTAATGTTTTAAATTCCATTTTTCAGGATTATAAGTATGTGCAGGATCATCATGGAAAAAATAGGCCCTTAAGTGGCGATGGAAATTCAAAAAATCAGATTTAGGCAACTTGACATAAATTTTTGAATAAGTTATCTATATTATTTCAAAAATATGTAAGAATAGAATCTATAGAAAATTGAATGTAGTTTCTAAACTACTAGGTTTATTTTAAAAAAAAAATCTATTTGGTGAAAATTTAAAATTTTAATGCAGTAGTACTTAAATTTCAAGGAAAAAATAAGAAGTAGGTGTTTGTCTAACCACCCTAACCACAATAAAATGATAAAAAAAAATATTTAAGATTTTAGATATAAGTAGAGGACTCATGTCCCAATGTGATGCATATATTTTATCATTTTTTTCCAAGTAAATAATTAATTATGAATTTTTTATTACAACTTTTAAAAATATATAAAAACTCATATTTCTGGCCACCTTAACTTGGTCAAAACTTCATGAAATTCAATATATATATATATATATTTAATCCTATAGTATGCGAAGCATAGAATGTGACAAATGTTTCAGATTCAAAAAAGTGATACCATTTGAAAGCTATAGATGTTTTTCAATCAACCTATCAATCAAGACTTTAGTCGTAATTCAAATAGAAAACGAATAATAATTATTTATTAAATTCAAAGTAAAGCATAATTTATATTGGTGGAAAACTAAAAATCTCCTTTAAAAACGCTTTTTGTTTCATCAAATTTGGGTGAAAAAGAGTCATTAGCCACATAGGCCATCATATCACTTACATATCGCCACTTTTTGGTCCATCATGATCCTGCAAATACTGTTATCCTAAAAAATACACCAAAATAAGACTTGTGGATGCAAAAAGGGGCCAATTAAAGAATAAGAGAGCCCAATTATTAATGAAAATCCTAGAGGAATGTGAAAGTGTGTTACAACACTTTACAACATAGGGTCATCCCACAAAGTTGGTTTACAATTTCTAAGAGGAGCTGATTTTTGCTGAAATCACATATTTTTAGAAAATATAATGATTTAAGCCTTAAAAATTTCCATTTTAAGGATTCAAATTGAAGAGGGTTTGATCAGACCACCTTAGATAAAACCCCCTTGGATAAAACCTCGCTAATTTTAAACCATACCTATAAATGAGTCTCATTTACACCTATCAAAATGCTGATAAAAAATCACTTTTGATTTACCTTTTGGGGGATCAAATGAATTCATTTTATTTTTTTTCAAATTATTATGGTAGTCCTCAAAACGAGTTATCCAATGAATATAATTTTAATATTTTTTGGTTTTATTATGTATATGTTTTTTTAGTTTTATTAATCATAGGTTTTTAACCGAAAATCAAGCTCTCAATTTTGCTTGTGGAAAAATAGCAAATTATCAAAATAAAATTTTGAAAAATATGTTCGGGCTGGGTATTGGTGTCCTTAATCCATTAAAAAAAAAATGAATTTCGATACATACAATTTTTTTTTATGTTATATATAGTCTGCCTATGTCTAAATTATAATTGGTTTGACTTAGAAACATGATTGAGAAAAAAATATTCAATAAAACACTATAAAACTAAATGAAAGTGCTATATATCATAGTTACAAATATAAATTCAAAAAAATTATAATTTTATCCTTCATACAAAAAAAGTTATGTTGTATACAGTGAGTGTCACTTCTTAAAAATGTTTTTTTGAAAAAAAAACTAGTTTTCGAAGGAGATGAAAAATTAAGTGCAATCTGATTTGAAAAAAAATGAAAAAAATATATTTAGAATCTATAGACAAAATTTCAAAAATCACTAGTTTTCATCATCTTCAAATTCATCATGGTTTAGTTGCTATAAGAGCCCAAAAGTGAAAATTTAGTAAAAAAAAAATAGTTTGGTGTCCAGTTTGCCCAAAAATTTTAAACCAGTATTGTGGGTGTGGTTGCTTAAATTCTGCAAATGTTAGTGAAATGACAAAACCAACATGATAGAAAAAAACAACCTTATGAAATATTGCATCAAGTTAAATACGCTATATGAGACATTTAAACAACAAGACCAAATGAAGCATATAAAACATGAGTGCAAACCTATCCCAATTGGATTGGTGCAACCTTGAGTATGTGAAGGAGCTCTTTCCCAATCCTTGATAAGCCAAATGAGATGATAGACAATGAGATGCTAAGTGAACTCAAGTTTCCTATAATGATATTTCTCAAATTGTAGATTTTAAATGAGATAGAATTCATTGAATTTATAGGAAAGATTGAGAGAGGAGAAGCCAAGATTGAGAAATGTGGGACTAAATCCCATCCAATAGGAGAGAGCCACTTGTCACAATGGGATTGACCCATGATTGTGCAAGTGTTGGCTAATGTGTCCATTTTAAATTTGAAAATGACAATAAATGAGTATGGTTGAGGGTTTTTGGGGGGAATTGTGTTTGGCCAAAACATTCAAACAAGAGAGTTAAATATTCCCTTGTGAGGGAAATAGGTGTTTTAATAAATCAATTTAAATTATTTATGTGCAAGTGGATGGGACATGGGTTAGTCTTAGCATTAATTAGGGATTTAACTAATTAAGCTAGTGCTTAGTTGATTGTGACACTTTGATTTAAATTTGTGGGTTAGGATAAATCAAAGTGAGAGGATATTAGATATTTAATTAAATATATCTGATTTAATTAAATCAAGACTTTAAGAGGTATAATTAATTATTTTGATCTAATTAATTCAGAGGAAATTATGATCAAATGTGATTTTTAATCAATAATTTTAATTTTGTATGTCTACAGTGGGATCACCCCACACCAAGTAAGGCAAGACTAAGAGAAATTATGATGAAAATAAAGTTATTATGCTTAGAAATCCTAGAAAAGTGTTAAATTGTATCACAACACTTTACAACACCTTTACAAGGCATCATTAAAGTGCACTAGTTTGTAAGGGCCCAATACTTAATGTGAATGTCTTGTCCACATTACAACACCAAATCAAGGCCAACTAAGTCAAAATCCACAAGAAAAAGTTAAACAAGCGCAAAAAAGGCTAAGGACCCTTTTTTCGATGTTACACCACTTTCTAATCACCATTAACAAATATTCTAGCTTTTAACTTCTCAAGAGTTAAGTCAACCCATGGTCAACTAACCAAGTTGCACATATTTATTTTAATTATCTAATTACCTTATTTATCCTCACAATGGCATATTCCTAGGAATATTCCTCTCAACTATCTTCTCATTTAGTTTCCCTCCAAAGGTTTTAAATAGTCTCTTACACATCCATAAATACCTCTTACATCCTCGTTTATTCTTCTTACATCCTTTCAAATCTTCAACCACATTCATTTAATTCTTCTTACAACCTTTCAAATCCTCAACCATTCTCTTTTACTTCTCTTACATCTCCTTTACTCTTCAAATTTCCCAAAAATGTGCTCCATCCTCATTCAATAGAATTGTGACATGTGTCACATTCCTATTGGTTTCTCTTTTATCCCACATTCACCAATTTATCTCATTCTTCAACCTTTGAGTCCTATAAGTAGAGGCTTCCTCTACATAATATGGATCCATAACTTGAAGCATTCTTACTATAGGAATTTTCACTCATAGCATTCATTATTTTCATCATATTTTGAGCTTGTTTCATTATCGTAGGTAGTTTGAACCATCTACACCATTTGAGCTTATCAAAGGGATCAGAAAAGGGCTTCTTTCCACATCAAAGGACCATCAATCCCCCTATGGGATGAAGGTTTATCTATTTTTAGTTGATTGCATGCTATCTTTGGTTTGTTATGCTCTCATTTTCATGTTTTCATCTTGTTTTAGTTAAATAATCTCATAGGGAATACTTAATTTGTGTTTCTAACATGATTAACTAGTGTTTGTTGGTATTGTGTTAGCTTATTGCAGATTTGGTGTTCACAATTACTTCTCACAAACACATTTTAGTAATGGTTCTTAATATGTTCTTTTAGCATACACTTGAACATGCAAATGATATATAAAATTTAGAAACATCACATAAGCATATAAACATGTAACAAACACAAAGAAATGCATGGAATTTCCTAAACGTAGTGGTTAATCTAGAGAAACTATAATTTGAGGAGATGACTCCAACAAGATAGGGCTAAGACCTCATCATATTCATTCACAAACTATTCAAGTACATCATTGGATTACTCATGTACACGTCCAACCAATCTCATAAATTGAATAAAGAACTTGTACAACCTACAACAAAGCTTTTTGTTTATGAAACCCTACTCTATGGTGACATTCACTTGCAAATATGAAACACTAAGAGGAAAATAAAGTACTAACCCTTAAACCATATCAAAAATTGAATATTATACTACACATTTGTTTGGCCTCAATAAATGAAAACCAATGCATAAACTTAAAAACCCTTTACATTCAAACCTTGGTCTTAGATGTGATGAAATCACTAGTTTTTCTTGGGGGTGGTTCACAATTTTTTGTGGTATGTAATGAGATTTCTATTATCGTAGAGCATTCATTATGGTGTTTGATAATTTTAGTGCCTTTGGAAAGCATAGAATTCACAAAAACTAAAGAAACACTTAGGTTAGAGACCTAGACACATGTCAATTTTATTCTTCAAGATACTCTTAGTCATCCCAAGCTTGAATTTGACATATATACTAGTTCCTTAATCTTTTAAACTAAAATAATACAATCTCTTTTGTGAAGGTACTCTTGAAATTGTTTCTTATCTAAAAGTAAATGGTCAACTAACCTTTTGTCAAAACTTGGATTTGATTTCAAATAATCCATGATGGCATGATGTCACCATGGGCAGCATGATGTCACCTTGGGCGGCATGATGTCACCTTGGGTGACATAATATATTTTTTAATGTGTATACTTCTAAGGGAGGGGAATGAACTAAATCATGTGATAAAATAACTATTCAAATGTCCTTGATGTGAAACTAACTAGAAATGTGTACATGATAATAAAAAGGGCCACGATAATAAGTAAACCAAGGGCCAAAGTACAATAAAAGTAAAAACATGTAAATAACGAAGGAGGCAAGGATCAAATATTGTACTACAATGATGAAGGAGGTAAAGATCATGTAAATATAAAGAATAATATATAAATAATGAACACTAGAATTATGCTAAAGAAAACTCAATTGATAAAAAATGTGACAATTGTTAAATATAAAAGAACATGATAAAAAAGAAAAGAATGATACAAAATAAATAGAACAATATTTTAATCAATATAATCATAATACCTTGAAAACATTTACAATATTTTACACCATCCTAAATATGTTAACAAAATAAACTTTTAAAAAAACACATGAAACAAAAGAGAATGCACATGTTCATTCACATGTTCTTATGAATTGACAAAGAAGAACTAACATTTGACAAGATAATGTATGGAAGATTGAAAAGTATAATGAGTAAAAATGTGTCGCTGAAGAGGTCATCCTTTTCCCAGTACCATGTTGGAGATGAATCATATGCGCCGTGTGGGTTTGGGTTTCTACATATGAAAATGACTTGATCTTCATGAATAGTTGGTCTTTTCTCTAATGTTTTCTCTGGGTCGGGAATCCATTGTTACTACCTACTTCCTTTTACTTATCAACAGTATTCCTCACAAGTGAGTTTAGACAGAAATCTATTATTCTCAGTCCAGACAGCAATACTTCAGATGATAATATGCATTGGATCTGCCCTCCCAACAACAAATACTTTGTATAACTTTGCCATAAGGTGGACTGGACTTTCCAGATGAATTAGAAACGTGGTTGAAAGATTTTTTTTGAAGAATAATTGGTCTGCACTATTTGAGCCCAGAAGACTGATATGACAATGAATAATTTTATTTTTGCATTGTAAACTAAAGAACAGCTTGAATAGTTTTTTACTGTTTGTAAAATTTTATAAATATGAAAGTTTTAAATCTTTTGGATTCACAATACCTCCATGAAAATCGAAGATTAAGCCTACAATACCCAAATATAATTTTTATGTCCTCAGCACTGTAAGAAAACACCAAATAAGTGTAAGTCTTTTAATTAGGACTCCTTTATATTTCAAATAGGTATGAATTGCACTAAGGTATGGAGTTAGATAAATGTTAAAGTCATTTCTATCTTTTTATATTTTTGTGTGTAATATTTAGCTTGTATTTAAGACGATATTTCGAATTTGCTATAAGTTTGTTGTAGATTAATAGAAGAATATCTTTTATATAGAAATGAGTTTTTTGTTTTTTCTTGAAGTTTTACAGTTTTAAATTTAGTTTGAATAGAAATTATTTTGTGTTTATATTTCTCACCAAAACAATCAATGTATAATTTATCATTATTTTTTAACAATGTCTTGAAGAAAACAAATTTGTCAAAAGTCATAGTGGAAAAGACTTTTAAACTAAAAAACATAATTTAAAAATAATAATGAATCCAAACCCACTTGAAAGATATGCACTTTCTTTAAAGATTGAACTTAAATTAGGTAGGATTTGATTAAGCAATTATTATACTTAACTATTTATGACATTATCTCTTTACTTAATTATTTTGGGTTATAAAAAGTTAAATGATGTATTTTATGTATTATTTTTGTTTCTATTTTAAAGAAAAAATATCTTTATTTATTCTCTACTCTACTTTTTGTTGTTTAGAAAAAAATTATGGAGGGATAATTTCTTCCAACAACTTCCTTTCAAATGACTTGAGGTTGCCTCTATGTATTAGACTGAACACATATGCTCCCATAAAGCAATAATTTATAACTCTATTAATCACTAAGCCACCTAATTTTTTTCATTAGTATAATTATTCCTCCTTTAACATAATTATGCAAACATTTTTTTCAAATCTAACCTTGATATATATTTATTTCACTATTTGGACTCGAAAGAGGTGACATAAAGACAATGCTTGTCCAAAACCATTATGGATATTCTATCACCTATTTTTGTGCGTATTGTGTCATATACATTTCCCTGCACACCTACTCCTATTATTCTTTCTAGTTGTTATTCACTAACTCATTTAACCCCAATTTCCGACGAAACCTATATAATCAAATGTATCGTCAGGCACTTGTGCGAATTTCCATTTTTTTAAAAAAATTTACCCCGATGTTCGTCGGAATTTCGACAAGCCATTGTTTTGTGTAGATTTCGATGAAGATCTTTCGCCAAAATTGTGACGGTCCTGCAAAGTTAAATTGTGGTGGGCATAAATTGAAATGAGCTCGACTATTTATTGCGATAGTGTTTTGCTTGACGGTTTTCTTGGGGAAAATCAGAAGAAACTCAAGAAGATATCGCCAGGTCAAGGGAAGTCATTGTCTCTTTCCAGAATTCATTTGTGAAGTCAAATTTGTACTTCCAAGTTTGAAAATCATATTTGAAAGCAACATCTCATTAGATTTAATTTATAGTCTTGTGCATTTTTAGAATTTCATTTCCAAATTTTAGACCTGGCTTCACAAATTCTTTATAAGGGAATTGTTTATAACTGATGGAAAATTCTTGATGGATTTGGACAAAGATTATATTTGCAAGGTTTCAATTTTAACCCTAATGATCAATTTGCAATAGATTTGGGAGCCATAGCTAGATAATATCAAAGGCGTTGGTTGTTTTTTTACTGTAACCAAGTTTATCTTCTAGACACATAGCATATAAAATCTTAGATAATACTGCCTTACAATACCATCAATCTATATTCTAACCCAATACTACTTATCAAATCCTTATATGAACATAGTCACCTATAACCTCACTCAAGCATTTTAATTAATTCCTTGAATTAAAGCCAAAATGAGAATCACACACCATAACAGTGAGATGAATAGAATAACCCTTGATCATTTTATTCAAGATAATAATATATTCATACAATGGAGATACATGAACTTGAAATGAGTAATTTTCATTCAGATGCTAGTACTGTCTTGAAAATTAAGTACCCATGAAACTAAAACCTACAACATAATGACACCAAACCTAAGAATAGTATCTTCACTATAATATCAGTCTCTTTACAAATTCGCTCTGCAACTTCAGTTAGACTTGACCTAAAGATATCTAACTTGATAACTGGCCATATTTTTGGTCTTTAAATCCTTCTTATAGGGAAAATGAAGGAGCAACAAGCATCAGACCAGAAATACACCTGTCACTGGTCACTTGGACCACCTTATGACATTTCAAAAATTGGTTACAACAGTTGAGTCTTTGGAGAATCTTCTTGTTCATCCCGTCCACTAGAGAATAACTGTTCCATTTGCCAAACTTTGAAAACTTGCACCAAAACTATCACAAAGACATAGCCAAAATTTGTTATAACCATAACTACTGAGCTGTTAACTACCGGTTGTAGACTATGTCCTATTCTTGTTCAGTTAAGTACTTTTCTACCCGTCCTTGATATTCCTCATCCGTTGGCCAATTAAAATTTACCACCTAATTTACCTTTGCACTGTAAGTTGTATACTTTACGACTACTTGATTCGCCTCCTTTTCAAAAGATTCCAAAAATGTGCTAGTGTTAATGATCTCATCTACCCTGTCCTGCCATTGTTGTAGTGATCTAACATTTCCTTGGGCATCTACAATATCTAGTATATATGTGCCACTCTAGTCATCAAAACTCTTTACCAACTCTTTAATCCTCTTGCTCAAATCATCAGGCAAGGCCTGAAAACCTTGCAATGACTTCACAAAGTCTTGAGTAGGCCTTAATTGTTGAGGCCTATTAGCTGCATTTTGAGAGTTTTATTTCCAGATTTTTTTGTGCAAGTTCAATATTCTGATTTTAGGAGTATAACAATTGGAAATCATTGTGAAATCAAAATTTAATCATTTCTGGAATTTGCATTTGAAAGTTTTTTTTGGGGTCATTAACTTTAGACCATCTTCTCTTTTGCAGGGGTGGTTGCATGCCGATTTTTTTTGGTGTAAAATATCATAATTATTATATTTTGTTACATGTGTACGATTAAAAATAATTGGAGTGCCTGTGAGTTTGATATTTTTTGAAGATCTAAATATTCAAGCTTGGTAAAGAAAAATCATGTCAAATAATATTAGTCCAGAACAAAATGAAGAGACAGTTGCTAGATTGTGGGCTATATTGAAAAGAAAGGGTGATGGGAAATGTTATTGTCCTTGCAATAATTGCAAGGGCTTAAAGACGAGAAGACTTTTAATCACAACAGCTGAGAAACATTGTAGGCAACATGGTCACGTTGAAGGGGGGCATGATTATCGTCCATTGGTAAGTTGTTCATTATATGTGTTTATATTGATTGAATTTGTAAATGTTTATATTGTTTTAACATTTGATATATATATATAAAATCACTTGATCATGATCATGGTTTATTTGTGTCTGTCATTATTATAAAGGTGGGGTGCCCTAGGGCACACGATATGAATTATCACGGCCCAGAGAATGTGGTTTTGCAAGCGGAGGAACATGGAGCTGTGAATATCGAAGATGAAGTTAATGATCCTATGGAAGAAGATGATCATGCACCAGAAAACACAATTGAAGATGATGGTACAAATGCATTGATCCATGACACATGTAGTGGCGCATCTGATCATGTTGATCGAGATGACTTTGATGATGTTTATGATTTACTTGTACTTGAGAAGACATACGAGCCGCTTTATGAAGACTCCCAAACAACTCTTCTCTCTGTTGTATTGTTGCTGGTGAGCTTAAAGGTTACGAATGGTTTATCCAACATAGCAATCTCAAGGATGTTAAGGTATGTCATATATGTCATTTTTTTTCATCTATTTTAATTGTTGTTAGTTCATTGCTAGTAAATAAAGGATGAAGTATGTACCTTTAATATTATTTATATTAAGAAGTTATTTTTTGTTGTAGATTGATTGGTGAATTTTTTTTACCACCATCAAATATTTTACCTCGCTCATACCGAGATTTATTTGGCATTATAAAAGATATTGGAATGGAGTATCAAGCAATAGATGCATGTCCCAATGATCATATTATATATCATAAACAACATGAATTTGCAACATAATGCTTGGAATGTCATATCAGTAGATATCGAATAGATCAACTAACAAAAAAGGTGCCTCGCAAGGTTCTTCATTATATTCCCATCATTCCAAATATGCAACAATTATTTAGGTGTGAAAGCTTAGTGCAATTTATGGATTACCATGCACGTAATAGAAGTGGAGATGAGATTCTTTGAATGCCTGCGGATGGTTTTGCATTTAGGGATATGGAGGAAAAATGGCCACACTTTAAAGAAGAACCTCGTAATCTCAGGCTTTCATTGGCAGCGGACAGTGTCAATCCATTTGGAGAGCTGAGATCTATTTACTCGGTGTGGCTTGTGTTTGTTATCAGCAATAACATTCCTCCATGGATGTCAATAAAGAGGGAGCACATAATGTTGGCAATGATTGTTCTAAGTATTTGTTTACATCAATTTTCTTTAACATAGTAGCATCTCATTTGTCTTATTTGTTGCATAATGACATATTTTTTCATTTAATAGTCATGTACATGAATTTATATATATTGCAGTAAAATGGTTATAATAATTATGTAATGTTTATGTTCATTCAACTAGGTAAGTACCAAGTTAAAGATATGAATGTATAAATTGAGCCTCTTATTGATGAGTTACTAAAGTTATGGAATGGCATTACTATGTATGACATATCTAGACCAATAGGACAAAAACAATTTCAATTCCATGCAATGCTTGTATGGACAATTCATGATGCCCTAGAGCTAACACATTTTTCTAGTATGTTATAATGTTCGACTGCATGACTTTAACGATATTTAATTTTATGAATTAGATATCATGCATGTTTTTAAAATAATCTATTCATTATATATAATTATAAAAATTGACATATTTAATCCAATTATATATGATTTGCAAGTCTTCAAACAAAGGGAAAATTTGCATGTCCAATTTGTGGTCCAAAGATGAAATCTCGTCGTTCAACAAGTTTAGGAAAGCAAGTGTTTAATGAGTAGAGGCACTTCCTCCATAGAAATCATAAGTATCGAACTACTGAAAAACATCTTTTCAATGGGAAAGAAGAGACTACATCAAAACCACGAAGAATGACACCTTGCCTATGGAAGTTGGAATATAATAGAATTAATCGTCAAGGTTATACATCAGATCAAATTGTTTATCTATCATTTATGATATGTTTTGAATTTTTATTTTTATTTTGTGATCATGTTGTAATTGACAATGATTGTCGTTGTTAATTTGTTTAACTTATATGCTTCATGAAGGTCATCAAGGCATTAATGGTCGGCTTCCACAAGGACTGAAAAGTTATCCCAGACAATTTAGTAGGTTGCCCTACTATGAGCAGCTACAAATTATGCATTTGTTTGATACAATGCATATCGGAAAGAATATGACAGAAACGTTATGGAAAATATTGGATGGAAGGCATGACAAAGAAAAAATTGTTAAAATTTGTTGTGACATTCAGGAAGCCAGTCATGCAATGAAAAATATCATTCAATTAAATAGCGATGGAGACCAAATTAATATAAGTGCCCTTCCTTGGTTATTAACAGAGCAGCAAAGCAATGCTATAAAACAAGTCATATGAAAAATTCAATTTCCCGTAGGATTTGCTGCCAATATAAACAATATCATAACAAAGAAAGGTGAATTTGGGTCAGGGATGAAAACGCATGATTGTCATACCTTCATTAAGGTAATTATTCTAGTATATTATATATATATTTGTATACTGCATGTACTTTTCAGTGTATTATGTTTACTACTTTTGGAGAAATATTAATGAAAAGATCATTTTATAATTGTTGCAATCTACCTCTATCTCTCCCAGACAACTTCGACAACAATGTCAAGCAAGTTATATATGATCTTGGAAAATACATGAGGTAACTAATGATATTTACTCAATTCATTGTATATTTTTGTTAAATCTTATTAATATATTTGTGCCTTGAATCACTTGTAGATGGTTGTCATCTAAAGCTATCAATAAATAAGATATAAATTATTGGAAGAAAAGAATTCCTCATCTAATGTGTGAAATGCAAAAGTGTCTACCTTCGACATTTTTCAATGCACAAGAACACTACCTCATACACCAATTGAGGAGATTGAATTGTGTGGACTTGTACACACAAGGTCAATATGGATGGTTGAGAGGCACTTGAAATTTTGAAGGCTTTGGTTAGACAAAGAGCACATCCTGAGGGTTCTATGGTGGAGGGATACATGGTATACCAGACCATGGTGTACATTACTAAATATCTTCCTAAATTTGCAGCAAAGATCCATGTAGATCACATTTGGGATCCCAACTCCATTAACAAATTCGAAGGGGAGTACTTGATGGGGAAAGGTAGATTGAGGAAAGTGTTAGGTAATTATAAGATGGTCATGGAGATTGGTGTAAGTGTTTTAAGACTTTCTTGTACAGCTAGCTAAGAAGACCTTTCCTTGTCTTCTTTTGAGAACCTAATATTTTTTAGGTCCTTGTTAGGCTTAGATGATTAATTAAGTTCTAATCCAACTCCTCTCCAAGAGTCTCACACCTTGTGCTTCACCTTGAAGGAATAACACCACTTTGTTATGTGCAAACTCTCTCCTACACTTAGAAGACTCTAAGTGCCAATATCACACAAACATTGAATTGATTGCAGGGGTGCCAAACACATTGGAAACATGCCATGTAATTCCAATTGGATCCATCTTGGAGGATCTCCAAACTTCTTTCCTACCGATTTCAAGAATTGGTCTTAAGGAGGCCTATTTCTTGTAGCCCTCGATAGAGACCTTTACTTTGTTCCTGCCCAAACTTTCCAAACAACTTATAAAACCAATTCCACATTCGAATACCCTTTTGGATTTTTTGAAGGATTCAAAATATTCTATACTCCTAAGTCCTTCATACACTGGTTTCCTATTATCTAGGTTAAATAGGGCTATTAGGCCTAGTTTGTAGGACCCCACTGGTTTTCTTGCTCAAACCTCAGTCAAATGGATTGATAGAACCTCAATCCTTCTAGCATGTTAGGATATATCTATACCCTACCTAGAACTGTACTTGTTTTGTACTATACCTCAATCCCCTACCTAAATTCTTCAATTCATTACTGTCAAACCTCTAACTGGGCACTCTAAGCTCGCCTAGGACTTGACATTAAACACAGTTGTTCCACTCTCCATGACTCCTAACTATACATATGTATAGACCAATGGCTCCCCTAACACATCCATCTACCCTTAGGAAAATCCCGTGACTAGATTTCATGGGGGAGCCATAAAAACACAAGTTGGTCAGGACAGGACCAGTAAAACCCTTAAACCTTAACCTATCTATTCAGGACACTAAAACAACTTAAATCAACTTACTTGTAGAATGAAAAATTTTTAATACTATCCTATGAACATAAATATAACACTAAATCAAAACATCCAATTCACTTAGTATCACTGTCACTCAACAACACTCGGAGTTCACATAAAAACAAAAATTACAGAGCTATCTTCTATTCCAAAAACTTGATTACAATCTCCCTCTTTCTTGAATTTGATCCTGCTTCATATTAGATTCTATTCACCATGTTTGTAGGGTATGTTGGTCAATCCCCCACTCCTATCCTTTAGGGGATCCTATGTAACTAAGTTGCATGCAACATTTGCCATAATGGCAACTGTTGTCATGACAATTTTGTAACAACATTTGGCAACTTTGTCATTGTGCCACCTTCCTAACTCTTAGGACCTTTATCTCCTATATTTCGAGTAACCAACACCATTAAAGGCCTCATGGCATCTTTCTAACATCATTCATGTGTTTAGAACACATTTAAGACTCAAATCCCAACTTAAGCTACTAAGGCTAAGCAATGTAAAAACTATTAACAATGACTAACTCACCTAGCCACAACAATGACCTTCTAAGGTCCAAAACAAACATACAATTACTTTGACTTGGCTAATGTCAAATACAAGCCCAAAATATCCTAACTATGGAGGTTAGCCTAGGTGTGCTCCTGCACCAGAGATTAATTAGAATACATTTTACATTTGGTTTTTATGTATATTTTACTTATAAATTAAGGTCGTATACTGTGGTAATTAACTAATTATAAGTCATTTGTGAATTTGATTTTTTTTTGATATAGTTGGTCGAGGGTGGGATGCACTACATTTGTACATTGCAAACAATCTTGATTGGATGACGGTATGGATTGAATGATGTCAACAATCTGGTCACGCATTAACATGGGAATGTGTGGCTTCATTGGTTAAAGAAGCTCATCGTAATGGAGATTCCAATGTTACACCAAGGGAAATTGATTTAGCATATGGTTTAAGAGATAAACAGGTATGCATAAATATATTAATCACCCATATTATTTAATTATTTTCAATTATATTGATGTATATATATGTTGATATTTTTTTCTTTGCATACATTCGGCCAAGAATAAATATGTTTATCAACTAATGATATTGCAATAAGTTTTGCATATTTGACATATTGTAGGTGAAACACTACAAGGCTATGTGGTGCAATAGTCGTAAATTTCGAATCAAAAATTTGGATGACACAAAGAAAACTTGTGATTCTGGGATAACTGTAGTCTTCCAGGTGATTAATGTTTCATCTAGAAGCAACATACATCCAGAAGTCTCAGAAAATCAATACTATGGGATTTTGGATGATATACTTGAGTGTGACTTTAAGTCCTTCAAATTAGTTTTGTTCGTTGTCCTATGGTACAAGCTATAATTGAATGAAAATGATCCCGAGAGAACTCTTATTGAACATGATAATGGATTTACCATGGTTAATACAAGGTATTTTGAGCGAGTTGGAAATGAGCCCTATGTTCTTCCAAGCCAATGTGAGCAGGTATTTTACTTAGAGGTTCTAGGTAAAGTGGGTTGGTTATATGTTGTTAGACATGATCCAAGAGGAAGGCCGGTAAAGTATAATGTGGTGGAAGAAGAAGATACTGAAGAAATAGAAGATGATGTAGATGATGATTAGGATCAACAGTTAGTTGATGATGTGCCTGATGAAGATGTCGAAGAGGAGGAACTAGATCATGATGATGTAGGAGTTAATGTTCATGAAGATGATATTGTTGTGGATGATGACATTATCGAAACTAATATCAATGACGATGATGATGATATGACCAATCCTTACAATGTTGAATCTGGATCGGATGATACAAAAAAAGAGTTGGATGAAGAAGAAGATCAATGAAATTAATTTGTATTATCTATTTGATATTAATTTCTTGAAAGAATTATATTTGACTTATGTGGTTACATAATTAATTTATGATTTTTTTAATTTTAATTATATTTGAATTATATTAGAATATGTTCAGTTAACAGATGTAAAAAATAAAATGGATAAACCAAAAGATGAAAGCATGAGACCACTGCCTTGTTGGGTGTATGGAGTCTAATGAAGATCTATAAAAATGTAATCTATGATGGCAATAATTCAAAGTGTTTGGCACACAGATGTAGTTTATAACTTGTATAAATGTGCAAGTAAATGACTGACAAACTCTACTTGAGATAGAATGACAATCCTAGTTATGTGATTCTTCTTATTGATACAATTAATACTCTTTAGTTACTATGATTGAATAGGAGGGTTTAATCTTTACTTGAAAGAACCAAATAATCACATCACACAAATACAACAAATGTGTATCAGTAAACTGAATATATATATATATATATATATATATATATATATGCTTGATATATCAATTTAAACAACAAAAAAACATCAATAGTATCAACTACTTTGAGTATGAGATGATTACAACAACATTTCACCACTTAAGATAGTCATTTAATTTGCAATTTGGTAGCAAGCTCTAAGCTAAGACAAACAAACACTGAACCTTACAAACACATACGATTTAGGCCAGTGCCATATACTATTGGGGAGTCAAATTAATTCACAAATATTTAGATTTCCATAATAGGTTCAAACACATAACATATAAGATCTCTGACAATATTGCATTACAACAGTGTCAATTTCTATCCTAACTCAATACTTCTTATCAAATCCCTTTACAAACATATCCATCTATGACTTCATCCAAGCATTTTAATTTACTCTTTGAACTAAAGCAAAAATGGAAATCATACACACCATGATAACAGTGAGATGAACGCCATAACCCTTGATTATATTATTCAAAATTGTGATATGTTTATACAAAGGAGAGCCATGAGCTCTAAATATATCATTATAACTGAAATGCTAGTACTATCATGAAACATCAAACCTTCACGCTATTGGAACTATCAAATTTTGACAAATTCATTATTTCTTCATGATTATTAGTCTCTGAAAAAAGATTCATAATGCAAACAAAAAAATCCTCACATAGCATATTTTACCAAAATCTAATTAAAAATTGTGCCATAACACCCCATAAATATCATCTGACATTAAAATCTTTACATATGAAAATATCAGCATAAGTTGATGCAGGTCTGATTGATGATAATATACATATCCTAAATGTATCGACAAGACATCGCAAGGGTCACACCGATCATGTTATACACAAAGAGAATGCGGGTTTCTATATCTTATCAGCAAGACAAAAAATATCGACGTGACGGTGTAAGGTCACATCGAGTTAAATTACCTTTTTCCAATTGGAGTAACGTAAAGTCTATCGGAGAGACTTTGGTCATCAAAGAGAGATTTTAAAACATTTTCCATAGCATTATTAGTCTTGCCGATAAAGCAAGGGGAGGACTCACTCGGTGAGACAAACGATGCCAGGGAGAATTCGGAAAGTCTTACCGACCCCTCGGGTTACACCGATAGAATTGAGCATATGAAGATAAAGGGTGTTGAGAAGACAATGTGCATGGTCTTGCCAAAGAAAAAGCATATCGGTGAGACATGTCATCACAGGGAGATCTAAGAGACATCACGATGAGTATCGTTTTGTTGGAAAAACAAATACTTGGTCATGGCAACATAAGTCAATAAAGTGAGCATCTCGGTGAGACAAAAATCTTTTGGAGTAAGGTGAAGAACTCTTGGCCCGATTCATTAAGTATGGGCAATAGTTTTTTTGGTGAATGTCATGGCAATAAAAAAGAAGAAAGAAAGAAACTATCAGGGAGACTTGTGATGTCAGGGAAACTGCAAGACGTCTTAGCAGATGGGTGAACATTGAACAGGCAGACCGGCCAGAGGTTTGAAATGTCTTATTGATGTTATTGTATCGGCGAGACATCAAACGGGTCATACCGATAAAGTTATACACTAGGAGAATGCGGGTTTGTATTACTTATCGACAAGACAAAAGGTATCGGTGTGACGGTGTAAGGTCATATCAAGCTAAGTTACCTTTTTCCAATTGGAGAAAAGTAAATTCTATCAGAGAGACTTTGGCCGTCGGAGAGAGATTTGAAAACACTGGCCGAAGTGCTATTGGTCTTGCCGATAAAGCAAGAGGACTCAATCGGTAAGACAAATGATGCCAGAAAGAGTTCATAAAAGTATTACCGACCCCTCGGGTTACATCAATAGAATTGAGCATGCGGAGATAAAGGGTATCGATAAGATGATGCTCGTTGTCTTGCTAAAGAAGAGGCGTATCGATGAGACATGTCACCGCGGGGAGATCTAAAAGACATCACAATGAGTATTATTCTATCACCAGAACAAATTGCTCGGTCTCAGTGACATACTCGATAAAGTGAACATCTAGATGAGACAAAGTACTTTTGGAGTAAGGAAAAGAACCGTTGGTCCAATTCATTAAGTCTGAGCGATAGTTGTTTTGGTGAAAGTCATGGTGATATAAAAGAAAAAGGAAAGAAACTATCGGGGAGACTTGTGATGTCGGGGAAACTGCAAGACATCTTGGCGGGTGGGTGATTGTTGAACCCTGATGTGACAGCGAGAATTTCGAAAAAAAAACTTGCAGCATTCATGTCTCGATTGGTAAAGACATTAATGGCGCCACGAAGCGTAGGAGATTTTGCATATCAGGGTATGATCAATTGAAATCATTGTCTCACATAATTCAAAGTGAAGGAGAGCAAGGGAACCAGTAGAGCAATTAAGGCATTCACCTAGCTTGAGTTTGGAAGAAGTTACGATAAGTTTCTCATCCTCTCAGAATTCGTAAAAATTTGAATTATGAAAGGCACTGGTTTAGGAAAACTAAAGGGAAGAAAACTCGGGGAGGGAAGCCAATCAAAAGCAAAAAGGAAAAAGACTGAGTTGCAACCAGAAGGTACTAAAAGGAAGCTGAATCAAGACCTCATAGACTAGTTACCTGGTTCTAGACCTAAAGCTAGGCGTTCTGCATAACTCAAAGTGGAAGCTGACAAATTGGACGACAAATGCAAATTTATAGGTGATGTTTGGACTCCGATTAGAGGCTATGAGTTATTCAATTTCCATTACCATAGGAGAAATCGCTTTGAGCCAATATGCAATCCATGGAGGCTCAATTTAGGGAAATTAGTGTGCCCTAATGTTTTTATTAATTTTGAACTGGTAAAATTGTTGGCTAGACACTATGATTCAAAAAAGAAAGCTATATGTGATTTGTCAGGGAATCCATTGATACATGTATGTGAGAATGCAAATGCTAAGGTTTTCAGAATGGAGGGAATATGTAGTGACAAAGTAGTGAGTGAAGAGCTCGATAGTGAGTTCAGAAGGATGGGCACCATTTATAAAGGGTGGAGGTTACCTCTGCACAGAATTAGGTGTCATGTCAAACCTACTCCAATGGAAGACAATGAGGGGCCACCCTTTCATGTAGACCTCTTTGAACCTTACCTAAAATATACTTACTACTCAGTGGGACAGGTATTAGGGATGGAGGTACCTGAGCATATGGCGGTTGTGCCCATGGTGATTTCTGTAGACATTCAGTATCACAATTCCAGATCATTTGACTATGCTGCACATGTTTTTAAGGAGCTGGATGCAGGTTTGATGGTAAAAAGTGGTGCCTCCATCAGAAATTACTCACTGCTGATGCACTTAGTGTTGTATTTTGGACAAGAGTTAGGTTTATGGCCCCAAGAGCTGAGGATTTCAGACAAGGAAGGTAGGCCATTGCCACAATTTGATTAGGGTTTATTGGCTTTGAGGATACACCTTTCTTATTCTGCACAGAACTATCCTAGGATAGAATTGCATACCTTGAAATTGTTAGGCAAATGGATTACTCCAGTGTTATGAACTTAAGTTCATATGGGAAACAGGCTTTTATGCCCAGTACATTGTGTTTTAGTGATTTCACTATATTAGCCAAGGAAGGTTATGATCTGATTCTGGACAAATTATTGCACTACAACATGAGCAGAGCACCAATGAGAAAGAACTTTGATCCAGAAGGGTATATCCACTCTGCCAGACAAAAAGTAAATCTCAGAGGGTACCATCATGTGCCCTTTAAATCTGATGACATAATCAGAAACCTGGAGGTAGAGGAAGCTGAAATTGTGATTGAAAAACATAATCAAGAGTTGGTGGATGTTGAGTTGTTATCCTCCATTAAGGGGATTTCAGAAATAGACAGGCCACAAAGCTCATCTGGGAAAGTTTCAAGAATGAAGACTCAGGAGTATGCCTATGTTGCCAGAGAAACAGATGTTGAGGAAACCATGGATGTAGATACAAGACATGAAGACTATAGGTCTTTCATATTAGATGATGAATTTATAAAGACCTCGGAGTTTAAGACATTTTTATATAAGCAAAAAGGGAAAGAGATAAGGGGACAAGTTGACAATGTCACTCCAGGGAATGAGGATCAACTATTAAAAAGATTAAAGGATGAAGTGGACAAAGAGATGATTGACATGACCCCTGAAAAGGGGAGGGAGTTGCTTGAAAAGGTAGGTGTTATGATTTTTCCAGGTTTGGATATGAATTTTGCATTAGTTTTTGATAGTTTCTTAAAAGATAACAATGCTACCCACAAGCTTAGTATAGAGAAGGTGACGAAGGTATACACAGGATCAAGATACAATCCTAATGATGAAACATTGATGATTTGGGCCTTGTATCCTCCTCACAAGAAATCAATTGTTATTGATACTGAAAAGGCATTCAGACATGTCATGACCCTGAAGGCTGGGGAGGTTGATCCTATAGCGACTGCTGATATTGGGATAAATATAGCCAAGTTGAATAAAGCCCAAATCCAAGCATTGATAAGGGAAAGGGAGATGTACAAAACCAATAATGAGAGGATGTTGAGAGAGAATGAACACTTGAAAGACTTGGTAGGTGGTGTAACATAACCAACAAGGATGCTCACTCAAGGTGAGAGTTCACAGAAAAAAGACCATTGGGAAGGGTCAACTGCATACTCTCAAGGGAGAATGGATGCATTTGCTGCAATAATAAAAAAAAGGCAGGTTGTTTTAACCACTTGGTTAAATAAACTCTGGGGAAAACATTCACAATACGTAGATGCAATAAAGGAACATAGGAGAGTGGATAGGAGAATTCAGGAAAGAATTGAGGAATTGGAGGAGGACACTACTAGTAATGAAGAGATTGAAAATTCCAATTGTATTATGGATAGGCACAGGGATTTCTATGTGGAGTTACAAGGGGATATGTAGGGATTGACAGAGGCTGCCAAAGATAGATTCACCAAGTTATGTGATGATGAAGGGAAAATGAAGGAAGCGACTACACAGAAAAGTGAGTGTGAAACAATACTCCAAGGGATGTTGGAGATAGCCACTGTGAAAGATGTGATATTGGATGCAACATGTGAGGAAAATGAGCAAATGATAATGATGGAGATTGTGATCCGTAATGCATTGGGAGATGTTGACACTCATGAGCGCTAGGATTATATAGAGCATATGTCTATAGTCCATTTGTGGCTCAAGAGAAATTAGTTAATAGTGGATTTGTTAAACTTTTTATGCTTTAAACCTTTTTGAAAAGGCATGTCCTTTTGCAAACTGTCGTATAAGTATCCGTTGTTGGATAAATTTAAGGGGTAGAAGATAGAATTAGAATAGGATAGACTGCTGTAAGCGTTAAATTTTCAGAAATGATGACATTCAAGGAGACTATGTTGCATGTATGAACTTTGAAGGAGATAATGAAAGACTGTTGATTTAGTGGCTTCATTCTGGTATCAATTGTTTGTTGGATTCTTGCGATTATTTTATTGTCTCCAATCTGATGTTTCTTGGTTCTTTAAATTGAAGTATCAACTATATATTCTATTTATCAGTACACATTTGTTGTTTTTGTGTGAATTGGTTTATTGGATTCTATAAAGAAGAATTAAAATTCCTTTCAATAAATTACAGTAATTTGGGAATGCCATTTGGATCATTAAGAAGAATCAGATTATTAGATTTGATATTCTGCCTCAAGTAGGGTTTATCAATTACATTCTTGCATGTTTATACCAGTTGTAAACTCATAGTTATATGCCAAATAATTAGAGGACCTACTAGATAGAAACCATTCATTAAAGGCTTTCATTTGACTCTGTTTTACCCAATAAGGCACTGGTCTCCCTTATCTATATTACATTATTTTTATTCATTTCATTTAACATCTCTTAATTGAACATCTTAATTCATACCTTGATATTGCATATACAATTTATACCAAAGTAGGATCATATCTTTCCACTATTAAATTGCCATTTGTAGATAGTTAGATCAAGTAGGAAACATAAATTGAACATATTAATTTAGTATAAGAGTCAACCAATCATAAGGAAAACATAATATGAAGATGAATTTTCTCAAATCTTGTGGTTGTAGATGCCCTTTTGAAATCTATGCAAAATGTGGGAGGATAGACAAAGCTCATGAACTATTTGACACAATGCCTCGAATAATTGTAATCTCATGGAATACACTCTAATTAGAAAAGTCTCATCACTACCCTCATAACAATCTATCAATTTGTTTTAGTGTCTATTGTGTTATACCCAATTTGGGACATGGGGTATAACAAAATAGACACTAAAATAAATTGAGAGATTACAATTCTTTGAGACATTTTGTCAAATAGTTCACAAGCTTTTTCTATCCTTCCACATTCTGTATAAATTTTAGAAGGGCATCTACAACCACAACATTTGAAAAAAATCATCTTCATATTATGCTTTGATGGATGTCTATACCTTGTTCCAAATCTCCCATATTAAGGAAACCAATAAGGATTTTGGTGAAGGTTGTGGAATTTTTCTTTGCATCTACCAATTGCATTTGTTTGAAAGTTTCTAAAACCTTTTCAACAAATCCATTATGTGTATATTCTAAAATCATTATAGTCCTTATAGTCCTTCTAGTCCACATCACTTTGTTTTTTGAAGAAACTATTACCATATATTTCTTATTTATATTCTAAATTGGATACATGTTTATAAGTTTGATATTACAATTAATATATTAATTTTGGCAAGACATTAAAAGATTTTGTTGATTTTAAAAATATATGCATCCCAATGTAAAAATGCCAACAATGGAAGCAATGATTGTAACACATAATTTTTGATGTAGTATCCAATTCAAAGGATGATTTTACAATTTAGGGTTATGATTGGGTATTTAATTAGGGTTAGGATTTAGTGTTCGGTTTAGTGTTAGGTTTAGTGTTAGGTTTAGAGTTAGGGTTAGGGTTAGGAAAATAATGTTAGGATTAGGGTTAGATTAGGGTTTATGTTTTATGGTTAGGGTTAAATTTAGAGTTTTGGTTATGGTTGGGATTACATATGAAATTAGGGTTAGGTTTTAGTATTACAATTAGGGATTATAGTATTAGGGTTATATCTAGAATGAAGTTTTAGGGTTATTGTAATTATGATTAAGGGTTGTTTTTATATTTGGCTTAGAGTTGGGGTTAGGATTAGGGCTAGGGATAGGGCTAGGGTTAAGTTTAGGGATAGGTTTAGGGTTATTAGAGTGAATGCAACTAATTAATAAAATAACTAATATTTAGGGTTAGGTAATTAGGGTTAGGGTTGGGGTTAGAGTTTTGGTTGTGGTTAGGTTTATAAAGATAGGATAAAGGTGAGGGTTAGGGTCAAGGTTAAGGTTTCGAGAGAAAGGGTTAGGTTATGATTTGGATTACCATAAACTCTAACCATAACCATAAACCTAATCCCAAACCTAACCCTAATTGTAGTGTTTGAGGCTAGGCTCAAACAGTATATAACCTATCCCTATATAACCTAACACATAACCTATCACTAGAAAAAATTCTTCTCCCAAACAATCTCCTCTACTTCTATTCATGCCTACTAGAGTTGCAACATTCAACATTGGTGCTTCAACCATTCATTCAAAGCTAAAAATTTGAAAGCAGCGTTCATTTGTAATATAATTAATCATTGAACAATATTATAATTATTATTAATCTAATACAATATTAATATTATTAATAATATACCAATAATATTAATAATCTAATATAATTACTATTAATATATATATAGATTATATATAATCTTAATATATCAAATATATCATTATAATTCATATAATGTAATATAATATTGTTATATAATATATTAATATTATAACATTACTATTAATCAAAGTGCTTTAATATTTATGTTGAGTTTTAGTACATTATATGACAGGTTACTAAAGCAGCTCTGAGATGCACGTGCTCAAAATCGACGGTGATGTTATAATCTTGATGAAAAGTTGCTTGACGGTTATGTTCAGTGCTGGTGACTTCTCAAACACAAGAAGATGTGATTTTGGCCCTATTAGGAGAAGATTTAAAAGTTGATTCTAGAGATGAGAAAAATTATCATATTAAATTATGAAGCCCCTTTCTTTGGCAAGGAGATTCTATGTGTGTTCAAAAATTCTTGTTGCACACATTTCAATTACTCATGTTGCTAAGAACCTTGCAAATCCTCATATTTGAAGATTGAAAAAATCCAAAGGTATATTTTATGGCCTCCCTTTAACCAAGGAAAATGGTTTCACAAAGTATCCTAGGAGTTTTATTCTTTCCCTGATAACTATAATAGGATTGGATTACTTTATATTCACTACTCTAAATGGTGCCATAATAGGCTTTGCTTTCTTTATATTCACTACTCTAAATGGCACCATAATTTTTTTAAATTTAATTAACATACTCTAAAACCTAACTAAAGCAGGTTTTAGCTCATCAAATTGGACAAGTGAAAGGTCAATACCAGTGGTGAGGAAGATTTTGGAGGAGTGAAAACAAGGTCAATACCAGCACTGACGAAGAGTTTGGAGCTAAAACAAGGTCAATACTAGCGCTGAGGACCAGGTTGAGGGCACTCAGGGAAAATTGATGACCAAGGGACAATGAGTACTGTAAGTTTGGCACCCCCATTCTCTTTAACCTGCAATTTTCATGCCTAGTTTCCAAACATCTTCTCGCACATTGGTCCCCCATTCTCGTAAAATGGTATAAGATAAGACAGAAAAAATTAAATAGCTTTGTATTTCACATTTTTATAGTGATTACTAGAGGCACATAGACCAATTCTTCATAATAGATGAATTTGATCATACTTTTCCAATGATGCAACAATTCAACTCTGGGGTGTGTCATTTAGGCAACAGTTCAACTTTGGGGTTCATCATTTAGGCAATGACGGATCCCTACTCTTTCCATATGCTCTTTCCTTTCTATTTCTTCAAATGTATAGTTTATGTATTATATTGTATTGAAATAGTTATTTCCACAACTTGTGTGGGACACCATACATTTGTAATTATCAATAAAAGACATTTGTGAAAATTTTGTGCAATCTTTCTCTTGTATACATTTGCATAATGAACTGCAATTCATTTGATAATAATTTTGTGTATATGAATGAAACTTAGTAGAATTGAATGTGTACCTTTATCTTTATTTTTGAAAAAACTATCCCAACTTTACTTGATTGAGTTAGAAGCTAAATTAGGTAAAAAAATTGGTGACATCTTCTATATGTTTGCCTGCTAAACATCCTCACTAGTTGCCTAAACTTATCCATTGGGCATGTTGTCGACTTTTGGAACTTGACAAGACTTGAGAAATAGTCTTCCATAATGTTGTAACTCATCCAAAATAGTGCATAACACCTACCAACCTTATTCAACCTACCAAATGACTCAAAACAAACTAACTGTGCAAACAAAACTTATTCACTTAAAACAAAAACTATCCTAACCTAGACTAACTGAGGAAAGGAATACCTAAATAAAACCATTAACTGGTTCATGAAAGTATCTACCCTTTCTTTGCAACTTGTAATGCTCCATATGTTTGTGAGCATCAAAGAGGAAATGAGGAAATGATAGATGTTTAACCAACTATTGCAATGCCTCATAAATAGAGAAAACAAATCCACAAATCCACTTACCATTCATATTATCTTAAAATGGATAGGATAGTAGGATAGAGTCCTCATGCTTGGGTGCAATAATGACTTGTGATGCATTGCTAGTTTCCATCCTAGTTAGATTCCTGATAGGACATCCCCTTGAAAGCTTTAGATTGGTTTTTCCTTTTTCCTCTTTTGGAGTGATCATATCCTTCATCTTACTCTTATGGTGCTCTTGTGGTACAAGAAATTGATTTGGAACTTCAGGGTTTTCTTCTTCTTTCAAAGAACCCAATAAGGTTGATATAATATTATCATGACTGCATTCTTCAAACCTTTCTACGTTTTTTATGGTTGTCCTATTTCATGGCTAAGTTTAGACAAGAGAGAAGACAATTTGAATGATTAGAAATAACATCATTACCTTCACCTTACATGATAAATTTCCATGTTGATTCCTCATCCATGGTCAATGGACCATCCTCTTCCATTAAGATAGCTAATAACTCATCAAAGCTATCAACTCTTGGAAGGCTCTTAGGAACAGCTAGTCCAAGCTCAAAATCCTCATTAGTACACTCCAAATCAGGATTTTCTTCTTCAATGAGTGAAGATAAATGTTCAAACAATGTAGTAGCCTCTTGCAACAAACTTTCATTTGTTATACCAACCTTAAGCTCTTTTGTATAGTATAAAGGAAGTTCCTCCAAATAGCTAAGATCTTGCAAATCAACTTCATGATAAGTTTCTTGACTTGAGAGAATAGACTCCTCATCAAGTCCATATTCTTCCTCTTGCTCCATGTTTGATTTTTCCTCTTTAACCAGCAACTCATCAAATTGTTTGATATCTTCTTGTTGCTCCGAATCTTCATCCTGCACAACAAAACAAGACAACTCATCAAATGGGAAGATCAACTCTTCCTTCTAACCCATCTAGTTTCCTTGTACCTTGATTTCCAACTAATCACCCTCGACTTCTACTTGAAAAAGTTTATATTTTTCATTATTCACACCATTCATAGGCTTATAAACAATAGATATCTCTTTTGCCTCCTCATAACTGACCTCACAAGTTCTTTCCACTTGAGGAAGATCCTTAATCAGTTTTGAGTCTTGAATTGAAAACAAAAACTCTTGTTTCACTACTAGCTTGACCTCCTCCTATTTGAAATGATCGAGAAACTCCTCAAAAGATTTAGGGAGTGTTGATAGAGGATTGGCTAGTATAGGAGGCTTTGGTAACTCTTGAGGAAGAGAAGAAGTGATTTTCTTGAAGCTTGGGATTGTTAACACATGCTCTTCCAACTTAACAATTTCATCATAGTTGTCCATGTTAGATTCAACTGGTAAGGGGATTTGAAAGGGCTTCTCTTGGTTACGAATCAACTATTGGTTTGAAGAAAAACTTTTAAAACTTGGAATTTTAATTGGCTTAGATTCTACAACACTTTCCTCTTCTTGGTTGCATGCATTTGGACTACTAAAACCAACTGATATGTAATTAGAGTCACCATGGTGTTGTTTATATTGCCTCCAAAGGCTACTAATACTGAGTAAAACACCAAATCTCTTAGTATTTTTATGAGAAGTTCATCATACTAGTCCCACCAAGCATGCCAATAATTGTTATCTCTCAATATTGTACCCCTCCTAAGTTGCAGAACTTAACATATTGGTGAAACATGGGAATTTTCTAGGTTGTGGGTTACCTAGAGTAGAAAAGAACCTCCAGAGTAAGTTGGCTCTTATGGTAGTCACCTAAAATGACTTGTTGGGAAAAGGATAAGGAGGAAACATGAAATAAAACTAACTCCTAGCGTGATGCACCAAATATTAGGGATTTGTAATGTTATTTTGACACACAATGTGATCAATAAAACTCACTGCAATATACATAACTCAATTTTGACATGTTTTGCATAAGTATTTCATAGATAGGCTTTGAAGTTTATGGCAAAAATCAAGTGGAACAAAAAATGACCTTCCTAGAGGCTCAAATGTTTGACTTCACAATTGAATCCTACATAGAACTGGTAGAACACAAACTATGACCTGCACAAACATGCACTTTTGTATAAAGGCTATGAGAAACTAGACTAGAACCAAGGATAAACATTATCATCACAAGGAAATATCAATAATTTCATGTTACCACATAATATCCAGTATTGAGAAGGAAAAATAGCTTGCTTTTAATGATTGAAAGGTAAAAATACAACTGAGTACAAGTCTGTGAAAATGAGTTACAATGCTATCTTTTTCTTGAAAGCTCCAAAAATGAGCTACAATACTTGCTGAAAGAATAAAGAACTAACTCCAAACTATCATTTGAAGTTACTTTATGCTTGCAAAGATGCTGCACAAAGACATTAACTAGATTTGATTTGTGATGGACACATTTGGATGGTAGTAACAATAACTTGCAATCTATCAAGACTTGATTACCTTGTAACTTATCAATTTCTAGTGATGAAATGATAAATTAATCATAATGTCACCTTCGGATCACATCACCATGAAAGAAATTCATCCAACATTCTTATGAGTGTAGGCACCACAAAATAGGTATTTGTCAGATTTGTCTTCCTCAAGTGAGGGAAATTCAGGAAGAGAAGAGGAAAGTGAGACATGTAGTAGGTCTAAAAGAGGGAGATCAACTACAGGTCAAAAGATTAGAAGAAAATTTCGTAAATGCATGGAATTTTTTCTTACTGAAGGGGGGTCATGATCGTATGATGATGAGAGCATAGGCAACATCGAGGTTCCCTTGAGGTACAAACATCTACGGAAATAATGGGTACCTAAGGAACTTCCTCCAATAAACATTGGTCTTTGTGTCAACAAGAGGATATATCACATAGCACCATCGTCATTACACAGTTTGGGCCTATTTTGCATGGACGGCATAAAAGTCTGTTACGAAAAAGTTACTGAGTTGATGGAGTATGTTGGACCCTGCTACAGTTACAAAGATTGGATGCAGCTGGTTCGATATACACAAAGTATGCGTAGGTATGCACTATCAGCAAATTATATACAACTAAAAGATAAGGATCAGAATAAAGGAGTGGCTAGGTACATTGATGGGAGCCCAAAAGCATCAAGGAATATTGTAGGGTTTATAAATAGTACACGACCTAGGTCAACAAATAAGCAACCCAATTGTATATTCAAGGCGCGAGACGGAAACCATGTATTCGTATGTGCGATAAAATCAATAATTGCAAGGGAAGAGTTGCTAATCAATTACAATTTGAATCGTTTAGATACAAACACAATTACTATGGGGGTGGTATGTACTATATATATACCATTTTACCCAACCTCCAATTAATGACTCCAATATACCATTTTATTATTATGTTTTTTTTCGTAAGTCTATTGGTTTCATTTTGGTAATATTTTTTATATTTAATTTTTGTCACAACGGGACATTGATCATACAAGGAAGGCTCCGGCCCAGAGCACAAATCATGATCCATCTTCAGGTGCTTCTATCCGACAAGTTTACATCATTGTAATTGTACAAATTAGATACGAGCAAAATTTTTTATTATTATGTTTTTTTCATGAGTTTATTGGGTTAATTTTGATAATGTTTTTAATATTCTTGTTGCAATTGGCTGATCGGGGAAAGGCATCAGCAGTACAAGAGAGTATCCATATGGAGGTGTAGTCACTATTATGTGATGATGACATCACATTTTTCACAAACCCTATGGATATGATGAGGAAGGCCCAAAAAAAATGCAATCAAGAAATCCTTTAGTTGGTATTCGTAGTGCCTCAAACAGATGAGATAAGATAAAGGGTTAAAATATTGTCTGAGAGAGCATAGAACTTGGAAGTAAACTATCATGAGATCTTTAATTATAACATAAGTTCATTCATGGTTTTATATTTTGTACTCTTTTATGTCATGAGCTAAAATATATGTTGTTTTTACAGGATTATTTGCATCCTCATGATCATGCTGCTGGCCGTGATCAAGGTCATGCAAGTGTTTCCCAGGAAGTAGGGGATGGTACAAGTGTCAATCCTGATCTTCCTGCGCATACAACACATCATTTGACCCATTCATTTGTGCCCATATTGTCATCTGAAATATCGGCAACACATACCATGCAGGCATTCTGTAGTCCACCCTCTGGCAGCGAACACATGCCACTACATGTGTCAGTACCTGTGGATGTTTTAGCAGCATTTGCTGGATCTTCCCTTATTACTAGTATGGGAACATTTCCAGTCACATTTGTGGTGACCGAGGATTTCCTTCCCATAAAGATAGAGAAGGTCCCAGGTACTCTAAAATGTTTTAATTATTATTATTATTTTTTTAAGTGCTAATAGTGGGGATAGTGCCCTATTATATTGATTTACAAAATGGCAATATTTGCCTACATTATAATTATAGGAAATGATGTTTTTTATAAACATCTAAGTGATATTTCATTGGAGCTCTTCGGGCCCACCATACGTACACGGTGGACTGCCCAAAATCAAGATTTAAAATATGAGCTCATTAACCGTTTAGTTGTGTTGTTCGGTGATAAAACATTCAACCAAACCAAGTTCCTTAAGAAAGCTAGTAGCTATCTAAAGTATGTGAGGGACCAATATAGGTCACATTTAGAGAAGAACAGAAAGTACGAGCATCCCCCCATGATTTCGGAAAGGGAGTGGAAGGACTCGGTGTTGGATGGAAAGGAGAAGGCTGAAAAGAAGAAAGGAAAGATACTACCGGGCCAAGGAAGGTATGTAATACTATCAACAATTTAATTATATACTCGTTAATCTTTCTTTTTACATAATCTAACGTATTTCAAATTTTTCATAGGCTACCCGACACATCGAAGGCAACAAAGACAAGACTATCAAAACATGGGCAACAAAAACTTGGCTCTGGTGGTTATATGAAAGTAGCCGCATGATTTGTAAGTATCAATAAATGAAATATTGCATCCAAATAATAAATTGCAAATAATTTTGGTTTTATCACATCATAGAAGCAAAATTCATGATCATATGAAAAAATGCAAGGCTTTGATTTCAACAGAGTGCCCACACAAGAGGACCTAAAGATTTCCTTCGACCAAGGCTATGGAGCCCTGACTGAATAGCTAAGAGTCTCGACTGGGAAAACACAATCTTCCACTACATCCAACACGCAGGTAAATAAACTCAATAAAGTTTATTTCAAATTGAATATTTGTGCAATCTGTTCAATATTAATTTCCACGATAATAATGTGCCTATTTGTTTTACATAGATAAGCAATGATAATCCTGCACATGACATTGGAATGCAGCCTGGTGAGGGTGGAGCGCAACTTTCCAATGAAGGCCATGGTGTGCATCCCGGTACTAGATGTATTCATGTGCTATACAAAACGTAGTATGGATTAATACAATTAAACATATTTAATTGCATTTGGTGTATTATTAAATGTAACCTTTTGTGTTTCAACTTTAGAGCATGTAGAGCGTGATCAACATGTTGAGCATGATCAGGCTAGACAAGATTAGGAACATGATGTGGCTCCATCAGGTAAGCAGGACCACTCTAATGTTCTTTTAAACATTTTTAATTGCAATTGGTGTATTAATTAATGTAATCTTTCATGTTTCAACTCCAGATCAGGATTTAGAGGGTGTTCAACATGTTGAGCATGAGGCTATAAGACAATATCAGGAACATGATGTGGCCCAATCAGGTAAAGAGCACCACTCTGATGTTGTTTTAATTAATGAAATACGTATAACAATAATAATAAAACATATCAATTTAACATTTCTTTGCTATTGCAGCAAACCCCCCCTTGCAGCTGCATCCACGTGGTTGTGAGTACACGACTAGGCATACATTAAGATCATGAGTAGAGCTCATAACAAATCAAGGGGGGACATATAATTTTGAAAATGATACTACACTTCAGTTTTTTTTAGCTGAAAAAAAGAAACCAAAAAAGAAGTGATTGTAATCATATTATGACAGCCATATTTTGGATAATATGTAAAAACTGAAAAAATGAAATATGTTAATGAAAAAATGTTATATGTTAATGAATGAATATTATATTTTATTAATGGATGAATGAATGAATGTTATATGTTATCAATGGATGAATGAATGAATGTGAATATATTAATGAATGAATGTTATGATGTTATTAATGCAGGATGAATGAATGAATGAATGTTATATTTTATTAATGGATGAATGAATGATTAATGTTATATGATCAGGTATGGGGAATTGAGAGTGATGTGAGGGGGGGGGGGAATGGAAAAATGAGCTTCCACCTTCATGTGGTTGGCCCTGTAAGTAGAGATTATTAAACTACTCTCAAAACAAAGAGAAGCTCAAAAAGGTAAATAATGCACTTTTCAATATAAGAAATACATTGTTTGAAGCATCAAACCAATCTGCAAAGATGAAATAAAGTGCTAACTTTTCACTATGAACATTGTGTTGTGTGTGGATTTGGTTTCAAAGCTCTATTGATGGAGATGGCTTGTATGATAGTCAAGAAAATAGTTATCATTATTGCTGCTACAAACAGGCCTCATATCATTGTAATAGTCTTGATCTTTCAACGAATAGGTTTTATAAAAAAAAAGTACTTTCTCATGGAATTTATGATGAACCGCAAAAATATCTGACGAGTTTGCAATGTATTCGATGAAGTTTTTCCATAATGACTTGCCTATTTCATCACTTGTTTGATGAACTTCTATCGCTATTTCAATCTAACCCATGTCGCCAAGACTCCTACCGATGTAATCTTATCGGCATCATATAGCTGCTTGGGTAGACCTTCAGAACTTACTCTGATGATATATGTCTTGCCGATATGCTTCCCTCGATGAGACAATATGTGTATCTCGCCGATGAAAAGTTACCGCTAAGACAAAAAACCAGTCCTCCCAATATATCTTATCAGGCAATTTTGATCGTTGTAATAGTCTTCATCTTTCACCAATATGCCTACATTTCAACGAATAGGTTTTCAAAAAAAAAGTGCAATCTCTCGTCAATTTTACGACGAACCTCAAAAAGCGTCTGATGAATTTGCAATGTATCTGATGAAGTTTCACCATAATGACTTGCCTATTTTTTCACTTGTTCAATGAACTTCTATTGCTATTTCAATCTAAATTATGTCGCCAAGACTCATGCCGAAGTAAGCTTATCAGCGTCATATAGCTGCTCGGGTAGACATTCAAAACTTACTCCAATGATATATGTCTTGCCAATATGCTTCCCTCAGTGAGACAATATGTGTATGTCGCCAATGAAAAGTTATCGCTGAGACAAAAAACCAGTCCTCCTGATATATCTTCTCAAGCAATTTTAATCACTATAATAGTATTGATCTTTCAACGAATAGGTTTTTAAAAAAAAAGTGCACTTTCTCGTCGATTTTATGACGAACCTCAAAAAGCATCCGACGAATTTGCAATGTATTCGATGAAGTTTCGCCGTAATGACTTGCCTATTTTGTCGCTCGTTCAACAAACTTCTATCGCTATTTCAATATAAATTATGTCACCAAGACTCATGCCGAAGTAAGCTTATCGACGTCATATAGCTACTCGGGTAGACATTCAGAACTTACTTCGATGATATATGTCTTGCCGATATGCTTCCCTCGGTGAGACAATATGTGTATCTCACTGATGAAAAGTTATCGCTGAGACAAAAAACTAGTCCTCCCGATATATCTTCTCAGGCAATTTTGATTGCTATAATAGTCTTAATCTTTCAACGAATAGGTTTTAAAAAAAAAGTGCACTTTCTCATCGAATATATGATGAACTGCAAAAACATCTGACGAATTTGCAATCTATCTGACGAAGTTTCACCGTAATGACTTGCCTATTTCATCGCTTGTTCGATGAACTTCTATTGCTATTTCAATCTAAATTATGTCTCCAAGACTCCTGCCGATGTAATCTTATCGGCGTCATATAGTTGTTCGGGTAGACCTTCAAAACTTACTCCGATAATATATGTCTTGCTGATATGCTTCGTCAATGAGACAAGATGTGTATCTTGACAATGAAAAGTTATTGCTGAGACAAAAATCTAGTCCTCCCGAAATATCTTCTCAAGCAATTTTGATCGCTATAAAAATATTGATCTCTCAACGATATTGCCAATACGTTGAATTTGTGTTGTAATGGCGATGGACTTATGTTGTTAATTCGACGGTTTGGCAAAGGTATGCCTACCATCATCTGGGCACTGTTCATCGCGCGATCGACGTAGTTGGCATCGCGGTTTCGACGAGCGTGCGTCATGAGGTCGACGTTTTGCAGCCCGTCGGGATGTAGACGAAATTTGAGCGATGACGCTGACTTTTGTGATTCGTCGGCCAACCGACAATGTATCATCAAGATTCCAACAAAAGGCTGTCAGAAATTGGGGTCAAATCCTATAGGGATTTATGGAAAATAATAGGGTTGGTAATAGCTCTAGTAAGTTTTGCATTCTATTTTTCTAGGCATTAGATTTTTTTTAATTTAATAATGTAGCTCATATTTCAACAAGAAAAGTGATTTTGGTTTGGTAATTAATTATATATTTAAACACATAATTATTATCTAGATCAAATTTTTTGAGCTAATCTAGTTTCACTTAAGTATTATCAACATCAACAAGAAGTTGCACGGAGAATTTGAAACAACTTTATCATCTTAAAAAACTTAATATTTCTCTCAGTTATAAACAACTATTTAAATGCCTTCCACTCATAAATATCAAGCTATTTATTATAATTTCCAAATAAAAAAATATTTGACATTAAATTGGAATGGAGTAAATAAATAGCTTTTTATGATAACTTGTTATGCATTTTTCTTTTTCAATGTACCCAACAATATCAATTTTAAAAAATAAATATTTTGTAGTAATGCAGAGGCACTCTAATACCCACCATAGCTACTTCTATACATAGCATGGAAAATAGTTTACTGACATTCAAATTTACACTTGCACAAACTTGCACCAATATGACAAGCCTATAATTATGGGATGTAGTTTGCAGGAACAACCTTTTAAGATTTTAGAAGTTGTCTCTTGATCAAATTTTTAGTAAAATATTCTCATATCATAATGAGAAGAAAATTAAATAAATTGTTCTAAGAGATCTAACACTAATATAAATAAATAGTAAGAATCTATTCATTGGATTTATTTTTATTTATCAACAATATATGATGCACAACCAAAATTAAAGAAAAACTAAAACATATTTCTTTTTGTCAAAGTATTTAAAATGAATAACATAGCTGGAATGATCAATATGCTCATACTATCATATTAAGATAGAAATTTGAGAAAGAAAATATGAACCAACAATCCAAGAGCTAAATATAAGTTGATTATATAGGAGAAGGATATCTCATAAGCATGTTGTCTAAGAATCACAACTCCCAATAGAGATGACAATATCTAGAGGAGTATAATGAAGAGTGAGGACAAATTAATGTGTCCTTTTGGCCACATGAGTGATTAGTAAATGTATATATTTGAATACCTTCCCCATTTTAGGATAGAAAGCATCTCTAATGTCATCTTGAAACAAATCTAGGGTGAAAAATGTTATTTAGGGAGTTTGTTACAAGAGCATGAAATGATGGAGGAGAACTATAGCATTGGAGTCTAGATCAGATACCACCAATTTTAGCCACCTCATAGTTACAATCATATTAGTTAAGAGAAACATTCAGAGCTTAAAGTGATAAAACATACTTTTGTTGAATATTTAAAATACTGAGAGGGGGGTGAATCAATATTCTATAACTTATTGAACATAACAGATTCAATCACCAAACCATATTATTTGAAATAAGAAATGAAAGCATGAATCATCCACAAAACACATGAACCCCAAGATTTTTACGTGAAAAGCGCAAAATGGGAAAATTATGGTGAGGATTAACTCAGAATATATTATATCTGGATATAGTATATTATAGGGGCTCACTACCAAGACACACTATCCTTATAAGTCTCACAACTAGAGTTAAGTACAATACTAAAATGTGTCTCACTACCAAGGCATGAAATGATGCAAAGTGCACCTATCTTGTGTTGAGTTTCAGTTCCTTTGTAGCTCTGCATACGAAGTATTGTCCTACTTAGCAATCACATAACACCACTACTCTTATTTTGAACTTTTACCACTAAATTTGCATGTTTGCATCATAAACCATCACTCGCATCTAATATGTCATTTATGCTCACATATTCCACTATTTTCTCACACTTCAATTCCAAATTATCTCATATATATACCCAAATACATCCTCACACATCAATTAAGTCATCCTAAATAGATGTAAACAAAATAAACCAAAATAGTTTTTGTCAACACCATACAAGATTTAAAATCATTGTTTTGCTCAAGAAAAATGTGTAATACTCAATTTCAAGTTGGCATGGACCCAAGATAGATCCATCTAATATACACAATATATATTTAATATTATCAAAACATATCATGTAATAGGTCAGCAAGTAATAAGACCTAATCACAAAAACTTCCAATCATACACATGCTTCCCAACATACACACCTTCTAGAATCGATATTTTTTTAGTCTCATTTCGCTGAAATCAGTAAGACTAACTTTAGAACCACAAAATCAAAAAATCCTTCATAAGATAATGTGTAAATTCCCACACTAGTATACTAGACAAAGTGATGATAGTGATGGGTATGTGCAGGATCATCATGGAAAAAACAGGCCCTTAAGTGGCAATAAAAAGACAAAAAATTAGAGTTAGACAACTTGACGTAAAAATTTGAATAAGTTACATATATTATTTCAAAAAAATGTAAAAATAGAATCTGTAGAAAATTGAATGTAGTTTCTAAACTACTAGACCTTTATTTAAAAAAAAATCTATTTAGTGAAAATTTGAAATTTCAATGTAGTAGTATTTAAATTTCAGGGTAAAAATAAGAAGTAGGTGTCCGTGTAACCACCCTAACCACAATAATTTAATGATAATATTTATTTATGATATTTTAGATATAAGTAAAGGACTCATGTCCCGATGTGATGCATATTTTTTTATAATTGTTTCCAAGTAAATAATTAATTATGATTTTTTTATTACAAATTTTAAAAAATAGAAAATCTCGTTTATCTAACCACCTTAACCTAGTCAAAACTTCATGAAATTTAATTTTTTATTTTTTAATCCTATAGTATGCAAAGCATAGAATGTGACACATGTTTCAAATTCAAAAAATGTGATACCATTTGAAAGTTATAGATGTTTTTCAATCAACCTATCAATCAAGACTTTATTCATAATTCTAATAAAAATGAATAATAATTATTTATTAAACTCAAAGTAAAGAATAATTTATAGTGGTGGAAAGCTGAGAATATCCTCTAAAAACCCTATTCATTTCATCAATTTTGGGTAAAAAAAAAGTCGTCAGCCACATGGACCATCATATGACTTACATATCGCCACTTTTTGGCCCATCATGATCCAGCACGTACCCTGATATACAAAGTTGAACTCTATCATTGATATATTTTGGTACACTTCAAAAAAATTCACAAAATATTGAATATAGCTATATGGTCTAGTCATAATGACATGGTTAGAAGCACATAGTTACACCTCATCATCCGGTGAAGTGCGGACCCAAAAATTGTTGCACTAAAACACAACACCACTAGTAGAGAACACTTAGACAAGTTTCAGATAGATAAACTTTCCAGTATAGTTAGTATTTGTATAAATGAAACCAAAAATGCTTCTCCATGATGTTGATATCAATGAAAACACTATGAAAGAAAAATCAACCTATGTATGTGGGTGATCCCACAATAGTGGTTTACAATTTTTGGGCAAACTGGACACTACAATTAATATTTTTAACTAAATATTCACTTTCAGGCTTTTGTAGCAGCTAAACTGCGAGGAATTTGAAAATGATGCAAACTAGAGTCTCATCACATTTTGTCTGTAGATTCTAAAACAATTTTTTTCAAATTTTTTGGAATCAAATTGCACTTTTTTTTCCATCTCCCATGAAAATTTGTTTTTTTCAGAAAATAACATTTTTAAAAAGTGACGCTCACCATATACAACATAACTTTTTTTGTATGAAAGATAAAATTCTATTTTTTTTGAATTTAGATTTGTAACTATGATATCTAGCACTTTCATTTGGCCTCATAGTTTTTTATTGAATATTTTTTCCTTAATCAAGTTCCAAAGTCAAACCAATTGTAATTCAGACATAGGCGGACTGTATACAACATAACTTTTTCTCTATGAATCAAAATTCATTTTTTATTTTTTAATGGATCAAGGACATCAATACCCAGCCTCAACATATTTTTAAATTTTTTATTTTGATAATCTACTATTTTTCCACATGTGCAGACCAGAGATTTTGATTTTCAATGAAAAACCTATGTTTAATAAAACTAAAAAATAAAATACATAATAAAACCAAATCATATTAAAATTATATTCAACGAATAGCTCATTCTGAGGACTATCATTATCTTGTTGGGTTTTTGAAGTTTTCTACATTTTAATTTTCAAATTGAGCTTCGAACGACAATTTTTTACAAAAAAAATCATTTTTTTGAGGAGATAGGGGAAGAAGGGTGTTCAGCCGAACATATGTTCAGCCGAACCTCTTAAAGGGTTTGCCCGAACCCCTTTAAAATAATGAGGGAAATTTAGGGGGTTCGGGAAAATGATAGGTCTTTTTTTTTTAAAATCCCTATTAAGGGGGTTCGACCAAACCCTAGTTCGCTCGAACCCCTTTATTTTAATATTTCTACTCACATGTCAATGGGGTTCGAGTGAACATAGGGTTCGGTCAAACCTTGTGGTTCGACCAAACCATGTTAAAGGTTCGGTCAAACAATTTTGTTTGGCCAAACCCCTTCACTTTGTGTAGAGGGAAAACATGACTTTTCCCTTCCTCCACAAAAGTGTTCACCCTTGTAAAATTCATGCTCATGTTTTCCAAGCTACATCAACACTAATCAACACTATCAAACTCCCAAACTTCAACAATCTCCCCCTTTGTCCTTGATGGTAACATGCATATAAACAAAAATTCCATACCATAAATCAAATCCATTTATTCTTAACCTTAACTCCCCCTTTCTAAATTAACCTTGACTTTCCAAAATCCCCCTTAGCCTTAAATTTCCAAAAAGTTTTTCTAAGCATGAAAAAATGTTTTTCTTCTCACCATCTCTTTCATTATATCTCAACTATCTATCTCTCCCCCTTTGACATTAATGGTAAATTTCATGTAGGCCCATCCAATATATTTCACTTGGATATATGTATGCATGTATCATCAAAAAAAGGATAATTTGATAAAAAAAGATAAGAACATATCAACTTGAAGATGAAGATCCCTTGAGATTATTCAAAGTACCTTGCCTTGAGTTAGCTTTTCCTTCTTCCCAAGAAAATTTTGAACATACAAGAGTCTTGTATAGTAATTCAAGATTTGTGAGAGACTCTATACATTCTTCCATAGTGTTGGGGCTAAGATTTATTTCTGATAGATTGTAAGCACTAGAAAGGGTAGTAGATATAGGAGTGTGCCTTATTTTTATGAGATCTCTTACTGTCACATACAACTTGATTATCTCTATTCTCTTATTCTATAGGTTAAATAATTTGTCCTGTAGTTATATGATGTAAGGCCATCTCTAATTTTTCTTGTCATATTTCAAACTATAAACAACTTCTTGAGTGTTTAACTGAATTTCATTCTAACTCATTTCATTCTTTGTATTTAATGTCTATTTTGACCAATTCATACAAAAATATATCAATTATTGTGATTCTCCTTCACAATCTTCAACATCCTTAAGTCCCTTCAAGAATTTGTGGTGTACATGTCTTCTAGTTTTTTCTTTTTTTTCTTGCTTCTAACTCATTTGTTGTTTTTTATTTTAATTCAGAGATGTACACTTTCACTGAATCAACCATACTCCTAAGATTTTCCAAAGTGGATGTTGATGAATCGATGCTAGCACAAGGAATTACCTCTTGTAAATCTTTTATTGCATCATCCAAGTCTTGTATGCTTTCACTTTCATGCTCATGTAGGGTCACATCAAATTGGCTTTCTTCTTTTTCTACAACCTCTTACTTGATAGCAACACTTTTTCTTTTCTTTCATGTTCTTATTGTACTATCAAAATATTCAGTCATAGACCTTCCTTCTAAACCAGATCTATTGGGGTCCTTTGGGCTTCCTTGAAGCACATCTACATAATGATCAACTTCCTCCATAGTTACTTCATAATCTAACTCAGAAATCCACACAAGTATACGCACAACTACTTCCATGTAATAATAATTAGTAGAGACACAAAAAATGATGTCTCTATAGTATTTTTCCACCTCACTATCTTGTATTCTTATCCTCTTACTCGTCCTCATCTGAAACATTCCAAATGATTCTACAAGAGCATCTTCTTGAGCATTCGAACCACCAAGATTCATCATAAGATTTTTTATCTGGTGGGCTACTGGTTCTATGTTTGACCATTCTACTTTTGCAATCACCAGTACTATCTCCTTAATGAAGTACAAAAGTAAGCATACTATCAAAGTAACATACATAAATGTACTCTTTTTTTTCTTTATAATTTCTTTCAATTTATTCATCAATTGTTGTCAAAGTTGTAGACACTAAAAATTGTCCTAGGCCTGCGACCCTTAACTTCTTCATGATTCTTTCATCTTCATTTCTTTATTAATTAAATAATTTAAATAATTTAATTATTTTCTAAAGATGTATGTCCTCTATTAATCAAATAAATTTATTTATTTAATTAATTCATTCTTATGTTTATTTATTTTTAATTAAATAAATAAATATTATTTATTTAATTATATCACTAATTAAACCTATCTTCTATTAAATAATTAGTTTAAATTATTTAATTAATTCATGTGTCACTTTCTGCTATAATTAAATAATTACTTTAATTATTTAATTATTATTTAACCTTTTCCCCTTTAATTAAATAGATCTTTATTTATTTAGTTTAATCCCTTTAATTGAATAAATATTTATTTATTTAATTTAATCCCTAAATCTTGAATGTTGAATTAAATCATTTTTAAATTTATAAACAGATTTATCCATATCACAGTCTTCTATAATTAAATAATATCTCTATTATTTAGTTAGTCACTAATCACTTAAGTCTAGATAAGATTTGATTTTCTCTAACAACGGTTTTATCTATGTCAATCTTATCTTCTACATGCAATCCTCTATTAAATAAATAAATTAAATTATTTAATTAATTCATTTTTATCTTTATTCAATCTTCTATTAATTAAATAACTTTAATTATTTAATTATTTAATTCTTATCTTTATTCAATCTCGATTAATTAAATAACTGTTATTTATTTAATTACATCACTAATTAATTAATTCTCTTTCCAAATTAAATAAATTATTATTTAATTCACCCTTTATCACATTTCTTAATATATTCTTCTGCGTGCAAGTTATTATTAATTAAATAAATTTATTTAATTAATTGATTCATTCATGCGTTCAAACACAATGTTTATACTTTATCTTTTACATACAATCTCTATTCTTCCATTTTTTGAACATTCTCAACACAAGATTAAATTATTATTTAATTTAATCTCTATCATGTAGACATTTTCACTCATGTTGTAACTGACAAAAATCTTCATTGTATGAGATTCATCAATCTCAACCGTCGATCTCTCTTTTGAATCTGAGTCGATCATTAAAAAATCAATTTTCCAAAAATTGAGTTGTCGTTGTCATTATTCCTCCTCCCGAAATCTTTATACCTTAGAAAGCTTATAATCTTCGATATTTTTCTAAGTCAATAGTCAATACGCCATAATTGCATACTTAAGAAAATCTAAGGGCAACTATCATACAAATGGAAAAATGGAGAAGTGCAATCGATGTCAGTTGAAGGAGTATACAGATGTTTGGTGAGATTGTTTCATTTGTAGTTTTGTTTATTTCTTTGTCCTTTGTCGTTAAACATAAGATTAGATTAAGTGATTTTGTTTGTTTATTGCTAACTATCTTGTCTAAGTCTTATTTCCAGCATTACATTTGGTGAACTTGATGTGAAGACACCATCTTCAAAACTTGTAGTGTCCTTTCTTTTTTTTTGCAGGTATAGGTACGAAAAACACAAGTGCAATAAGAATCACCACAACTGACTTTTTGAGATGCATATGATATATGCGACATATATTTTGTTGTGTTATGCATTTTATTTGTTCTACGATGTATCTGACTGATTAAACTGCAATGCATCTAACTAGTAAATTTTTAGTTTTTTCTTTATGAACTTCCATATTTTTGCGTTTAATGTTTAGTTTTTTTAGTATAAATTTTATGTTTTAGTCTGCTTTAGGGGAGTTAACGTAGTGTTTGGTAGGTCGATTCATAGAAGAAAATATTTCTCAACCTTTTCTATAGGATGAGTGACAAAGATAAAGAAACAAAAAAAACTGCTACAAAGTGTTTTGCAAAACTGTTGACGAAGACTAAAACTTAAAACTACTAACAATTTTTTTGCAAAAGCGATTCGAAGAAGAGATTAATTTTAAAGAAAAAACTACTTGAGTAGATATATAAATTTTTATTTGGGCTTAAAATTAACCAGTGTCCTTTGTGCTTGTATTTTTTCAGATTAGATCCCCGATTTAGTAACAAAAGTATCATCTCCCCTTGTGTATTCATTTGATCCTAGGTGTAAGAGAAACTGTTACTGACTCTAGAAATTGGGCCTGCTTTGGTGGTTAAGAGTAACCAAAGTGACTCAAACCGGTGATGAATTTTTTTTCCAAGCTACTCCCAACCGGTATAGAAATTCTAATGCTTGAGGAAACTTAGTATTACAGAGATCCCAACGGACAATCATTTGACTCCCTAATACCCTTGTGGTGCATTAAAACTAGTAGAGTGTAACCTCTATAGACTGGGGTGATATTGCCTCTCGCATGGCTCTTTGAATGGGTGTCCATACTAAAAATCCAACTTGTTGTAGTTTAAACCAAAAACCTTCTATTTGTTGGTGCAAGTGGTCAGACCTTTGAAGTCGTCTCACAATCTTATGGTCCAGTATTAGAGATTAAATGTTTTCCATGGGAGAGTCATGGGAATTGAAGCTTGGCTGACCCGAGAAGTGTGTGCCATGGAGGATAGCCAGTGTGGTCAAGCTTCTAGTCATCTTCTTTGAATAAGCGTAGCTGGGGAAACCCAAGAGAGAATTCAACAAGTATTGTCACTACCAGCCATACAAATTGTACATGTTTTCTGAATTTTAAGATATTCATGCTCAGCGAAGCTGAAACACATTTTCTATTATTATTTTCAATTGTAAAAATTTGATCATGAAAAAGAGTCAGTTGGAAAACTCATGTCATCAGAACACCACATCTGTAGAAATGGGTCACATCTGATAAATAGAAAACCACAACTGTAATTTTGAGTTGCATATGTTAGCCAAAAAATTGCATTTGCCTATCAACAAACTAGTGTCCATGACATTAAATCCCGAGTCACATCTGTCATTATAAGTCACATCTATTAAAATTATAGCCGCATCTTTTAGGGTAAGTCACATTTTCCTGTCAGCAAACCGAGACTAGTTTTCACCTAAAAGCCACATCTAACCTATAGCAATGAATCTATTAATTTATGTGACACATCTATAAAATTAAATTGCATTTTCCTGTCAACAAAAAATTGGAATTTGAAATCATATTCTGAAACCAAATAATAATCTTAGTCTTTGTTTCTCATAGTCAACCTTGGATAGAAACCAAAAACTTGCTCAAAACCTTTCATTTTTCATTTTTAGGTATCATTTAGTTTTAGAGATAGAATTCTTAGTTACAACACTTAGTTCCATCATAGGAATTTTCATATCTCAAAATACGCCAACTTTCTACCTTTGGACAAACACATGCCTCGAGAATCATTGTCATTGAACCTAGTCAATTTTCAACAATATCTTTTGTCCTACTTGTGAATCTTTCTAGCTCATCAGTCTAATTTGGGAGTTCACCTTATCATTTGGTCCTAGTCCTACATCAGGTTCCTTGACAAAGTTAATCATAGCCTTGGTTAAGATATAAGTGGTAGGCAAGCTCCTATTAGAATCATTTAGGGTCAATTACTTTAGACTTTTGCATATTGTCATCCTAGCATATCGTCATTTTGGAAATCCTTTATTTTCCAAGAAAATAACAAAAAAATAGTAGCATTCATTCATTATATCCATAAAATACCAAAAACATAGAATAGAACGTATCATTTTTTAGACATAGTTTTCATTCCCCTGTATTGAGCAAATTTTTTCATGGTCGAAACAAGGTCTAAAAAGAAACATAGAGAAATGGCTGACTCATAGGACTTCATCAATCCCTTCACAAACCAACCATCAAGGACAAAAACACCTCACAAAAACTTTCTTGATATATTTTTCACTAGAGACACACATGGAAAAATTTATATAGAAGATGTATACATAGCTGTCCAAGATCCTAAATTTGCATCTTTTGTGGATGAGTGTTTGGAAAATGATCCTCAAAGATACCTAGCTAAATTTCTAGTAGAAGGTGCCATAGTACCTCCAGGATTTGACATCCACAAACTAAAGCCTTCATCTACACAAGCAACACAAACCATGACATTGAGTGCCTCTATTCCTCATATTACTATAGCAATGCCAACTGGCATACCACCCAAACTGCCTCAATTGTAAACACAACACCTTTTGGTATAACACAGGGCCTAACATTTACTGTAGGAGCATCCTCATCAAACCCTTTTGGCAAGAACACTGGAAGTAAACCTCCCAAAATTGGCACAAACACAACACAGGATATACCACATATCAACACCAATACTTCCAATCAACACATAGGGGTTACATAAAAATGACAAATTCCTACACCAAATCAGAATATTCTCTTAGGACATATTCCCACACGAAATCAAAATCTGTCATAGACTATTACATTTTAGAACACTTGCATCAATCCAAAAAATGCAACCAACATGTCTTTAACACAAGTAGATGTTCTCCAAAACCAAATGCAAGCTCTCCAACAAAAAATTGACACTATGTGAATGTCAGGCAAACGAACCATTTCAGCACAAGATTTATGTCCATGTCATTTTGACAAAGTGGTATACATGACACCCTTCCCACACAGATACATTATATCGAATTTTCCTAAGCATCAGAGAATTTTCCATAACATGCATGGATATCTCGTATGACCCCACATACCTTATGAGACTTTTTCCATGAACCCTTGTTGGGATAGCATTGGAATGGTTCTCTAAACTTCCATACATCATAAAATCATGGGGAGAATTAGCTAAATAAATTGTGGAACACTTTGCCTTCAACATAGAAAATGAAATCACGATAGCTACCTTGTGTCATACCACACAATAAAGAGAAAATTTCACCACCTTCTTCCAGAGATGGAAGAGTTTAGCTAGTCATTGTCCTGTTGAGATACCAGAAAAATAGAAATTCACAATATTCCTTGAAAATCTTTATCCAAAAATGTGAAGTGACTTACAAGTACATTTTTGTACCTCTTTCCTTGACTTAGTGAAAAAAGGCATAATACTTGAGAAAGATCTCATTGACAAAGGGGAAATTAAGACACCAAGTAGGAATCCAGTTGTTCAACACCAAAATTCTCCCAATGATAGAAAATTATTTTCTCTAGGAACAAAAACCTAACAAATGATGGTATCGTTGATGTCGAAACCCTACATGCAGGACCTACCATCACACTTAGAGGTTACAACCCCTTTCAAGAAATGACTAATAATCTTGATCAAACAGACAACTTTGTCCAAAATCTAGAACAACAATGACCACAAAGGAGATTTCCTAAATGTGAGTTTAGCTCCTTGGGGGAACCAATCGAGGCAGTTTACAAATAACTGATTAAACATGTCATGTACTGATTTTCTTATCATGTATTAAATTGCAATTATTAAATCATGAGATTTTTCATGCTTTGAAATAGAAATTTAAATTGAAAATTGAAATTAAAATTGGAATTTCAAATTAATCTGAAAATGAAATGATTTGGATTTTGTTATTATGAAATTGGGAATTATCATTGCTGATGAGTATTCGAGTGCAAGTGAACGCAAGAACAAGTGAACATGGATGAAGAGGAGAACATTGTCGAGGTAGAGTTGTTTAGATTTTAGACATCAATTTGGATGATGCAATTTCACACACCACTTAGTTATTATAATGCATTTTCATGATGATTGTGGTTTGAAAATTCTTAATAAGTTTATATGATTGTTCATATACATGTGAAAAAGGAATATGTTTTTTTTGAAATGGAAAGATTGATTATTTGAGAAATTTTTTCCCAATTTGAGTATATTATGTTATTATGTGGAAAAATTGATTCAATATAAAAAATAAATTTGTTATTTTAAATAATATCCATATATAGAAATATATGTTTATATAAATATATATTAAAATTAGTATTCGATGAAAAAACCAATTATGTGAAATCAGATTCAGATTTTTATTGCACTTATAAAAAGAAGAAAAATGTTATAAATGTCAATTTAAAATGAAAAAAGTAGTAAACCATGGGAAAAAATGAATCTATCTCTCTCTCTCTCAAACCACTCACACATGCAAACGGGGGAAAACTGTGATTCGTGGCCATCCTTGCTGGAGATCAAAGCATAAAATGTGGATCAAATTTTCTGGATAACCTCACCTTATGCATGAATGAGGGAGGCGGTGAAAGAAAAGGAAGGAGGGTTGGAAAGCTTGAAAAAGAAAACAACAAAAGGAGGTTAACTGACAATATAATTGTGATAGACACATAGAATTAGAGAATGGTAGGAAAAATAAGAGAAGAGGTTGCGTATGATCTAGTAGGGGAGAGGAAGAATTAGATAGAGGGAGATTCGACACCTAAAAGAAAATAGTCAATGCTTGTGAGGAAGGAAGATGGTCGATGCACACAAAGCGAAGAATAGGAGAAAAGTCACAAAGTTTAGCGAAAAGAATAAATATTCATTGCCAATCTGAGGAGACACACGACTTCAGGGAGGTTAATAGGTAAGTTCCATGGAAACATCATTTACAAAAATCACAGTCAATAAATGTTTGAGCTTAAATATTTTCTTCTCTTTGTATATTAGGAAATAAAAAAATATTACTGGCATTATAAAATTCTAAAAATTCATATACCTAGTTGTATTTTTATAAACATAAAGATCAATCTTGAAAAGAAAATTATTAGAACATATATCGCTGGTTTTGAGATAGCAAGGTGGATTGAAAATTCCAAATAATAATAAAATTCGAACAATTGAGAACAAATGGCTTAGTTTCCCTTATATAATTTAAAACACTATCAAACTTAGGAGGATCGAAAAAAAAAAAAACCAATGAAAACGTAAATTTAAATTTGCTTGAAATGATTAGAGAATATGTACAACCAAAAGGGTTTAGAGACAATAGATTTCATTGTCTAGAGAATTGTGATTTATTCCAATATATTGAAAATATTCGCACATAAATTTAAATGTTTATAGATTTATTCCAAAATATAGTAAAGATTCACATAGGAAACTTCTATGTTTTTAGATTTAGAAAAGAATTCAAAAGAAAACTATATGTGCTAAATTGTACTAGACAGAGAATTGGAATTTTCAAGAAAAGAATAGGAAGTTAGGGAAATTTCACAGAATAATATTAGTTAATGTTTTTCTAGAATGACAAGATAAATGAATTTCGTGTGTTTATATATTCTAAAAAAAAAAGAATGAATTCGATATTCTCCAGAAATGATATTTAAATTTCTTATGAATCAAAATTAATATGAGTTGTTTATGTTTTGAAAAGATCATATTTTTGGGATGTATGTTATATAAAAAAAATATTACTTCCAAATGAAATGAATACTGAAGAGAGTTATGTTGAAGTGTATTACAATTTTATGAGTGATTGAACCAAAAGATTGTGTGCTCATTTATTCTTGTTTTATATGTAACTAGTTACATACATGTATTAAAATTTTTATTTATTTTGAATATGAACATGATGTTTACTTGTGAATTGAATCTACTATTTTACTGTATTTGAACCATGATTGCTTGAAAATAAAAGTGCAGTTCATGTGTTTGTGAAATATATTTTTACTTGAATGGAACCATGCATCCTTGATAATTGAATGTGCATGACATGTTTTTGGAAAGCTACCTTCTAGGATAGGTGGCAAATATGGGTTTTTAGAGAGTGTAGTTTTACTTTTCCAAAATACTATTATTTGTTGTGCATAACATTTTACTTGGCCAAGTAACTTAAGGACCATTGAAATAGATGGAATATAAATAACTCTCTACCTTATCCCAGTATCAAAATTTCTTGTTTCTTAATAGAATTAGAAAATTGAAAATGCTTGTGGATATACTAGTAGTACTAGGCATGCACTATATTTCATCCTGCTTATTGACTTCTTGTTGCTAAAAAATTCATGCAGGGTCGGGTATTCTTTGAATGATTAAGGAATTCCGAGGAAGCGTAAGCTTCTAGGTTGAGTGAAAAAAATGCCTAGACCTTGTTCTCATCTTCAATAGAAGAAATCTATGGAATGAAGATCAAAAGATGTATCTTTTCTGACTTTATATGTCATCTATGTAAGATTAATGATGAACTTAAGGCGACAGAATGCCTAAGTCTTGTATTGTAATTGAAATTATGCTTGTGTAATAATGATAGCATGAAAGAAACATGTAGTGATAATATTTGGAATCATGAAGAAAATTATTATTGTTTTTGAATTTATGTCGATGTAATTGGGATTCTTTGAATTAAATGATTTATTTGAATGGAATTATGAAAGAATTATGGAATGGAATTGAATTTATTAAAGGAATTATAGATTTATTTTAATCTTGGGAGTTCCACTCTTTACATATTGGTATCAAAACTCTAGGTTTGAACACTAGGGCCTATGACCATTATGCTAAAAGAAACATTCGTTGATGCAGGAATTGTTGATATATAATGGGTTCCAAAGGAAAAGGAGTTGTTGGAAGTAATGAGAATGAGAGGCTGGATCAGATTCTAAATCTTTTAAATCAGCAAGGTAAGAAAATGGATAATTTCAAGCAAGAAATTCAAGGAGTGAGAGAAGGACAGAACCCTCGGAATGAATTTCCCAAAAATATTGAGCAACCCACAAATGAAAAATTCAAGGGTTGAAGAACTACCAAATCCTCAAGCTAGGATTGAAGGGGAGTTGGAAAAATATTTAAAAAGGGTAGCCCCACCCAAGTTTGATGGAAAGACCATCGATGATGGAGCTGAAGCCTGGGTAATTGAAATGGAAAAGTATTTTGAGCTTAGGAATATGTATAATGAGACCAAGGTAGTTTGGGTTGCATATCAGCTTACTGGAGAATTTGCTACTTGGTGGGATAACGAGAAAACTGAGAAGAAGCTAAAACCAGGTGGAACTACATGGGAATTATTTTTGCAAATTTTCAGGAAGAGATGGCTTCCACAACTGTTCTTTGATAGAAAAATGATAGAGTTTCAGAATATGACACAAGGTGGTTTGATAGTTAATCAGTATTGGGAGAGATTCACTAATCTCCTAAAGTATGTATCACAATATTAGATGGATGAATGTTTTTGTATTCAAAAATTCATCTTAGGACTAAGGCCACAGATAGGAGCTGATGTGGATATTCATAATCCATTGACTATGGATGAGGTCTTTGAGAAGGCCATAAAATAGGAACAAAAGTTGCAACAAGTAGAAAACTATAGAAATAATGTAAATTCTAAACCTAGATTTGGAAATAGGAAGTTCCAAAATAATAATAACCAAAAGGGAAACAACAATTAGAAAATAAGGAGCTTAAAGAGAGGAACAAACTCTCAAGTGAGAGAAGAAGGAAATTATGGTAGAAACAAGAAAGTGAATTTAATAATAACACCAACTTCTCCAACACCAAGAATAGGGAAGGTGGTCACCCAAGGCCACGAGGTGGATCCTACAATTTTGAAGGAGATCACTATGCCTCCAATTTCCCATAGCGTGCAGGAGGTTAGCAAGGAGGAAATGATCAGCAAGCACCGCAACACCAGATTCATGCAACGGTTGACAATCGTCAGGTAGATTTTTTAGGCTTCACCTATCTATATGATGGGTAAGCTTTTTGGTCAATCAGTCTCCATTTTGATAGATACAAGAGCTATTGATTGCTTTATTGATCCTAGAGTGGTTGCTAAGTTACCTGTTAGACCTAGATATATGTCAGATGCATGGATGGTTCAAAATAGAAACTGAGCAGAGAAGAGGGTAGATTTATGTTTTTTTTGCAGCAATTTAGAGCTACCTAATTTCCAAACCCAAGTTAACCTATATGTAGCACCATTGGGGTCATATGATGTGATTCTAGGGATCAATTGGTTAACTAAGCACAAAGCTATAGTGAACTATGAGGATAATATTGTGAGTTTCCTTGATGATTTTGGACATCTAGTTGAGGTTTTTGGATCTCAAGAGCCTCTTGAGTTGAGACATATCTCAGCCATGTAGCTAAAGAAAGCACATCAGAAAGGATGTTCCATATTTTCTATATTGGTGAGTGACTTGGATAATGCCTATTAGAGACTAGAGAACTTTCCAATTCTCAAGGAGTTCTTGGATATCTTTCCAGAATAACTTAATGAGTTACCATCGAAGAGAGAATTTGACTTCTCGATTGAAATTTTACCTAGAACTGAGTCTCAATCCAAGGCTCCATACAAAATGACTACTACAAAGCTATATGAGTTGAAGGCTCAATTTCAGGAGTTATTGAAGTAGGGATTTATTAGACCAATTATATCTTCATGGGGTGCACCTGTGGTCTTCATGAAGAAGAAGAATAGGACCTTGAGATTGTGTATTGATTATAGAATGTTGAACAAGGTTACCATTAAGAAAAGGTATCCTTTACCTAGGATAGATGAGTTATTTGATTAGATGAAAGGGGCCACAATATTTTCTAAGATTGATCTTAGATTAGGGTACCACCAGATAAGGATTAAGGAGGAGGATATTCCAAATACAACCTTCTGAACTTGATATGGACATCATAAGTTCACAGTGGTACCTTTTGGTCTAACAAATTCCCCAACGAAATTCATGAATCTTATGAACAACATCTTTAGAGATTGTTTAGATGATTTTTTACTTATATTCATTGATGGTATTTTGATTTACTCCAATATCAAAGAGGATCATGAGAAGCACTTTAGGATAGTCTTGCAACAACGAAGAGATCAAAAGATTTTTGGTAATTTTTCAAAGTATACTTTCTTTCAGAAGAGGGTTCACTACTTGGGCCATGTCATATCTATAGAGGGAATTTATATTGATCCTGCAAAGATAAAAGAAATTGTGGAATGGCCAACACCACATAGTGTTACAAAGGTTCATGGTTTCATGGGTCTTGCATGGTATTATAGGAGATATGTGGAAGGATTCTCAAAGATAGCATCACCTATTACTGCTCTTCAGAAGAAGGAAAATAAATTTGAGTGGACCGATAAGTGCGAGGAGGCATTTCAACTTCTAAAACAAAATTTGACATCTGCACCAGTCTTGAATATACAAGATCCTAATGGGCACTTCATAGTGATTATTGATGCTTCCGGTGAAGGTGTACGAGCTATGTTGATGCAGGAAGGGAAAGTGGCTGCATGAGTCCAGAAAATTGAAACAATATGAATTGAACTATGCACCAAATGATCTTAAGCTTGTAGCTATTGTTCATGCATTATAGATGTGGAGACATTACCTCCTTGGGAAATCATTTGAACTGAAGAAGGATCATTTAGGACTTAAGTACATCTTTACATAGCCTAACCTCAATGCAAGACATAGAAGGTGGCTTGAGTTCCTAAGTGAGCATGACTTTGGTATTGAGTATATCAAGGGAAAGGAAAACAGAGTTGTAGATTCTCTTAGCAGGAGAAGACATCTCTCTTCTATGTTGACCACAAGGTCAAATTTGAGACAACAAGTGTTACAACATCTTCCAAGAAATGAGCATTATGAGAGGGTCAAGCAAGCCTTAGAGCTAGATCCTTTAGATCATAAATTTGATGGATATGTGATGGAATATGATGTTATTTTGAGATACCAAAGGAGGATGTATATCCCTAAGGGTTGTGATTTAAGGAGGTTGATTCTAGAGGAACTGCATAATGCACCTTGCTCAAGGCATCTAGGGGTTACGAATATGGTGTGAGAGTTGAGGACTTTTTATTTTTGGCCTAAGCTCAAGAAAGATGTTATGGAGTATGTGGCAAGATGTTTGGAATGCCAATGAGTGAAGGTAGAGCATGTGCATCTAGCAAGACTTTTGTATCCCCACGATATACTTGAGTATAAGTGATAAGTAATAAGTATGGATTTTATCCAAGGATCACCTTTGAGCAAGAATAGTCATGATACCATCATAGTAGTAATTGAGAAGTTGACGAAGGTTGCACATTTCATACCTGGGAATCTGAAGGACAAATCATTGGCTCTTGCAAAGAAATTTGTGCAAGAGATATTTTGATTGCATGGTGTACTAGAGACCATCATATCAGATAGAGATACCAAGATGACATCAAGGTTTTGGACAACACTGAATGTAGCTTTAGGAACTAAATTCAATTTTAGTTTTGCATATCACCCACAAACAAATGGCCAAAGAGAAAGGGTCAATTAGGTTGTAGAGGATCTATTGAGGATGTATTGCATAGATCAATAGTACAAGTGGGAGAGATATTTTCCATTGTTTGAGTTTTCTTATAAGGGTATGTGTAGGATCATGATGGTCCAAAAAGTGGCAATGAGAAAAAAATCATGTTTTGGATCGACTCAAAAATTCAGAAATGTCGAGTTGACTTTTCTAGGTTCAGGTGTTAGTACATTTAGCCGAACCAAAGCCCAAACCTAGTTTCCACAAATAAGATATTCAATTTGTGGAAAAAATATATAAAAAACAATTGACTCTTATAACTTCATTTCTTACAGTTTGCATGCGGGCGCACAAGGAAAACCGAAAATCCGATATCCGCTTCTATTAGATATATGATTTCAAAGGTAAGTATTTGGTTTTTTAAATGTTGTAATCGATTTTTCAAGTAGATTATCTTAATTTGAAGTAGTTTTCATGATTTTTTTTTCAAAAATAGGGTCTTCTATTTATTTTGATCAAAAACTAGAGTTTAGATTGATTTTTTATTAAAAATTAATGTTTCTGAATGGATTTTGATTACAAACTAGTGTTGTTGATGTATTTTTATCAAAAAATAAATTTTGTTATGGATTTTTGTGAAAAAGTAGGGTTTTTTATTTATTTATTTAAAAAATAGGGTTTTTTTACAATAATTTCATTTATATTGTGTAATATAAATTAGATTAATTAGTTTTTAACTTTAATTAGGTATTATGGCTGAGAATGAAAATCCACAAATGTCAAACGCTCCACCACCTCCACAGCCAAATGCTCCAGCACCTTTGCAACCACCAATTGAAGACTTAATTGATGAAAAATTGGGGCAATTGAGGGGCATTTGTGAAGTTAATAAGACAAACCCTCAATTGAGAGATATGACAAACACATTGTAGGAAATAATTAAAAATATAGAACCCCTATCCACCCATCATAATTCCTTTCATTCGTAGTGAGAAGACATGAGGGAATATTATGGATGTGGATTGTCTTACGATGATGTGAAATATTTCCAAATAACTAAAGCCCAAATAGCCTCTTTCTTCATTGACCCCCACACTGGTTTTCTAGTGAATGTTAATAAAACAAAACTTTCTCTAAAATGCTGCATGCATAGGGACATTGTAGCTAACTTTTGGGATCGTTGGTGTATGGTTTTTGATAAACCACCGAACAATAATTTTGATATACCATTTTACTTTATTAAAAAAATATATGTTGGGTTTGTGTTAGGGTATCATGTCAACTATTTTGACATTAAATCATTCCAGGGCATCGGTGGAGGTATGCCCCAGGATAGACTAGGGGCAGTTAGGGTAGTCCCGTGCCCAAATGTTCCCCTTCTTCCCCTTCCTTCGCCATGTCCAATATATCATCCAAAGATTATCCAGGATGTAGCCACATAGACTATTCAGGCTATTCACTCTTTGAGTGGTCATTTGGTTTTGTATGCTTCTACTGTAGCTCAACCACATTTTTGTGATGTTGGTGAATGTTTGAGTGTTGTTGTATCATCCTCCTTAGGTACACATATTTGTGTGCCACACACTTGTGCTATGTGCTGCTAGATATGCTTGGGTCCTCTTGTACAACCCATTGAGCATCCCTTGGACACTTCTGATTATGACCTCCTTGATTTGGATATTATAGATCAGTCGTAGGGGAGTGGACTGCATCCTATAGAGTCAACTCTTGCTAGAGAGGAGGATGTTGGAATAGTGACATAGGTAAGATTTAAGTTGCAATTTCATAACTTGCATTTGTTTTTAAATGAATATTAATAAGAGATAGTATCAAGTACTAATATTTATTTACATGGTCTATTTAATAGTTGATGTCTGAGGATGAGCTCACACGGGTGACTGATAGCACCCTTAGGGCCATTTCATTTGGCTTGGACACACACACTGTATATTTTTGCACTCACTCATTTATATTTTATATTATATGCTTGCTTGTCATTTGAATTGTCATTAATGAAATTATATAATAACTTGTATGCTTATCTTATTTTCCTCTTGTAGGAAATACCTAGTGCAAGTGAAGTGCAACCTTTTCCAGACTATGGAGGTGAAAATTTAGATAAGGGGAAGGTAATTGAACTCAAATTGGATTGAATTACGATTTTGAAGATCTTATATTGATTATACATACATTGACATAGATTGGTAGTTTCATAGGTACTTGTCAATTTTATGTACACAAAATTATGAGCTATACAAATTTGTTGACAAGTGACACACCACCTAAAGGAGTAGGTATCAGAACACCTCAAGGAAGAGGCGTCAAAACACCTGAAGGAGATAAAGAAAAAGATCAACCTAAAGAGGTATGTGTTTATTTTATTTTGTGTTTAGTAGATATGTTCCTATTACCAATAATTGTATGCTAACTTGGATCAATTTTATGTTTTTGTTCACATATATAGATTGGAATTTCAAATGTTGGTTTGGTATATTCTATGACTCCCGAACCTTTGAAGTGACACATATTTTAGGTCATCAATATTTCAATTTTAGAGTTCAATTAAAATTCAATGTATATTGATTTTGATGTTAATTATTCGATTTTAAATTATATAGTATAACTAATCTCAATTGTAATTTGATTTTTTCTTGTGTAACTACCTTCAGAGCCAATGAGTGCTTCAAAGAGGCTCCATTTTGATGATCCACCAGTAGTTTAGGATGAGATAGACATTTTGGCATGTAAATTTTGAATACATATTGAGATGGCATATGCCAAATTTTGTAAAACTTTGTTTGAGTTGGTGTTGATGCCATTTTTGTATATGGACATACACTTGATTATTGGATAATTTGATATATATAAGTTGACAATCGAAATTTAATTTGTTCCTCATGTGCATGATTAAACTCTTTGAAATTTTTATCTTTAGCAATGGTTAAATATCAATGTACCATAGCTTTAAAAAAATTGTTATATTATGTAGTTTATATTTATATCATTGATTACATTGCATTACACATCTTTCAAACTCAAATCATTACTTCACATTGCATAACTAAAAACTAGATGTTCATAGATGAAAAAAATTAAATTACAATATAGTTTTTACAAAGCCAACCTAAGCAATTATGAAATTACTTCACATTGCATAACTAAAAACTATGAGAAGTTGTCAATTGTATTTGTTTGTCATTGAATTCTATGAGACCACATTTCTTTGAAGTTTTTTTTCAAATAGTCCATTGCCTTGTCTATGCTACCATATTTTTCATACATTATAGCGATCACATTAAATTGTAATAAATTAAATGATAGCCTATGGCTATTTAATTTATACTTATTTTATTTAAATGGATGAGGCCGACCTTCCTTGAAATTATTTTGTAATTTATTATTTTCAAGAGAGGCCAACCTCCTTGAAGAGTCACCTTATTTTGCATAAATACAAGGTGATGTTTGTTCATTTCCTCAATCAAGTTCATTCAACATAATTCACATTCCAAGAAGAAGTTTGCACTTGAGCAACAACGCTTCATCTTGCAACAGCATGCCGATTTCAAGGAGAAGCATATCCAATTGTATCTTTGCATCTAGGAGAGGTGTAATTATTCATTGTATCAAATTCAGCCATGAGCTGGGCCTGAGTTGTAAGTATATTTCCTGTTGTGTTTATTGTCTTATGTGTTGCATTTTTTGAGTGCTTTCAGTTGTATTATCTGATCATTAAAACACTAAGATGGTATCAGAGTGGGTTTGAAAAAGATTGTGTTGGGACTAGTTATTACAATGATACCTTTATTCCTTTTCTTTTTGTCTATCTCTATCTCAATCAAGATGGTTCATGGTCTTAAAATTGAGGATAGACTCAAAGGAGCATCAAACTTCACTTCATGGAGATTCAAAATTATGCTCACATTGGAGGAAAACGAATTGGTTGAGTGTGGACAGAAAAGTTTCCGAACCTATGGATGAGGAAGAGAAATTTCAATGGAGGAATAAATATATCAAGGTGAAGAAGATGTTAGTTGATTCTGTGAAAAACCATATTGTTCCTATCATCTCTAAGTTGAAGAAAACGAGAGAAATGCTTAAGACTTTGGAGGATATGTATGATATCAACAACACAAGTCATGCTCTAGCCTTGAAGCAACAACTTCATCATGTTAAGATGGTGGAAGGATAATTTCTCATCACCTACTTCATGAAGATTTCCGAATTGAGAGATCAACACTCTACCATTGGTCATATTGTTGATGACAAAGATTTGACCATGTTGGCTCTTAATGGTATTCCTTCATCTTAGGAGTCTTACATTCAAGGAATCATCTTTTCTCAAATTCAGTCAAGTTGGATTTAACATTGGTAGCTCCACAAACCTATTCAGAATAGAGTGATCTGAAGAGGACATCCCTAAATCTCTACAAAGGTGTAAAGTTGCAAAGTGGTGCAACTTTCATTCTCGAACTTGTACGACAAAGAAAACTATTCCAAAATTTTGGAATGGGTATGTTTACACTAGTTATGGTCCTCTTTTGCACCCAAATACAACGAATCACTCTGAGCTGCATTGGACTGATGATTTCCCTTAAGAGTCTAAAGTGCTAAAAGGCAGAAATATTTGATGAACTATTCCTTGAAAACCATGATTCTTAGATACTCTTCATCTAATGATATGGGATCCTGTTGGGACCATCTAAAATAACCTCTCTCTTTTTTTGCTATCTGGAAGGTATTTTCTCCTGGTGATGAGATTTTAGTTGAGGGAAAAGTTGCCAGATACAAGCAATGTAAAGTTGCAAAGTGGTGCAACTTTCACTCTCAAACTCGTATCACCAAATAGACTATTCCAAAATATCTAGATGGGTATGTTTATGATAGGTATGGTCCTCTTTTGCACCTAAATATGTCGAATCACTCTGAGCTGCATTGGACCGATGACTTCCCTTAAGAGTCTAAAGTGCTAAAAGGCAGAAATATTTGATGAACTATTTCTCAAAAACTATGATGCTTACAAAATAATTTCCTAATGATATGGGACCATGTTGTGACCATATGAAATAACCTCTCTTGATTTTTTCTATCTCGAAGGAATTTTCCCGTGGTGATGAGTTTTCAGTTGAGGGAAAAGTTGTTAGATGCAAGCAGTGTAAAGTTGCAAAGTGGTGCAAATTTCATTATCGAACTTGTACGACCAAAAAAACTATTCCAACACATTCGTATGGGTATTTTTATGCTAGGTATGGTCCTCTTTTGCACCCAAATATGCTGAATCACTTCAAGCTTCATTGGATCGACGATTTCCCTTAAGAGTCCAAAGTGTTAAAAGGCAACAATATTTGATGAACTATTCCTCAAAAACCGTGATGCTTACAAAATCTTCATTTGATGATATGGGATCATGTTGGGACCATATACAATAACCTCTCTCAGTTTTTTCTATCTTGAAGGTGTTTTCCCGTGGTGATGAGTTTTTAGTTGAGGGAAAAGTTGCCAAATGCAAGCAGTGTAAAGTTGCAAAGTGGTGCAACTTTCATTCTCAAACTAATAAAACCAATAAAAATATTCCAACACATCTAGATGGGTACATTTATGCTAGGTATGGTCCTATTTTGTACCCAAATATGCTGAATCACTCTGAACTGCATTGGACCGATGATTTCCCTTAAGAGTCCAAAGTGGTAAAAGGAAAAAATATTTGATGGACTATTCCTTGGAAACCATGATGCTTACAAACTCTTCATATGATGATATGGGATTATGTTGGGACCATCTACAATAACCTCTTACACTTATTTCTATATTGAAGGCGCTTTCTCGTGGTGATGAGTTTTCAGCTGAGGGAAAAGTTGCCAAATGCAAACGGTGTAAAGTTGCAAAGTGGTGCAACTTTCAACATCAAACTCGTATGACCAAAAAAACTATTCCAACACATCTAGATGGGTAATTGTATGCTAGGTATGGTCCTCTTTTGCACCCAAATATGCTGAATCACTTTGAGCTTCATTGGACCGACAATTTCCCTTAAGAGTCCAAAGTGCTAAAAGGAAAAAATCTTTGATGTACTATTCCTTGGAAACCGTGAAGCTTACAGACTCTTCGTCTGATGATATGGGATTGTGTTGGGACCATTTAAAATAATCTCTTACAATTATTTCTATATTGAAGGCGCTTTCCCGTGGTGATGATTTTTCAATTGAGGGAAAAGTTGCCAAATGCAAACAGTGTAAAGTTGCAAAGTGGTGCAACTTTCAACATCAAACTCGTATGACCAAACACACTATTCTAACATGTCTGGATGGGTAATTTTATGCTAGGTATGGTCCTCTTTTGCACCCAAATATGCCGAATCATTCTGAACTGCATTGGATCAATGTTTTCCTTAAGAGTCCAAAGTGCTAATGTCAATGAAATATGGGGGTAGAAAGATTGAAGGTTGAATCAAGATTCTGCAAGTCCTATCTCTTACATTAGAAAAATCTTACCCAATCAACCTAAATCAATTACATGGGAAATGAAATTCACATTAACTTTTTACATTTTTATTTTTTGAAAAAGTGGCAAGCCACTGTAATTTGTTATATATAAATAGGATATATTACAAAACTTGGTTCAAATGAGCATACTGATAGGAAAGAAGTAGGAAGAAAACCTCTGGTTGTAGCTTGATTAAGTACAAAAATATTTTTAAATTTTAAACATACCATTTATACAATGCCAAACATTTGACCCGTATTTCAAAAAACATCACTGGATATAGATTATGCCTATACATAGTTATGACCTTTTTACATTGTTTCACATTTCAAAATTCAATTTTTAAAAAAATTTCAAGGCACAGTCTTACACAAGTGTAGTATGTTGGCATTTTGGAGTGACAAGCACATGTACAAACCATGAAGGTAGCAGTTAAACTACATAGAATAGAAAACATGCTTAGAATAACCAATCTATATTATTATAATTTTTCACATACCTCTCTGAAAGGATCAGAGTTGCCTATTGTTGTAGTAGGTCCATGATCAATCGTGCTAGGAATATCACAAAATTTGTCAAATGATAAATATATATTGTCACAACAAAAAAGATGCTTAGACTAACAAATCTATATTAATCTAAACAATTTGAATGATGATGAATTGGTAATGCAAACTATAAAAGATTATTTGAATAACCAAAATATATTATTGTAATCTGTCGCATACCTCTTTGAAAGGATCAAAGTTGGATATTGTTGCATCAATTTCATGATCAATTGTGTGAGGAATATCGTAAAGTTTTTCAAATGATAAATCTATATTGTCACAAAAAAGAATATGCTTAAGAATTGTACCTTCCATTCTTGATTATGCTATTCAAGTGTGCATAAAGGGTCATCTCTTTGCTTAAGAGTATCCAATATTACTTCATGATCAACATTACTAAGTGTCCATAGTTGTTTTTCCTTTGGTTTGTCATGATGCTTCAACAACTTAACATTTGTTGCTATAACAAGGTGTGAATACATGAGAATAGTTTTGTGTTTCTTGTAGTCTTCAAATCCAAGTATGCTATTCTTTCTAATCATGCATGTTCACAAACAAGTTCCTACAACCACAATAGAGCCTGTAGGATACATGAACCCATCGCCATCTTCCATCGATTTTTTTAGGTTGTATTTTACCCGCACACATTGAGCTAACCAATATTATGATCTCTCTTCATTCCCCTATAGTGCAACAACTATAAAAACATGTCCTAGATGTAGTAGATCTGAAAGCTGGTCATAATCAAGTGAACTTTACATTGTGTAACTTGTCATGGATATAGTTTGAGATAAAGAAGTTAGATACTATGGAACTCATGTATCCACCCACTCACTTGACTTGCATTGATCCCACTCGCACTGAATACAACTCTGAAAAAAACAAGCCAACTGTCATGTCCAAATGGTCCATGTGCTTTCATCTGAGATTCAAAATGAATGCATATTTGAAGAATCTTTGATTGTATGACAATCCAATCTACCTCCCACTCTACCCTCCTCAACCAACCAAAAATATATGTGCACTGTTGAATCAAGTGTCCCTCCTTGTGACAAAGTTGAACTACACCAATCAACAATAGAACGTGCATCATTGAATTTTTCTCCTAAAATATTCAATTGCTCCTTAAATAGAGCTCTTTTTACACATGCACCTACTCCATCATGCTCCCCGTTCCCATTTCTAGCTTAAAAAAAACTCCAAAATATTAGGTACACCCCTCTCTACATGCATTCTACTCAACCAATAAAACATACAAGCATTCTTGAACTAACCTGTGTAGTTATCTGACCAAATGAGATGTTGACCTAGTTCTATATCATGCTCCTGCAAGAACTAAAAACAATTATTGAAACAATGTTGGACATACTCAGACGAGTGAGATATATCATCACTCATATAAAAATGATACTCTTGGATTATCTTTCGATCCTCCTTTGTACTATCAGGTGCATGTCTAGACATTATGTGGACAAAAATAGAAATCTGAATAGAATTGTAAGACTGAGATTGTACCTCATTTTGTGGTTGCAATGTGTAGTTTTCAGCAAAATCAACCACTGATATAATAGTGCCAATCAGAAAAGAGTCCTTACATATCCTGAATTGTTGATCCAACCACTAAGACCTATGACTATGCCTTGCATATTTGTAGAAAATATTGTCATTAAAATCTGAAATAAAATCAGCAACACTGCATTCTTTTGTAACCAACTCGCATCTAGAACCTTCACCTCCACTCTGCAAAGTATATTTGACTATCTCATATCTGTTTTTCTCAACAAGATTCTTTCCAAATTCATGTTTGGAACCCTCATGAAAACATTGAAAAAGATTTGACAAACCACCACATTGTGAGCAGTTCGCATGTAAACAATAATTTCTATAGAAAAAGGAACCATCATCCCTACAACATTAAAAATATATCTAGCAAGTCCCTTGATGATTTCAAAAGATGCATTGCACCACACTCCTACAACATTTCATTAGTATGCAAAGTAGAATGGATATAGCATAATAGTTCGTGGTACATTGAAAAATCCACATGGTATTTGAAACAAGTATTACGAATCTTAAGAGGCACACAATAAATTGGCTTCAAACCTTCAAAATTTCTTTGCGAGATTTCCATATTTGGATATGTTTGAATAAATTTGTTGAACAACATTGTTTGGCTTGATTCCAAGAAATGTTTAGAATGCAGTGTACGGTCTAGACTGCCAATTCTTAATTGTAAAAAACCCTTTGCATTGGGTGATACTCTAGAGTTATCATGCCGAAATTGTTGAATTGCCTAGTTTACATTATTGGTTAGCTTCTTATCAACACGTGGATGCCTCCTGAAAAAATCCCATGTATCATTTTGAAGAGGATCATCTATTATTTCTCTTCTTGCAAGTGCTCTATCCAAAGTTTTATGATTTAAGTCAAAATAAATACAATTTTGTCTCATAAAGCGAGCCTTTCTTAATTGATGGCTTACTAGGGTGGTTGTAATGACTCTCTGAACAACTCACTTATCTTTTTCCTTGTTATTTTTTCCAATAGACTTGAGAGCATTAAAAGATTTTTGACAATAATATAATTTTTTTCGATCCTCTTGTCCACATGAATCTTCAAGTTGGCTAGCAAAGTTCTCATCTTTTGAATCTTTAGCAATTTTACAAAAAGTTGGCATTGCTCAGTCAATGTCTTATCGCTAAAATATTGGTTGAAAAGTATTCTAGCCCACAACCAAACAATTCGTGTTGACCTCTTGCCTTCAAATTTTTTTATAATGTTATCATCAATTTAAAATAACCTTTTAGGGGTCCTTTCAGGTCTTGAATTTTGAATATTTATTTCTTCCACACAAGGTTCTTCATTTCTCATGTAATCTGGTGAAACATAATTTACACTTGCTTCAATATTATGTTCAACATATTCATTTTGAACATTTTCACCTTGAAAATTTTCAATATCAGTTTGAATAATTTCATTCCCAATTTCAATATCATGTTCAACATCTTCAATTCCAACATTTTCATTATCAATTTCAATATTTTCATTCCTAGTTTCAATACCATGTTCAACATCTTCAATTCCAACATTTTCACCTTGCAATTTTTTAATATCAATTTGAATATTTTCATTCGTAATTTCAATATCATGTTCTACATTCTCACCTTGAACATATTCAATTTCCTCTTCACTTGAAAGAACATAGGGCTCAGGTTCACCAATATTTAACATACCTTGTCTTTTCTTCCTATGACCTTCTCTATCTCTTTATCTATATCCTTCAATTTGTTCTTTTGTCAACTTTCTCTTACATTTTTACTTTCGACGACTGTTGCTCCTCATTATACCAAATAAAAGATGCTAAAAAATCATTATGCATGACAAATTTGAGTACAAGATGCTCCAAAAAGTTTATATTTGTCTCTTCACGTCTGAAAACGTGCATTTGTCACCTACAAAGTGCTGCTAACAGAATGTAGGTTCCGTTGGAATGCACAAAAATGGCCCACATGGGGTTTTTCTATGATCTACAAATCTGATATATGATATAATCAGATATCTAATTTTTAAAACATGTTGTGCAATGGTAAGATTTTAGCTCTACACATCGAAGTTTCATGAATCGGATATCTGATTTTTACACACATAGTCCTAAGGGTTAATGGTAGAGAGTGGGAGAGTGGAAGATTGAGAGGGAGAGGGAGAGAAGGAGAGAGGGAGAGGGAGAGGGAGAGTGAGGGATAGGGAGAGTGAGGGATAGAGGGAGAGGGAGAGGGAGAGGGAGAGAGGGAGGGAGGGATAGAGAGAGAGAGATATAGGAGGAGGATAGAGTCGAGGGAGAGAGGGAGGAGGGGTAGAAAGAGGGAGGAGGAGAGAGGGAGGAGAGGAGACAAATATAGAGAGGGAGAGAGGAGAGGGAGAGGAGGGATACAAAGAGAGGAGAGGTGAGGGATAGAGGAGAGGAGAGTAGGAGAGGAGAGAGAGAGAGAGGTAGGGAGGAGAGAGCAAGAGATGGAGAGGGAGAGAGGGAGAGAGTGAGAAAGAGAGTGAGGGAGAGAGGGAGATGGAGATGGAGACGGAGAGTTGGAGGGAGATATAGAGGGAGGGAGAGTGGGAGAGTGATATGGAGAGGGAGAAATGTAGAGTGGAAGAGTGAGAGAGGGAGAGGGAGAGAGGGAGGAGAGTGGGAGAGTGGTAAGAGAGTGAGAGGGAGAGTGAGGGAGAGAGGAGAGGAAAGGGAGATGAGGTTAGGAGAGAGAGGAGGAGAGAGGGAGAGGGAAAGGAGGAGGGAGGAGACAAGGAGAGGGAGGGAGAGGAGGAGAGGAGAGGAGAGGGAGGAGAGGAGGATAGTGGGAGAGGAGAGTGGCAAAATATTAGAGGAGGAGGGAGAGAGGGAGAGGGAGAGGGAGAGAGGAGAGGAGAGAGAGGGAGAGGAGAGGAGAGGAGGAGGATAGGAGAGAGGATAGGATAGGACAGGACAAGTAGAGGGAGAGAGGGACAGGGACAGGGATAGGGATAGGGACAGGGGGAGAGGGATAGGGAGAGAGTGAGAGGGAGAGGAGAGGATGAGAGGGAGAGCGGGAGAGTGAGATGGAGAGCGAAAAAAGGAGAGTGGGAGAGTGAGAGAGTGAGGGAGAGAGGGAGAGTGGGAGATTGAGAGAGGGAGAGGGAGAGTAGGAGGGAGAGATAGAGGG
>CM021101.1:252424594-252444734 GCA_007115665.2 Sequoiadendron giganteum | reverse complement strand
TAGGAGGGTTTAATCTTTACTTGAAAGAACCAAATAATCACATCACACAAATATAGCAAATGTGTATCGGTAAACTGAATATATATATATATGCTTGATATATCAATTTAAACAACAGAAAAGCATCAATAGTATCAACTACTTGGAGCATGAGATGATTACAACGACATTTCACCACTTAAGATAGTCATTTAATTTGCAATTTGGCAGCAAGCTCTAAGCTAAGACAAATAGACACAGAACCTTACAAACACATACGATTTAGGCTAGTGCCATATACTATTGGGGAGTCGAATTCACAAATATTTAGATTTCCATAACAGGTTCAAACACATAACATATAAGATCTCTGACAATATTGCATTACAATAGTGTCAATTTCTATCCTAACTCAATACTTCTTATCAAATCCCTTTACAAACATATCCATCTATGACTCCATCCAAGCATTTTAATTAACTCTTTGAATTAAAGCAAAAATGGAAATCATACACACCATAACAATGAGATGAACGCCATAACCCTTGATTATATTATTCAAAATTGTGATATGTTTATACAAAGGAGAGCCATGAGCTCTAAATATATCAGTATAACTGAAATTCTAGTATTGTCATGAAACATCAAACCTTCATGCTGTTGGAACTGTCAAATTTTCACAAATTCATCATTTCTTCATGATTATTAGTCTACGAAAAAAGATTCATAATGCAGACAAAAAAATCCTCACATAGCATATTTTACCAAAATCCAATTTAAAATTGTGCCATAACGCCCCATAAATTTTATCTGACATTAAAATCTTTACATATGAAAATATCGGCATAAGTTGATGCAAGTCTCATCGATGATAATATATATATCCTAAATGTATCGGCAAGACATCACAAGGGTCACACCGATCAAGTTATACACAGAGAGAATGCGGGTTTGTATATCTTATCGGCAAGACAAAAAGTATTGACGTGACGATGTAAGGTCACATCAAGCTAAATTACCTTTTGCCGATTGGAGTAACATAAAGTCTATCGAAGAGACTTTGGTCATCGGAGAGAGATTTTAAAACACTGCCCGTAGCGTTATTAGTCTTGCCAATAAAGTAAGGGGAGGACTCACTTGGTGAGACAAACGATGTCGGGAAGAATTCAGAAAGTCTTACCGACCCCTCGGGTTACACAGACAGAACTGAGCATATGAAGATAAAGGGTGTCGATAAGACAATGCGCATGGTCTCGTCGAAGAAAAAGCGTATCGGTGAGACATGTCACCGCGGGGAGATCTAAGAGACATCACGGCGAGTATCGTTTTGTCTGCAAAATAAATACTTGGTCATGGTGATATAAGTCAATAAAGTGAGCATCTTAGTGAGACGAAAATCTTTCGAAGTAAGGTGAAGAACTGTTGGCCCGATTCATTAAGTCTAGGCGATAGTTTTTTCGATGAATGTCATGGTGATAAAAAAGCAGAAAGAAAGAAAACTATTGAGGAGACTTGTGATGTCGGGGAAATTGCAAGATGTCTTAGCGGATGGGTGAACATTGAATAGGTGGATCGGCCAGAGGTTTGAAATGTCTTGCCGATGTTATCGTATCAGCGAGACATCAAACGGGTCATACCGATAAAGTTATACACTAGGAGAATGCGGGTTTGTATTACTTATCGGCAAGACAAAAAGTATCGACGTGACGGTGTAAGGTCATATCGAGCTAAGTTACCTTTTGCCGATTGGAGAAAAGTAAAGTCTATCGGAGAGAGATTTCAAAACACTAGCCGAAGCACTATTGGTCTTGCCGATAAAGCAAAAGGACTCAATCGGTAAGAATAACGATGTCGGGAAGAGTTCATAAAAGTCTTACCAACCCCTCGGGTTACACCAACATAATTGAGCATGTGGAGATAAAGGGTATCAATAAGACGATGCTCATTGTCTTGCCGAAGAAGAGGCGTATCGGTGAGACATGTCATCGTGGGGAGATCTAAGAGACATCGCAGCGAGTATTGTTCTGTTGCTAGAACAAATTGCTTGGTCTCGACGACATACTCAATAAAGTGAACATCTCGGTGAGACAAAGTACTTTCGGAGTAAGGCAAAGAACTGTTGGCCCAATTCATTAAGTCTGAGCGATAGTTGTTTCAGTGAAATTCATGGCGATATAAAAGCAAAAGGAAAGAAACTATTGGAGAGACTTGTGATGTCAGGGAAACTGCAAGATGTCTTGGCGGAATGGGTGATCATTGAACCCTGATGTGACAGCGAGAATTTTGAAAAAAAAACTTGCAACATTCATGTCTCGATCGGTAAAGACATTAATGGCGCCACGAAGTGTAGGAGATTTTGCATATCAGGGTATGATCAATTGAAATCATTGTCTCACAGAATTCAAAGCGAAGGAGAGCAAGGGAACCAGCAGAGCAATTAAGGCATTCACCTGGCTTGAGTTTGAAAGAAGTTACAGTAAGTTTCTCGTCCTCTCAGAATTCGTAAAAATTTGAATTATGGAAGGCACTGGTTCAGGAAAACTAAAGGGAAGAAAACCCGGGGAGGGAAGCCAATCAAAAGCAAAAAAGCAAAAGACTGAGTTGCAACCAGAAGGTACTAAAAGGAAGCTAAATCAAGACCTCATAGACCAGTTACCTGGTTCTGGACCTAAAGCTAGGCGTTCTGCACAGCTCAAAGTGGAAGTTGACAAATTGGATGACAAATGCAAATTTATAGGTGATGTTTGGACTCCGATTAGAGGCTATGAGTTATTCAATTTCCATTACCACAAGAGAAATCGCTTTGAGCTAGTATGCAATCCATGGAGGCTCAATTTAGGGAAATTAGTGTGCCCTAATGTTTTTATTAACGTCAAATTGGTAAAATTGTTGGCCGGACACTATGATTCGAAAAAGAAAGCTATATGTGATTTGTCAAGGAATCCATTGATACATGTATCTGAGAATGCAATTGCTGAGGTTTTCAAAATGGAGGGAATATGCAGTGACAAAGTAGTGAGTGAAGAGCTCGATAGTGAGTTTAGAAGGATGGACACCATTTATAAAGGGTGGAGGTTACCTCTGCACAGAATTAGGTGTCATGGCAAACCTACTCCAATGGAAGAGAGCGAGGGGCCACCCTTTCATGTAGACCTCTTTGAACCTTACCTAAAATATACTTACTACTCAGTGGGACAGGTATTAGGGATGGAGGTACCTGAGCATATGGCGGTTGTGCCCATGGTGATTTCTGTAGACATTCAGTATCACAATTCCATATTATTATGGACCAATTAACCACAACTGAGGGGATTGGTATTACTTAGAGAATTCCACAATGATTAGGGTTTATGGCTTTGAGGATACACCTTTCATTCTGCACAGAACTATCCTAGATAGAATTGCATACCTTGAAATTGTTAGGCAAATCGATTACTCCAGTGTTATGAACTTAAGTTCATATGGGAAATAGGATTTTATGCCCAGTACATTGTGTTTTAGTGATTTCGCTATATTAGCCAAGGGAGTTTATGATCTGATTGTGGACAATTTATTGCACTAAAAAATGAGCAGAGCACCAATGAGAAAGAACTTTGATCCAGAAGGGTATATCCACTCTGCCAGACAAAAAGTAAATCTCCAAGGGTACCATCATGTGCCCTTTAAATCTGATGAAATAATCAGAAACCTAGAGGTAGAGGAAGCTGAAATTGTGATGGAAAAACATAATCAAGAGTTGTTGGATGTTGAGTTGTTATCCTCCATTAAGGGGATTTCAGAAATAGATAGGCCACAAAGCTCATCTGGGAAAGTTTCAAGAATGAAGACTCAGGAGTATGCCTATGTTGCCAGAGAAACAGATGTTGAGGAAACCATGGATGTAGATACAAGACATGAAGACTATAGGTCTTTCATATTAGATGATGAATTTATAAAGACCTCGGAGTTTAAGACATTTTTATATAAGCAAAAAATGAAAGAGATAAGGGGACAAGTTGACAATGTCACTCCAGGGAATGAGGATCAACTATTAAAAAGATTAAAGGATGAAGTGGACAAAGAGATGATTGACATGACCCCTGAAAAGGGGAGGGAGTTGCTTGAAAAGGTAGGTGTTATTATTTTGCCAGGTTTGGATATGAATTTTGCATTAGTTTTTGATAGTTTCTTAAAAGATAACAATGCTACCCACAAGCTTAGTATAGAGAAGGTGACGAAGGTATACACAGGATCAAGATATAATCCTAATGATGAAACATTGATGATTTGGGCCTTATATCCTCCTCACAAGAAATCAATTGTTATTGATACTGAAAAAGGCATTTAGACATGTCATGACCCTGAAGGCTGGGGAGGTTGATCCTATAGCGACTGCTGATATTGGGATAAATATAGCCGAGTTGAATTAAGCCCAAATCCAAGCATTGATAAGGGAAAGGGAGATGTACAAAACCAATAATGAGAGGATGTTGAGAGAGAATGAACACTTGAAAGACTTGGTAGGTGGTGTGACATAACCAACAAGGATGCTCACTCAAGGTGAGAGTTCACAGAAAAAAGACCATTGGGAAGGGTCAACTGCATACTCTCAAGCGAGAATGGATGCATTTGCTGCAATAATAAAAAAAAGGCAGGTTGTTTTAACCACTTGGTTAAATAAACTCTGGGGAAAAAATTCACAATATGTAGATGCAATAAAGGAACATAGGAGAGTGGATAGGAGAATTCAGGAAAGAATTGAGGAATTGGAGGAGGACACTACTAGTAATGAAGAGATTGAAAATTCCAATTGTATTATGGATAGGCACAGGGATTTCTATGTGGAGTTACAAGGGGATATGTAGGGATTGACAGAGGCTGCCAAAGATAGATTCACCAAGTTATGTGATGATGAAGGGAAAATGAAGGAAGCGACTACACAGAAAAGTGAGTGTGAAACAATACTCCAAGGGATGTTGGAGATAGCCACTGTGAAAGATGTGATATTGGATGCAACATGTGAGGAAAATGAGCAAATGATAATGATGGAGATTGTGATCCGTAATGCATTGGGAGATGTTGACACTCATGAGCGCTAGGATTATATAGAGCATATGTCTATAGTCCATTTGTGGCTCAAGAGAAATTAGTTAATAGTGGATTTGTTAAACTTTTTATGCTTTAAACCTTTTTGAAAAGGCATGTCCTTTTGCAAACTGTCGTATAAGTATCCGTTGTTGGATAAATTTAAGGGGTAGAAGATAGAATTAGAATAGGATAGACTGCTGTAAGCGTTAAATTTTCAGAAATGATGACATTCAAGGAGACTATGTTGCATGTATGAACTTTGAAGGAGATAATGAAAGACTGTTGATTTAGTGGCTTCATTCTGGTATCAATTGTTTGTTGGATTCTTGCGATTATTTGATTGTTTCCAATCTGATGTTTCTTGGTTGTTTAAATTGAAGTATCAAGTATATATTCTATTTATCAGTACACATTTGTTGTTTTTGTGTGATTTGGTTTATTGGATTCTTTAAAGAAGAATTAAAATTCCTTTCAATAAATTACAGTAATCTAGGAATGCCATTTGGATCATTAAGAAGAATCAGATTATTAGATTTGATATTCTGCCTCAACTAGGGTTTATCAATTACACTCTTGCATGTTTATACCAATTGTAAACTCATAGTTATATGCCAAACAATTAGAGGACCTGCTAGATAGAAACCATTCATTAAAGGCTTTCATTTGACTCCGTTTTACCCAATAAGGCATTGGTCTCCCTTATTTACATTACATTAGTTTTATTCATTTCATTTAACATCTCTTAATTGAACATATTAATTCATACCTTGATATTGCATATACAATTTATACCAAAGTAGGATCATATCTTTCCATTGTTAAATTTCCATTTGTGGATAGTTAGATCAAGTAGGAAACATAAATTGAACATATTAATTTAGTATAAGAGTCAACCAATCATAAGGAAAACATAATATGAAGATGAATTTTCTCAAATCTTGGGGTTGTAGATGCCCTTTTGAAATCTATGCAAAATGTGGGAGGATAGACAAAGCTCATGAACTATTTGACACAATGCCTTGAATAATTATAATCTCATGGAATACACTCTAATTAGAAAAGTCTCATCACTGCCCTCATAACAATCTATCAATTTTTTTTAGTGTCTATTGTGTTATACCCAATTCGGGACATGGGGTATAACAAAATAGACACTAAAATAAATTGAGAGATTACAATTCTTTGAGACATTTTGTCAAATAGTTCACAAGCTTTTTCTATGCTTCCACATTCTGTATAAATTTTAAAAGGGCATCTACAACCACAACATTTGAAAAAAATCATCTTCATACTATGCTTTGATGGATGTCTATACCTTGTTCCAAATCTCCCATATTAAGGAAACCAATAAGGATTTTGGTGAAGGTTGTGTTGGTGTTTAAAATACAATCCATGTAGAGGTTGCAGATATCTAAGAGGTAGCCAACCCCTATCGAGAACAACTACAACCACTAATGGCCAACTAACAAGAGTCAGTAAAGGACTGACTTCTCCTACACTTTTGGCTCTGTAGAACCAAGGTGGGTAAACCTAACGTGTTCACATGAATGTCTCATGATTGGTAAGAACACTTCCTGTGTATAGATTACAATTCCTACACACTCAAAGGGATAGTGATCATCTCAAGGTTTTGGCAGACCAGAGAATGACTACCAGTACCAAAGAGCAACAGAACTGACCCACTTATTTGTTACAATACCTCCCTGAGGAGGACAAGGTTGTATTCAAGTGTTTTGTGTTCAGTATTTGGATATCCTTGCTTAGAACCTATAGTCTTGAACTAATAAAATGACACAAACATTATCTAGTGATTCATCCATAGGGCAACGGAGTCATACAAAACAAAATCCTGATACGATGAACCCATCTCATATAGCATTACTATCATGAGATATTTTAGCATATTAAGATAGTACTTCTTCAAGCATCCTGAGTATATACAACCATGAACATGTAACTTATTTTTCAAGAATTTGATTAACTCTTTGAGTTAAAGCAAGAAAATGAATCACATTTTCAATTAACTATTGAAACTGAACAGATGAATCTTTGATAAAGCTATTCATAATCCATGGCACACACCCAGGAGAGTAAACCATCTTAATTTTATAGATTTCTTTTGATATCAATAATTAAAAAAGCATATCACACTAATCTGTATATAAACCTAACCCTAGGATGACTTCCTGAAACAAAATTTTCATAACACTTTAACAATAAAGAGGACTGTATAACTTCCAAGCATCAGATTGAAAAAAAATTTTGACCCTTCATAATGAGCCATGAAATCTCCTTTATAGAATAGGAGAGCAACAAGCATTAGGCTACATTGTGACACCAAATTGAATTTCAGCACCAAAATGAAATTCAAATTTACATTCCTTGTCATAATGATACCGTGCATGAACAAAGGAATCAAAATGGTTATGAAATAACTAGTCGAAAAACAAAATTTCATGCAAAGCACGCGCACGTCCATATCCACATCCACATCCACATCCACTTGATAGAACAACAAGAGAAGAGAAGACACGTCCAATGGACCCACTGCCAGTAATCATGAAGAAGCAACATGGCCCCGGTACAAGCAACCGCTTCGAGTTTGAGCCTGCGATAGCGATGGCACCACCTCCTCTTTACCAACTTTGCGAGCACATTCTCGAACAACTGGACCTGGTGCTAATGTAGACACTAGCTCAATTGCCAGAACCTCCTTATCCACTCCCATAAGATTGGCCAGGGAAGCCAAATAGTACCGATAATCAGAATTAGTCTCAGATTCATCAGAATCTGAGATGATTATCGGGGATGAACAATGTATTGGGCTCTTCCCAGTGCTCCTAATAATAGGCTTGCGAGACATGGGAGAATCAGATTTCTTCATGATTGGTGAAGCCAGCCTCACACTCCTTCGCTTAACTGATAAACTCATGATAGAAATAGAGCGTAGCCACAAATAGAAGAAAAACCTTACTGCACTTAGACACAAGAGAATGCAATGTTGATTACATACAATTTAGTTAGCATTTGTAGAGCAAGCCAGTATGCAAGGTACAATTACTTGAAGGTGATTCAAGCACTTGCATAGTTAATGATCCAGATAACTATGAATAGCCTCAGTAGGATGGCACTATTCACATGTAGGAGGAAATCAAGTGGATATCCTTAGGAGAAAAGAAACCTATATCATTAATGACACGAGCAACAACCAAGTAATACATGCCACACGGGAAACTCACACACTTCTTCCCTATAAATGAACCACCGATTCGGGAGGCACTTTATCAAATAGAGGGTGGATATCAAGTCAATGGATGTTGAAAATCCACGTCGACACCTTCAAAAAACATATCCAATCAAAAACCCGCAGAAGAATAGACCCAGACCACACAATGGGTCCCATATAATCCCACTGGCACGAAAAGAAAAGCCACGTGCCACTCCCTCGTGAACCTCGCAACACTCTCCCAGATATTTACTTTGCCCGTGTGAGGTGTGCGAGAGATCATGATTACCCCATTATTGATGGCTATTACCGGTGAAAAGACGGCCCCTTGTCATATCAAACACCTCAGGAAGAAAACCCATTCATCCATTCACGCCACATGGCCATATCTTGCGAGCCTTGCACTACTTTGATGACACCAACAGAAAAACCTGCGAGGTTTGCGAGAAGTGGTCAAGATCGAATTCTGTGATCAGACGGTTCATCAGCCCTCAGATGGAACATTTAAGTGGGGCTCACTTTGAAATTTCTGTTGGTGTAATACCTAGGCCATTACACCAAAAAGACTGAAAAATCAGGTGAAATAGGGCTGATTAAGCACGACCCGAGAGGGATGAAACCTCACTTAAGTGATTGGTCCACCGTCGCAATAGGTCACCGTTAAAACATAACAAGAGGGTTTTGATTGATCCATACTGAAGGTTACCCTGAGTAATTTAGAAACCCTCTAACCCCAGCTTCAATTTACTGAATTTTCATCAAGTTGTGGAATTTTTTTTTGCATCTACCAATTGCATTTGTTTGAAAGTTTCTAAAACCTTTTCAACAAATCCATTATGTGTATATTCTAAAATCATTATAGTCCTTATAGTCCTTCTAGTCCACATCACTTTGTTTTTTTGAAGAAACTAATACCATATATTTCTTATTTATGTTCTAAATTGGATACATGTTTATAAGTTTGATATTACAATTAATAATATTAATTTTGGCAAGACATTAAAAGATTTTGTTGATTTTAAAAATATATGCATCCCAATGTAAAAATGCCAACAATGGAAGCAATGATTGTAACACATAATTTTTTTATGTAGTATCCAATTCAAAGGATCATGTTACAATTTAGGGTTATGATTGGGTATTTAATTAGGGTTAGGATTTAGTGTTCGGGTTAGTGTTAGGTTTAGAGTTAGGGTTAGGGTTAGGAAAATAATGTTAGGATTAGGGTTAGATTAGGGTTTATGTTTTATGGTTAGGGTTAGATTTAGAGTTTTGGTTATGGTTGGGATTAGACATGAAATTAGGGTTAGGGTTTAGGATTACAATTAGGGATTATAGTATTAGGGTTATATCTAGAATGAAGTTTTAGGGTTATTGTAATTATGATTAAGGGTTGTTTTTATATTTGGCTTAGAGTTGGGGTTAGGATTAGGGCCAGGGATAGGGCTAGGGTTAAGTTTATGGATAGGTTTAGGGTTATTAGATTGAATGCAACTAATTAATAAAATAAATAATATTTAGGGTTAGGTAATTAGGGTTAGGGTTGGGGTTAGATTTTTGGTTGTGGTTAGGGCTATAAAGATAGGATAAAGGTGAGGGTTAGGGTCAAGGTTAAGGTTTCGAGAGAAAGGGTTAGGTTATGATTTGGATTACCCTAAACTCTAACCATAACCATAAACCTAATCCCAAACCTAACCCTAAAGAAAACACATAACCTAACCCTAATTGTAGTGTTTGAGGCTAGGCTCAAACACTACATAACCTAACCCTATATAACCTAACACATAACCTAGCACTAGAAAAAATTCTTCTCCCAAACAATCTCCTCTACTTCTATTCATGCCTACTAGAGTTGCAACATTCAACATTGGTGCTTCAACCATTCATTCAAAGCTAAGAATTTGAAAGCAGAGTTCATTTGTAATATAATTAATCATTTAACAATATTATAATTATTATTAATCTAATACAATATTAATATTATTAATAATATACCAATAATATTAATAATCTAATATAATTACTATTAATTTATATATAGATTATATATAATCTTAATATATCAAATATATCATTATAATTCATATAATGTAATATAATATTGTTATATAATATATTAATATTATAACATTACTATTAATCAAAGTGCTTTAATATTTATGTCGAGTTTTAGTACATTATATGACAGGTTACTAAAGTGGCTCCGAGATGCATGTGCTCAAAATCGACGGTGATGTTATAATCTTAATGAAAAGTTGCTTGACGGTTATGTTCAGTACTGGTGACTTCTCAAACACAAGAAGATGTGATTTTGGCCCTATTAGGAGAAGATTTAAAAGTTGATTCTAGAGCTGAGAAAAATTATCATATTAAATTATGAAGCCCCTTCTTTGGCAAGGAGATTCCATGTGTGTTCAAAAATTCTTGTTGCACACATTTCCATTACTCATGTTGCTAAGAACCTTGCAAATCCTCATATTTGAAGATTGAAAAAATCCAAAGGTATATTTTATGGCCTCCCTTTAACCAAGGAAATGGTTTCACAAAGTATCCTAGGAGTTTTATTATTTCCCTCATGACTATAATAGGCTTGGCTTACTTTATATTCACTACTCTAAATGGTGCCATAATAGGCTTTGCTTGCTTTATATTCACTACTCTAAATGGCGCCATAATTTTTTAAAATTTAATTAACATACTCTAAAACCTAACTAAAGCAAGTTGTAGCTCGTCAAATTGGACAAGTGAAAGGTCAATACCAACGCTGAGGAAGACTTTGGAGGAGTGAAAACAAGGTCAATACCAGTGCCGACGAAGAGTTTGGAGCTAAAACAAGGTCAATACCAGTGCCCAAAACTAGGTTGAGGGCACTCAGGGAAAATCGATGACCAAGGGACAATGAGTACTGTAAGTTTGGCACCCCCATTCTCTTTAACCTACAATTTTCATGCCTAGTTTCCAAAGATCTTCTCACACATTGGCCCCCCCATTCTCATAAAATGGTATAAGATAAGACAAAAAAAATAAAATAGCTTTGTCTTTCACATTTTTATAGTGATTACTAGATGCACATAGACCAATTCTTCATAATAGATGAATTTGATCATACTTTTCCAATGATGCAACAGTTCAACTTTGGGGTGTATCATTTAGGCAACAGTTCAACTTTGGGGTTCATCATTTAGGCAATGACGGATCCCTACTCTTTCCATATGCTCTTTCCTTTCTATTTCTTTAAATGTATAGTTTATGTCTTATATTGTATTGAAATAGTTATTCCCACAACTTGTGTGGGACACCATACATTTGTAATTATCAATAAAAGACATTTGTGAAAATTTTGTGCAATCTTTCTCTTGTATACATTTGCATAATGAACTGCAATTCATTTGATAATACTTTTGTGTATAGGAATGGAACTTAGTAGAATTGAATGTGTACCTTTATCTTTATTTTTGCAAAAACTATCCCAACTTTACTTGATTGAGTTAGAAGCTAAATTAGGTAAAAAAATTGGTGACATCTTCTATATGTTTGCCTGCTAAACATCCTCACCAGTTGCCTAAACTTATCCATTGGGCATGGTGTCGACTCTTGGAACTTGACAAGACTTGAGAAATAGTCTTGCATAATGTTGTAACTCATCCAAAATAGTGCATAATGTTGGAATTTTTTACAACCCAAGTAGAACCTACAGAAGCTTCTATGAGCTTGCCATACTCAATTTTAAAAGTCCTGAAGGCACTATGCCAACTTAACGAGAAAAATGCAACAAAACTGTTATCTCTCCTACACTTCGGACTCTGTAAGATCCAAGAGGGTATCCCTAAAATATATTGTCATTCATGATGAGAATGATTTGCTCATATGTGGATAAACAACAGATAAATTCCAGTCTAAGTTTAAACAAGATAATCCTTCACGAAATTGGCTATTTCTCAGGAGAATTCAGCTCTTATTTAACAAGGAATTGAAATAACACCTAAGTGTGTTTTTATGAAATATTCGAGTGAAATTGCCTGAAGCTATAACAAAAAATACAAGAACAATAAGCAGTCAGAGTACCAGTGCCATATCCTAAAGCACAGAGTCAAACTGGAAACTAAACTACAGGGTAACTTTCATCTAGAGCATCTATGATCTGTATGTAAGGCATTACCATCCATTCATCAATACATGAATCTATTACTCTTTAGCAAATCCTATGTGCTAATTTGCATGAACTTATTGAACAACTAAAGCATTTAACAGGTCCATTGAACCAGAGCTATAGTCGAACATAATCCACAGGAAATGACAAATGAAATTCAATGAACATCATCTTTGATAGACTTTTCATTAAAAATTCATGCAAATTATTACAATAGGAGAGAAAATAGACTCAAAACAATCACAAGATTTGCATAAGTATGCTCCAAAACCCCATGATTTACTAAGTTCCCAAACAGACTCAAAGCTTCAAAAAACTAGACATATTCTTTTCTCTCTCTCTACTTGATTCTTCTCTTATGTATCTTAAGTAATTTCAACAGACCTATTCCTTAGCCCAGAATTCCCTTTTATAAAAACAAGGGAGCAAACAAGCTTTAGGCCGGAGGATACACATGTCCATTTTTTACTGGACCGCTAATTCCTAATTAGTTATCTTTACATCATTTTCTTGGTAAGAGAAGAAAAGCTTAAAACAAAATGATGATTAATTTGTTATGGAGGAAAGGAAAGCATGGTTCCAAGCATAGAAGCATAAATCTGCAAAAAATATAAAAATCATGATTTTAAAAAATCTACAACAGCCTTGATTTTTTCCTCCAAAATCTGCAATGTTCCCGATTTTTTCCTCCAAAAGCGTTGACCTTGCAAAAAAAATCGTTGAAAATCGCGTTTAAATTGTGATTTAAACGCGATTTTATCGTTAAAAAAATGCGGAAAATCCGAAACCCTAAAATGCGCGAAAAAACCCAGAAAACGCGTGTTTTTTTGTTATTAATATGTTCACGCTAGTCGTTATTTTCACAAATCGAAGCCACCTTCAAGTTTTCACGACATGGCAGGTTTATGCAAGTGCTGCGACTGGAGATTGGTGGATTTTTTTGCGCCCGACTGTTGCAAAATATTCACGCGAAGTCAAACAGGTTCTTTTCTATTCATTTCTTTTATATATTCATTGCTTTTATATATTCTTATCTATCATATCGTGGGGCATATGCGTAAATCTGGGAAAAATCATAAACATTGTATTTTATTACCGAATTCATATTGCATAGTTTATGTAAAAATATTGATATGAGATAGTGTTAAGCTGAGTCGATAAAAGTCTGTTGTTTCTAAAGCCTCTAATGTTAACATAGCTAAACCCGTTATCAAATATTTATCTAGCAACATTAGAAATAGTATCAAATATTTAAAAGTCTGGAGTTTATGTATAGAAACGGTATCAAATATTTATTTAATGGCCTCTAATTGTTTTTGCCTGGGCAGAGTTTAGAAATGTTTTGCCCTGTTTTTAATTTGACTGTCAAAAATTTCATGAAAATGTTCAAAAAGAATGTAGGTTTTGTCTATTTTCTAATGCTTTTAATGTTTTTCAACCGATTTTCTCCATTTTTTCCGACATTTTTCTACCGATTTTCAAAAATCTATTTTTGGTTTGTTGATTTTTCCCTCAAACGATTTTTTGCTGCTATGGTTCCAAGTACTGATTCCCTGACACCAAAGCATCTTTTAACCGCTCCATGTGCTGATTTTATTTGTGCAATTTGTACCTGAATCCGGGAAGAGAATGCATTTCAAAATATAATACCGTAGGCCAGACCTATATTTTACATGACCAAATTGCAGCTCTCATCCCCATTATTTATAATTCAAGTTCATCAATAAACATCTTTTTCCATGACTCAAAATCTTCCTCCGACGGCCAATTGAAAGCCACCACCCGGTCCACCATTTTTCAATAAGGTACATACTTTATCATTAATGACGTGGCTGTCTTGTCAAAATTCTCCAAGAAACTAATGACAAGTGATAACTTCTCTAAAGTGTTCTCCAACATGCGAATATCAGCATTTTTGCATATCTCATGAGTTTGGGCAGTCATTATATTATTCATTTGCTCCTTCCACTCCTGCAAAGGCTTGACACTATCCTGACTATGCAAAATATGAGGTAGTGGAGTCAAATCTTTTCCATCATAAATATCCTTTAGTGCTTTGATTTTGGACTCCATAGGAGTAGTAGACCCCTGGAATTTTTTCTCAACAATAGTCTTAACAAATTGATATGTTTTCATGACTGCAGGATACTTATTCCCATGCTGCTTTGCTCCAACTCCCATAAATTTCAATTTTTCCATTCTAGGGCCCCATCTATTTAGCAAAGGGATAGCCAATTCTCTGTCCCTTGGAAACAATTCAAGTGCTTGCAGCATCAAGGCATAATTCGCATGAACACCATTTAGCTTACTCTGGACCCGTTTATGTAGATGCCTTAACACAGTATCAACAATTTCTGAATTATTCCTTCGTGCTGCATCCCAGATTTGATTTACCATCTCCTTATATTCTTCAATCTACTGGAGTAACTTTTCCCTAGAAGGATCTTCGCTCGAGGTACTGGCCTTCTCAACCGCAATAGGTACTTGTCCCATATTATATGGGACCATAGCCCAAGATTGAACCTATGCAGGAGGTTGGGGTTGATCAATTGGTGGGTCAGCAATAATTTGGCTAGAGCTAACCTGCTTTTGGGATCTCAAGATTTCCATTTGTTGCCTTAATAAGGCCATTTCTGTTTCCAATTCTGCCACCCTTTGCTGACTCTTATTATACTCAATAATAATGTCATTATATTGGTTCCTCAAAGTATCTCAATTTTTAGTTAAATCCTCCACGATTGCCCTAGTAAATTTGGAAACATTCACAACCATGTCAACAACCTCCAAGGTAGGGGTATCATCAACTCTCTTCACAATCAAATGACCACTAAAATTGGATGTTTCAGTGACAATAGGTTTTTGAGACCCTGTAGATAGTGACCATATTGCCAGAGAATCCCACTCTTCACTGAAAGCTGATCCTTTAAGTGCTAATGCCGCCTCCTCCTCTGTTGCAAGAAGCGGTTTATTTGCCCTTCTTACTGTATCAAATACTACAACATCAACAATATCCCATTCAGGGAGTAGCAATATCCCACACTTTTGAACCAATGTTCTGCCTTGTTTTGGTGTGATTTCCTTAAATGTCTCCTTCAATTGTACTCTGACCTTTGACTAAATTACTTGCTCTAGAAGCTCTGGGTGCAAACTTCTCTCATGTGCTAGCTGCTCAGAATAAGATGAGAGATGAGCTCTCCATACAAAATCTTCAAAAGCACGAGTATGGATAAAAGAGTCATCCATCATGAATTCTTTGCAGGCTTCCATTCTCAAATCATCACTATTTGTAATTCCTTTAATCTCATCCTTCCCCAATCTTAGGGTGATGGCTCCTAAGCTCATTGCAATGTCAGTCAGATCTAGTGGCATTTCTGGATTTATTTCATCCGGAGTTACAATAATATCCTCCTCATCATTACCTTTCTGGCCAACATCCCCCATACTATCAGTTCTAGGCCTCTTTGGGGATGATGTGCTAATCTGTTCTGAAATCTTCGGAGGTGAATCCAGATCAATAATACCAGATACTAATTTCCTTAGGACGGATGATGCACCACTCATCATAACTTCCTCTGTCCTATTTCTCTTCCTTCTTGAAAACACTTTTATTTTCCCTTGAGGCTGGTAGGTAGGCCTTTCTTCAATTCTTATCTCAAGGTGCTGCTCAGTAACATGTGACTTTCCCTTTCCTTCTACAATCCTTTCCTCCTTCAAGACTCCTACTATGCTCTCAAAATTATCAAGAACATAGATTTCCCTACTGAGCTCATCTTTAGCATCAGGTACAGGATCAAAACCAGGTATTTTCTCCTGTTTACTTCTTACCATTTTTGAATAGGCAATGTACATTGCCTTTCTCTCATCCTGTAAGTCCTCATCAAAAATATTCTTAATGATATCTTCAGGATAGTAGAAATTGTGAACAAAGGTTCCAGTCCGATGTCTAGCCTTCATTTGGGAGATAAAACCCTCAGGATCATAATTCCTAGGGCGTACAGTTTTCAATCTATATGGCTTGAGTAACAAGTGTAAATTTATCCACCCTCCCTTTATCATAACAAAATCTGCAAAAGTTGTATATTCAGGGAAAAAGGATCCTTTCTTGTGTTCAGCAGGCAAATGGAAATCTTGAGATGCTCCCAATTGCCTCATAATCTCTACAAAACCAAGTCTGAGAGGAACTTCTTTAGGTAGGACAGATGGGATGGCATTGGTGCCAAAGACCCTAAATATTGTAGTATTGTGATTGGGGATAATATCACCCCAATTGTGGGTTAGATTCAGCTCAAGCCTCCTCTCCATAGGTCTTAGAAAGTCATGAATTTCTTTTGGAATCCTGGGCAGATCAACAACTAAAGCCTTCCTTAACTTAGATCCAAAAATATTATGAAAGGTGACATAATAAAACTTATGATCATTTTTGTCTAAGACCCTAGTCCAATATTGGATAGGCATTTCAATATCTCCTTCCATCTTCCTCAACTCCATATCTTTTTCAAATACCTTCTGACCCCTATATAAAAACATATGAATCAACAATGAAAACCATCTAAATTTTACCCAATTCTTTCCCAGCTTCAAAGCTGCTAAGCCAGAATCTATGTTCTCTGCAAGGTAAGTGGCAAAGTCATATACCACATTATAACTAGGGTGTTGGAGGTTGACAACCATATACATTATCTCTATAGGCACAGTCTTCTTCAGGTCAATCCCCAAAACTTGACATAGTGCACAGATGGTCTTCTTGAAATGAGGGGCGAAGTAGTCTACCGAGAAAGGTTCAGGCTCATTCTTGCCAATAACAACCTTTTTCCGATTCTTCCCTCTTCCTGACACAGCCAAATGGGGTATCAAAAGGGATGTCCTTATCAAACCCTTAGTGTTTCTGTATTCTTCCTTGAAGACCTCCAATTTGATGGGAATCATATCCTAGCTCCATTCATGTAAGCCAAAAATCTCTGCAATTTCCTCTCTGGTTACTTTAATCATAGGCTTGCCAAGATGTGTTCTGACAATTCGAGTCACAAGATCATACCTTGCAACAATATCTTTTAATAAGTCTACATCTTCATAGACATTCGGTACCACCAGCTTACCCAAGTCTAGTCTCCATGGATTACACAAAGGAACAGGCAAATTTCTATTTCCAAACCAATTGGAAAAGAGCTGCCAACCAGTTTACGTCAATTCGGCATCATGGATTATACACTATTTTTCCATTAAATCTTCATGAATCACGGGTCCATAGAACAATATCCTTCCTTCTTGCTTCTTGCTCGTAGAAGGTTTCAACAGATCAATAATATCTTGTGAGTAACCCCTAGGTGTAGCCTCGGGACCAACAATTCATGCCTTGGGATGCCATATATTTTAAACAGAAGGGGATTTGAACTAGGGTTTTCTTAAAGAAAAACAAACAATTACACCCTATTCTCGACTGCCATTATAGAAAACTTTTTTATATGCACACAAATCACTAGCAATGACCTATATAAGCTCTAACAGCCAATTTGCTTAACATTCACTAGGAATCAAAAAGGACACAATTGCCAATTATTCAATAGGCAACGCTGATATATTCTGAAATTACAAAAGAAGGTGTTTGTATCACTTATTGTTTATTTTGCAGAGCGTCAACTATCACAATAATGGAGAACTGAGATAATAGCCGCTTTTCTAAGCACCGAGGAATTCTTATAAACCAGAATGCAACATTGAAATAGCAATCCACTAGTTATTTAGCATTTAATTATGTAGGCCGAGTCGAACTTGACCATTACTATTCACTCGCACGAGATAGAACGGCTATAGTACAGCACTAGTTTGTTTGAAAACACGTCGTTGATCAAAGATACAGTTGGCCAAATGGATGGTCTAGATTTGGTCAACAGCAGTTTGAAAATGACACATCCTCCTTCCAGTCAGCAAGCGAGCAAGAATATTGCCCATTAGGTACCACATCAGCATGGAACAGGTCCCACCTCATTCGTTAATCGATAACACCGATGCCCATGCGTCAACACATCATGTACCTCACAGCATTATTGAAACTAAAGTTTTAATTGTGCGAGGTCAGCGAGGGATGGCCCAGATGCATCGAATAGTACACAACTGTTAGCATCATCACCCGTCCATCAGTCAGCACTCAAAAACTGGCCCCACCAAGTTACACAACAGGTGGCAGCATCTCGCAAGCCTCGCAGCATTTTCTGTGATGCAAGCACAAACCTTGCGAGGTGTGTGATGAACGGTCAAGATCGTAGTTCCTGCATCCGTCGGCTAATACAAATTTGCACGTGCAAAATAGTTACCTTAAAGAAAGGGGACCACTAGGCAAATAGGGAAATAACCCACGGGGTCAAAAAATAATTCAAAGGCTACGTTGTAAAGGTTAATAGGCCGAAAACCATAGGGATGCATAAGTCAAAATGCAAAACCGAAAGGATAGGTAAAAGGGGCCGGTGAAGTGACGACCAAAAGGGATAAAACATGACTTAAGTGACTGAGTACTGTTGATAGCAAGTCAACGACCAGAAAGAAAAAACCCCCAAATACCAGACCAGTAGAAAAATAATGAAGATAAAACCACCCCAAAGGGAAGGAAAATAAAAGCTCCACCACATAACACCTACCAACCTTATTCAACCTACCAAATGACTCAAAACAAACTAACTGTGCAAACAAAACTTATTCACTTAAAACAAAAACTATCCTAACCTAGACTAACTAAGGAAAGGAATACCTAAATAAAACCATTAATTGGTTCATGAAAGTAGCTACCCTTTCTTTGCAACTTGTAATGCTCCATATGTTTGTGAGCATCAAAGAGGAAATGAAGAAATGATAGATGTTTAACCAACTATTGCAATGCCTCATAAATGGAGAAAACAAATCCACATATCCACTTACCATTCATGTTATCTTAAAATGGATAGGATAGTAGGATAGAGTCCTCATGCTTGGGTGCAATAATGACTTGTGATGCATTTCTAGTTTCCATCCTAGTTAGATGCCTGATAGGACATCCCCTTGAAAGCTTTAGATTGGTTTTCCCTTTTTCCTCTTTTGGTGTGATCATATCCTTCATCTTACTCTTATGGTGCTCTTGTGGTACAAGAAATTGATTTGGAACTTCATGGTTTTCTTCTTCTTTCAAAGAACCCAATAAGGTTGATATAATATTATCATGACTGCATTCTTCAAACCTTTCTACCTTTTTATGGTTGTCCTATTTCATGGCTAAGTTTAGACAAGAGAGAAGACAATTTGAATGATTAGAAATAAAATCATTACCTTCACCTTACATGATAAATTTCCATGTTGATTCCTCATCCATGGTCAATGGACCATCCTCTTCCATTAAGATAGCTAATAACTCATCAAAGCTATCAGCTCTTGGAAGGCTCTTAGGAATAGCTAGTCCAAGCTCAAAATCCTCATTAGTACACTCCAAATTAGGATTTTCTTCTTCAATGAGCGAAGGTAAATGTTCAAACAATGTAGTAGCCTCTTCCAACAAATTTTCATTTGTTATACCAACCTTAAGCTCTTTTGTACAGCAGAAAGGAAGTTCCTCCAAATAGTTAAGATCTTGCAAATCAACTTCATGATAAGTTTCTTGACTTGAGAGAATAGACTCCTCATAAAGACCATATTCTTCCTCTTGATCCATGTTTGATTTTTCCTCTTTAACCAAAAACTCATCGAATTGTTTGATA
>CM021101.1:252394660-252424494 GCA_007115665.2 Sequoiadendron giganteum | reverse complement strand
GTGTGTGTGTGTGTGTGTGTGTGTGTGAGAGAGAGAGAGAGAGAGAGAGAGAGAGAGAGAGAGAGAGAGAGATATTATTTAAATATTTTATTTATTGGTAATATATACATATTTAAATATTTATAGATTAACTAAAATATTTAAATATTATACATTTAAAAATATATTATATATTAAATACATAATTCGGTAAGAGATTATCATAAATTGTATATTAAATATATTACATTATAAACTTTATTGGATATTATATATATTAAATTATAAACTTTATTGTATATTATATATATTAAATTATAAACTTTATTGCATTTTAAAATCATAAATTAAAGATTGTATAATTTTTTTAAAACTCATATTTAAAACATATCATATATTGAATTCAAATTGGATATTGGATTTGAATCAGATATCCAATTTGAATTGGATATCCGATATGCTGACACAAAATTTAATGCCTAGGGATTAGGCTCAATATTAGGCTCAGGATTTGGTTCAGACCCACCAATCCTAAAAATTCAACACGTAAAACATGTTTAACAACTTACCTAGCTTTTCTAGACTCCGCCCATGTTGCTAATGATTTTTATTTTACCCAAAATTGATGAAACAAAAAGGGTAAAGGACCTTGTCAACTTTCTACTAGTGGATGCTGAAATCTACAAGAAGATTGACTCAAATAGTTTCATGTTGTTAGCACAAAAGTTAGTTTAAATCAACAAACTTAGACATCCCTATGAAATATTTAACTATGTTAAAAAATGCAACTAATAAAAACAATGCAAGCTAAAAAAAAGCATATGCAAACATGATTAATCCTTATCTCATAGTGGGTTGGTTCCACTCTGTTATGTAAGATGCAACCCTTTCCCAATCCTTGAACAAGCTGAATGATGTTATGGGCAAGATTAATTCTCAAATGAAGAGGATAACCTTGCATGAAATCTATGAAGTGAAGGTGAATTTGAGCATAGTAAGTTTACTCAAAGTTGTGTGTTGTTGAATGAGGAGAGAAGCCTCCAATTTATAGATTTCCAAAATGGAAAAGAGAATGAAATAGAGCAATGTGGGATCATTCAACATCCAATGGCCAAGTGCCACTTGTCAAGATGTGAATGGCTATTGGTTGTGCACATTTTGGCCAAAGTGCCAATAAATGCAATTAGTTGGAATTTCAAATTTGAGAAATGACATGTGAGAGGGAAAAAGCAATGAAATAAATGCCACTTGGCTCAATGCACAAGGACATGTAAGAGGAATGAATTCCTTGTTGGATGTACAAATCCACTTGGAATTTTTGAATTCAAATTGAGGGAATATTCCCTTTTGATGTCATGTGAGGGAAAATAGATGAATTAATAAATCAAAGTGATTGATTTATTGTGCAAGTTGCATTCTCTAGAGAATGTCACATATATTAAGATTAAATTAACAAAATTTTAATCAATCTAATGAGGAATTTAGGAGATGTGACAATTTAGACTTAAATTGATGAATTAATTTAAATCGGAATTGAGAGGAATTGATTTAATTAAATAAATGACTTTGATTTATTTAACTAAGTGGGAAGATGTTAGATTAAATAAAATAAGGTTTAATTTATTTAATTTGATAAGAAGACTTTAGAAATTTTAATTAAAGAAAATTATTTATTTAATTAAACACAAACATAAGATTAATTAAATTAAATTTATTAATTTAATCAAATAAGGAGAAAGACTTAATCAAATAAACAATAATTTATTAAATTAAGAGACAAAATATGATGAAAATCTGAGAGTATGATTCAATAAGAAATGTTGTTAATAATCAATATTAAGTGTGTCGAATCGAACTTTTTCATTTTCCATGTCTACACTACCAATATAAATTATATTTTACTTAGAATCTAATAAATAATTATTATTTATTTTTTATTAGAATTACGACTAAAGTCCTGATTGATAGTCTGATAGAAAAAGATATATAGCTTTCAAACAACATCAATTTTTTTGAATCCAAAACATGCATCACATTCTATGCTTAGCATACTATAGGATTAAAAAAAAAATATGAATTTCATGAATTTTTGACCAAGTTCAAGTGGTTAGACATACAATTTTTTATATTTTTTAAAAGTTGTAATAAAAAATTCACAATTAATTATTTATTTGAAAAAAAATATGCATCACATTTGGACATGATCCCTCTACTTATGTCTAAAATATTATAAAAAAATATTATCATTTTATTATGGTTAGGGTGGTCAAACAGACACCTACTTATTTTTTCCCTGAAATTTTAGTAATACTACATTGAAATTTCAAATTTTCACCAAATAGATTTTTTTTTTTTACAAAAATTAACCTAGTAGTCTAGAAACTACATTCAATTTTCCACATATTTTATTCTTACATATTTTTGAAATAATATAGATAACTTATTCAATTTTTTATGTCAAGTTTCCCAACTCTAATTTTCTGAAATTTCATTGCCACTTAAGGGCCTGCTTTTTCCATGATGATCCTACACATACCCATAACAACTCATTCCATGCATCATTAGGTATGACACCTTTTGAGGCACTTTATGGATGAAAATTTTGCACACCCATCAATTGGGATAGGATGGAAGATAGGATCATCATTGGCTTGGATATGCTCAAAGAAATGGATGAGAAAATGAAGTTGATCAAGAGTAGGTTGAAGGAGGTAGTCGATAGATAGAAGAGCTATGTTGATAGAAACAAAACTTTTAGAAAAAAAATTGTGGGAGATAAATTATTTTTGAGGGTTAATCCTCATAAGAGCTCTATCTTGTTTGGAAAATCATCAATTTTGGCTTTGAGATTTATGGGACCCTTTGATGTACTAGAAGTCATTAATCTAGTTGCTTATAGGCTAGAAATACCACCTACTCTAGCTTGACTCCATAATGTATTCCATGTTTATTTATTAAAACCATACCATCCTAATGCATCTCATATACTTGATTGGCATTCATTAAAAGTGCAGGATCCAAGGGTGGTGCTAGTGGAGACCATCTGAATCCTAGATCGGTGTAGCATTAAGCTACGTAATAGGGATAGTACTCAGTACATGGTCCAATGGGACTAGTATACTGAGGATAGAGCTACATGGGAGGATTCTGAGATGATAGACCATCATTTTCCTCATTTTATTTCTTATATTAGTATTACTTAATGCATGAGATACTTGATACTTTAGTTTTTGCTTCACATATGGTGAACTTTGATAGCATGGATGCTACTATGAATTACTTATGCTTATGTTTTGAAACTATGATGTTTTTTATAATTTCATTATGATTGAGATACTATTCTTATCACTTGATTAATAAGAGATCGGGTCGATGTCTCTTCCAAGTGGGGAAGTATGTCATGTATTGATTTTATTATCATGTATTAAATTGCAATTATTAAATCATGAGATTTTGCGTGCTTTGAAATAGAAATTGAAATTGAAATTGAAATTGAAAATTCAAATTCAAATTGGAATTGAAATTAAGATGCAAATTAAATTATTTGAATTTCCTTATTATGAAATTGGGTATTTCCATTGTTGATGAGTATTCAAGTGCAAGTGAACACAAGAACAGGTGAACATGGATGAAGATGAGAACATTGTTGAGGTAGAGTTGTTTAGATTTTAGACGTCGATTTGGATGATGGAATTTCACACACCACTTAGTTATTATAATTCATTTTCATGATGATTATGGCTGGAAAATTCTTAATAAGTTTAAATGATTGGTCATATACATGTGAAAAAGGAATATGTTTAAAAAAAAAATGGAAAGATTGATTATTTGTGAAATTTTTTCCCAATTTGAGTATATTATGTTATTATGTGGAAAAATTGATTCAAATGAAAAAATAATTTTTTTATTTTAAATAATATCCATATATAGAAATATATGTTTATATAAATATATATTAAAATTAGTATTCAATGAAAAAACCGATTATGTGAAATTAGATTCTGATTTTTATTGCACTTATAAAAAGAAGCAAAACATTATAAATGCCAATTTTAAAATGAAAATAGTAGTAAACCATGGGGAAAAAATGACTCTCTCTCTCTCTCAAACCACTCATGCATGCAAAAAGGGGAAAAATGTGAGTCATGACCATCCTTGCTGGAGATCAAAGCATAGAATGTGGACAAAATTTTCTTGATAACCTCACCTTACGCATGAATGAGGGAGGCAGTGAAAGAAAAGGAAGGAGGGTTGGAAGTATTGAAAAAAAAAACAAAAAAAGGAGGTTAACTTACAATATAATAGTGATAGACACATAAAATTGGAGAATGGTAGGAAAAATAAGAGAAGAGGTTGCATATGAACTAGCAAGGGAGAGAAAGAATTAGATAGAGGGAGATTCGACACCTAAAAGAAAATAGTCAATGCTTGTGAGGAATGAAGATAGTCGGTGCACACAAAGCGAAGAATAGGAGAAAAGTCACAGAGTTTAGCGAAAATAATAAAGATTCATTGCCATTCTAAGGAGACACACGACTTCATGGAGGTTAATAGGTAAGTTCTATGGAAAGATCATTTAAAAAAACTCACTCAATAAATGTCTGAGCTTAACTAGTTTCTTCTCTTCGTATATTAGCAAACGAAAATATATTACTAGCATTATAAACTTCTGAAAATTCATATACCTGGCCATAATTTTATAAACATAAACATCAATCTTGAAAAGAAAATGATTGGAACATATATTGCTAGTTTTGAGATAGCAAGGTGGATTGAAAATCCCAAACGATAGAAAAAAATAGTAACATTCAAACACAAGAGAAGAAATGGCTTAGTTTCCCTTGTATAATTTAAAACACTGTGAAACTTAGGAGGATCGAAAAAAAAAAACCATTGAAAATGTAAATCTAAATCTTCTTGAAATGATTAGAGAATTTGGACAAAGAACAAGGTTTAGAGACAATAGATTTCATTGTCTAGAGAATTACGATTTATTCCAATATATTGAAAACATTCACACAAAAATTTAAATGTTGATCGATTTATTCCTAAATATAGTAAAGATTCACATAGGAAACTTATATATTTTTAGATTTAGAAAAAACTCCAAAAGAAAACTATATGTGCTAAACTGTACCAGATAGAGAATTTGAATTTTCAAGAAAAGAACAAAAAGTTAGGGAAATTTCACAGAATAATATTAGTTAATGTTTTTCCAGAATGAAAAGATAAAAAAATTTCATGTGTAAATATATGCTAAAAAAAAAAGAATGAATCTGATATTCTCCAAAAATGATAATTAAATTTATTATGAATTAAAATTAATATGAGTTGTTTATGTTTTGAAAAGATCATATTTTTGTGATGTATGTTATATAAAAAAAAAATGTACTTCGAAATGAAACAAATACTGAAGAGAGTTATGTTGAAGGGTATTGGAATTTTATGAGTGATTGAACCAAAATAATGTGTGCTCATTTATTCTTGTTTTATATGTAACTAGTTACATACATGTGTTACACCTTATTTTATTTATTTTGAATATGAGCATGACGTTTACTTGCGAATTGAATCTGCGAGTTTATTGTATTTGAACCATGATTGCTTGAAAAGAAAAGTGTAGTTTATGTGTTTGTGAAAGATATTTTTACTTGAACAGAACCATGCATGCTTGATAATTGAATGTGCATGACATGTGTTTGGAAAGCTACATTTTGGGATGGGTGTCAAATATGGGTTTTTAGAGAGTGTAGTTTTGTTTTTCCAAACTACTATTATTTTTTGTGCATAAAATTTCACTTGGCCAAGTAACTTAAGGACCATTGAAGTAGATGGAATATAACTAACTCTCTACCTTATCCTAGTATCAAACTTTCTTGTTTCTTAATAGAATTAGAAAATTGAAAATGCTTGTGGATATACTAGTATTACTAGGCATGCACTAGATTCCATCATGCTTGTCAACTTCCTGTTGCTAAAAAAATTGTGCAGGGTCAGGTATTCTTTGAATGATTAAGAAATAATGAGGAAGCATAAGCTTCAAGTTGTGACAAAAAAAGCTCCTAGACCTTGTTCTCGTCTTCAATAGAAGAAATATATGGAATGAAGATCAAAATTTGTATCTTTTCCTAATTTATATGTCATCTATGTAAGATTAATGATTAACTTAAGGTGATAGAATGCCTAAGTCTTGTATTGTATTTGAAATGTTGCTTGTGTAATAATGATAGCATGAAAGAAACATGTAGTGACAATATTTGGAATCATGAAGAAAATTATTATTGTTTTGGAATTTATGTCAATGTAACTGGGATTCTTCAAATTAAATGATTTATTTGAATGGAATTATGAAAGTGTTATGGAATGGAATTAAATTTATTAAAGGAATTATAGATTTGTTCTAAGCTTGGGAGTTTTTCTCTTTACAAAATATAACCTCATAAAATATCTAGAGCCAAAATAGTATGATTTTGGACAGTTTAAACCCTCATGGTGGGATGATAATGCCTATTGTGAGTACCATCAAACAAAGGGACATAATATAAAATAATACCAACAACTAAATAAAATTATACAATATTTTATTGAAGATAGAACCATAGAAGTCAATGGGAAAAAACATACCAAAAACAGTGATCACAAGGTCTTCACAGATCCATTATATGAAAGGCCTCCAATTCGGGAACTAAGAGTAATACCTCAGCCAATTATACCAGTGCTAAGTATGACTATAAACCAAGTACCATCATCAATCATATCCGAGCTGCTAATGAAAATATCCATACCATTACCATAAAGAAGCATCCAAAATGTGTTGTCAATAAATGCATAACTAAGAGAACCCTCCCAATTCCTTCAACAGATCCACAAACACAGTCTTCCAAGCCTAAGTATAATTTTCTTGACTAGGTGGGGAAGACCCCAACACAAATATCCATCTTGGAACATTTGACTATATCACTAGATCATTGAGCCATTCTCTATAAAGCCTTGCAAAGCACAACAGTCCTTACCAACTTAGATGTCAATCGTTTCGAAGAAATGGTAGGATACTTAATCAATTCCCATCATGCCACATTCTCTCAATAGGATTATTCAATTGAGAAGACCAACCATAATCACCCACTACATCTTGAGGTTCTTGTCCATCAAACCAAAGTCAAATGAGTCTTGGAAGATGAAAGAACAAGGTTAAATGTTTGTACCTTGAAATTGGTTAAGGCATTAGGTTTCTTAGAAGCCTGTGTGGAAACCACTAAGAGTATAGTCATTAAGGCATATGACGATGAGGAAAGATCATCTAAAGGAGTTGTCACACTCCCTATCAAGATTGGCCCTACAGTTATGGACACTAGTTTCTACGTTTTGGATCTCACCCTTCCCTATAATATTTTGCTAGGTAGACCTTGGATACACACTATGAAATCCATACCTTCCACTTATCATCAGTGTCTTAAATTCCTGTATAATCGCATAGAGATCACAATTGATGGTGATCTAGATCCTTTCCAATATTTCACAAGCCTATGTGAAATACCACAATGACAGGTGCCAGTTAATCAAGAGGCTCCATCCTCCACCTTATCCCTATACATTGATCCATCAACTATTACCAAGTCCATTGTATCACAACCGTCGTCATCCACTCCTAAGGTCGAGATCCAAGATAAGAGTTGTGGATAGTATCATATGAAAAAATCCTATTATGTTAGTCAAGTGGTTCCTCCTAGGTCATACGGTTTACCCACAATAGTTAGGAAAAAATCAATTTTCATAATACATGTTCCTCCGATGATGAAATTCACAAGATGGGGAGAGTTAAGTAAAGAAGATATGGAACAAGAAGATGCCACTCCCTAGTTGTATAATGAAGACAATGAAAACCCTCCACCGTTTATTCAAATATCTAAGTATCAATATGGAAAAGGCTTCATGATAATGAAAAAGGAAGGATATGACAGACATAGTGGGTTAGGACTACATCAAAATGGAAGGACTAAACCAATCATTGTCTCACAAAGACCAAAAGGCCTAGGGCTAGGGATCCAACCAATTAGAATTGGCATTCCTAGTACATTGTTACCATCACAAGAGGAAGTAAGCAGTTTTGAAGACACTGAGATATCCCACGAACCATTTGAACCATTCTAATATGACTCCCTTGACTGAAAAAAATATGAATGGGAATCCCTTTCCTCCACTAGCATAATGCACCTAGATAAGTTATTTGGGGAAATTGATCGAATGCTAAATACCTCACCAAAATCAACTAAGTCCCGTCCTAAAAAGTCCTTGTCAAGAGAAGAATGGGTTAAACTTTATTATTGGGAAACCCTTGATCCTAGATCTTGGGCACCTAACAAACCATCTTCTGAAAACCTATCCCTTAAAGTGGTCCCACCCTAGAGTTTACCTATTCCTAGGAAAAAGAACAAAAAAGAGTTAGTCCATAACTTCTATGACCATGTCAACCACTCTATCCTTACCTTATCAGTCTCCACATTTGATAACTTTGATGATGACATGCCCCTCATATATCCCAACTAATCGATTGGGATCAACAAGGCACACCCATATTAGACATATTCATGAATGATGAAGCGATAGATGATTTCATGGGATTAGGAGAAGGCATAGCTAGACGTGATCATAAAGTTGGATTTAAACTAGACTTGTATAACATGACATATTTTGGGGAGTTTTTTTATTCCTCTAGTCACAAAAATGAAAACAAAAACAAAAACGATGAAAATGATCAAAATGACAAGTCCCTAGGTGAAAACCGAAAGACACCTTTGGACCAACAAATAGTAAAACTAGAGGATGCATCCGAGGGCAAAAACCTCTCTAAGGATCCCAAGGATGGAGGTTTTAACATTCTCCAATTTGATCAGGAAAAGTTACCAATATTAGTTGAATAATCTATCAAGATCAACACAAACATTGAAGAAAATCCTCTGACAATATACTTTGTAGCATCTTTGACAGAGACAGAGAAACCTGAGTTTCAGGACTTCTTTACAAAAAGATAGATAAAATTTGAATGGTCATATGCGAACATGCCTAGGATGGATCCAGATCTTATATTGCATCATCTACCATTACAGCTAGGTGTTAAGCCTGTCAAACAAAAGTTAAGAAAAATGCATCCAAAAATTTCTCTACTAGTCAAAGATGAACTTATAAAGCTATTGGATGTCGAATTCATCAGATCCATAGACTATACAAAATGGATATCTAATCTTGTGCTAGTGACTAATCCATTTGGGGGCATTTTTATTTGTATATACTTCAGAGATATCAACAAGGCATGTCCTAAAGATGAATTCCCTTTGTCAAACATTGACATGATAGTGGACCTTACAATAGGATATGAGATGCTATCCCTCATGGATGGTTTCTTCAGGTATAATCAAATAAAAATTTCAGCTGAAGACCAACACAAGACAAATTTTACATGTCCATGGAGAACATATTGCTGGAATGTCATGCCTTTTGGCCTAAAAAATGTTCGAGCTAAATATCAACGTGCAATGACGACTATATTCCATGACCTCATACATACTCTCATGGAAGACTATGTGAAAAATATAATAACCAAATCATTGAAAAGATCAAATCATTTAAAAGTACTAGACATGATATTCCAAAGACTATAAAATTACAAAGTAAGAGTAAATCCAAAAAAATGTGTCTTTGGAGTTAAATCAGGAAATTTTTTAGGATATATCATTTCTAGAAGATGCATTGGAGTGGACCCCACAAAATTAATAGCTTTAATGGACATATCTCCACCAACCAACATCACTCAGCTAAGAACACTACAAGGGAGACTACAGTCTATCATATGCTTCATAGTACAATTAGCAGACAAGATACATCTGTTCCAACATTTTCTCAAGAAGGGGGTACCATTTGTATGGACACCCAAATACTAAGAATCTTTTCAAAAGATCAAGGATGATCTCCTTACACCACCTATTTTAATGCCACCTATAGATACCTGACCTTTGATACTCTATATTTCAGCGACCCAATCAACACTAGGAGCCTTACTTGCACAAAATGATGATGGAGGTGATGAAGGAATAGTGTACTATATCATTCATACTCTGGTGGGATATGAACTAAACTACAATAACATAGAATGTGCTTGTCTTGCAGTAGTTTTTTCTACTCAAAAACTTAGGCACTACATGCTAAACTGCCAAACCATGTTGGTCACCAAGATAGATCAATTGAAATATCTCCTAAGTAAATCAACACTAATAGGATGATTGGATAAATGGTTAATGATACTTAGTGAATATCACATCCAATATGTGGAACAAAAAGGTATAAAAGGGCAAGTTATTGCAGATCAACTGGCATACACACCAATTAAGGCTGACCATCCTCTAGTTGTAGATTTTCTTGATGAGTTCATCTTCACCATTGACAAAAGAGACACATGAAAATTATACTTTGATGGGTCTCACACTAATCATGGTTCAAGAGAAGGTATATTTTTTGTTACACCATAAGGTGGTGCTATTTCTAAGTCATTTAGAATTGCATTCCCTTTCACAAAAAAATAGCGAAATATGAGGCCCTTGTGATAGGACTAAAAATGGTAGTCTAATGGAAGATTAAGCATTTACATGTTTATGGAGATTCTCATCTAGTAGTCCGGAAAGTCAATGATGAGTATAAATATAAAGATGAGAAACTTTGCCCCTAAAAGCACATGGTAGATGGTTTTAAGTAGTATTTTGATAACATCATCTTTCAACAAATACCTCGCATTCAGAATAGGGTAGTAGATTCTATGGAAACCACTGGTTCATTATTGGATATACCTAGCAATGTGCCTAAATTTGAGTTTTTGGTAGAATAGATTTTGGTCCCTGCCTATGACGTCCTAGATTTTGCAATGGTGTGTGTGATTGTTGGTCCTACTTCCCCCTAGTACAATGACATATATGACTACCTTCCTGCCCAAATCCAACCCTTAGACTCACCAAATAACCAACGTAGGACATTCATCCATAATTCTTCCAAATATACCATCATCAAAGATACCCTTTATAGACGTGCCTTAGATAATACCTTATTGAGATGTCTCGATGTTGAAGAAGCACAAGAAACCTTATGTGTAGTACACAAAGGTATATGTGGATCCCATTCTAGCGGTCCTACCTTAGCCAAGAATATCATGAGATTGGGTTATTATTGGCTTACCATGGAAAATGACTCATATGTCTTCATCAAGAAATGTCGACAGTGCCAACACAAGATCTCCAATTGATAACTTCACCATGGCCCTTTGCCCAATGGGGATTGGACCTCATAGGTAAGATACACTTCCATCCTCCAATGGCCATAAGTTCATCATAACCACCACCAAATACTTCACTAAATGGATTGAGGCTATTCCTATGACCTATATTACTGGCACACAAATTTCCAAGTTTATCCTAAACTACATAATTTTTCTGTATGGTGTTCCTCAATCCATTATCATAGATAATGTTTGTCCATTCAAGAAACAATAATTCTGCCATGTCTATGAATAATTCCATATCCAACACCACTTTTCCACTCCATATTATCCACAAGGTAATGGCCAAGAAGAGGTGTCAAATAAAACAATCATCAGAATCCTCAAAAATATTGTTAATGATGCTGGTCGTGACTATCATTTACAACTCAATCCTTCCTTATGGTCTTACCGCACAAGCATCCATACTCCCACCGAAGCCACTCCATATTCCCTAGAATTCAGTTCTGAAGCTATCTTACCTATTGAGGTCAAAATTCCTTCCCTAAGGGTATCTCTAAAAGGTCATATTGATGATGAAGAGTATTGTGTGTCAAGACTACATGAGTTATAATTCCTAGATGAACAAAGACAAATGGAATTAGATAATCTTCAAGCATATCAAAATTGTCTTCGTTGCAACTATAACATGAAATTTATCAATCGACATTTTGACATTGGTGACTTGGTCTTAATGGAGAACCTAAAGAATCAAGTTGAAAGAGAGAAACCAGGAAAGTTTGAGCCTAATTGGTTAGGGTCTTATATTGTTATAGAGGCCTTTGGACCAAGAATGTATCAACTCTCTACTCCTAAAAGAGAACCACTTTTTTGACCAATCAATAGTCTTCATTTGAAGAGGTTCTATGCATAGCTTCTGAGAACCTTGTCTTAATCATTAAATTACAAAAAAAAACAAAAAAAATGTTACCTTGATGAAAACCTGGCAAAGAGACATCTTTGTAACACCAATTTTTTTTAAAAAAATTCATAAAATAGTAAAGAGAAATAATTCATCCAATAGTGAAAACTACTTTGATGGCACTTTAGATAAGTACCATCATGAAAACCTAGCAAACAGGCACCATGTGTAGTCGACTTCGCTCTTTTGTCTACCATCTTTCCAATCAGACTTTTCCACCATCACCCATAGTAGAATTTTGTCCTATCCATGAATTGGAATGATTGACATCAAGTCCATTCCATCTCCCTATCCCATCCTATTGGTCTAGAATGATTGACATCAAGTCCATTCCATCTCCCTATCCCATCCTATTGGTCTTATACCTGTATGGGGGAAAATCCTTGACCTAAGTCATTTGGACCTTGAACTTGCTCATCCAACATCAAAATATGCCTTGAAAAAAATCAAAAACAACATAAAATGTCTTGAAAAAATCCAAAAAAATCATAAAACTTGAAAAAGACAAAAAAAAAAATCATGTCAAAAATCCGAAAAAATAGAGTCAAAATCAGTTGTGTCAAGTCAGTCATAGACATAGTTGAACTACGTTGCCTATGCAACTAGATGTAGGCAAGGCCATCTAACGATGTGATCTTGAGGCATTAGGTCCATCTTTTTATATCTATCACAATCACACACACAAAATCATGACTCGTTCTTTGTACATGTCAAATTTATTGGCTGTGTTGAACTACGAGGTCTCTACATGTATAACGTAGGCAAGACCATCAATCGATGAGCCCCTAAGGCTGCACTAGGTTAGTCCATTAGGGTTTATCACATTCATTATCACACATGTCATGTATCATCAAGTTAAGTACATATTTATCAAATCAATTCTATCAATCAAAGTTAGTTGAACTACGAGGTCTCTATGTGTATAACATAGGCAAGGCCATCAATCGATGAGCCCCTGAGGCCACACTAGGTCAATCCTTTAGGGTACATCATGTTAGTCAACAATAGGTCATACACTGTCAACACACACTCAAAACAATCAAAACATCAAGACAAGTGACACATCAACAAGCCAAACATGTCTACAATGTCATCAATTCAAACCAAACAATCAAACTTATGTCTTATATAAGATGTATTCTTCTTGACAACAAACATTATCAATTATCATAGCCTTATGCAGCTTGTCACATGAACAACATTAGACTCAACGTCTTATATGGTACGTGTCTTTTTGAAACCAGGGTTCATCATGTCTTACACAAATAGTCACTAAATCAAAACTAGACTCAACGTCTTATACAATATGTGTCATCCCTACAATCAGGCTTTATCAAACAATCAAATTATCAAACAAACAACAACAAATGAAGTTTTGGCAAATATTCTTGTTGGCTTTTGAATTTATGGCTTATTTTGTTTTATCTTTTCATTTGGCTTTGTCTTTAAGTCTCATTACTAGCTTTCTCAATGATGTCCCATGAAGGATTTAGAGAAGCAAGGATATTTCAGGACTATTTTTCTTTGACTGATTTCTATCGACTGTCTTTTAAACTTGGTTTTCAAGTTAGGTTACTAGCTTTGTCAAGGATTTCCCATGAAGGATCTAGAGGAGCAATAATGTATCCTGACTTTGTATTTTTCTTTGATTGTTGTTTGTGGTTTGTCTTGACAAGAATACTAGGGGAAATTTTCCCTTAGTATGAGTTTGGACACTCTTTCTCTGCGACTATCTATTTTAGCAAGTGGATGACTTTGTACACCTTGGTCTATCTCATATCATGGTGTTTACTATCCATTTGTGTCATGTCCCACCCAATGATGGTTTAATGCAAGGTTTAGTTTGCATTTGGAAAAATATTGAAGATTCTACATTATTCTAACATCCATTTCTAATATTAACATCCATGTCCTCTATGCTACTATTCATCTTTTTCAGTCTAACATTTCTTCTTTTCTGCATCTTCACCACCCTTATCCATTTTCATCTATCCTTTTGTCCTTAATCTTCTAGTTCTCTCATCCATGTCGAGAGCATAGTCATGTTCTTCAATCCCATCTATCCTATCGAGGGAATACCACTACCTTCTCATCATTCTCCCTTTCACTAGGGCATATCTTTTATTATTTTTCTTTGACACAATGCGATAAACTACATTGTATCAAAGAGGGGCAAACTATAGACACTAAAAATTGTCTTAGGCCTGCGACCCTTAGCTTCTTCATGATTCTTTCATCTTCATTTATCTATTAATTAAATAATGTTAATTATTTATATATTTTCAAAAGTTGTATGTCCTCTATTAATTAAATAACTTTAATTATTTAATTAATTCATTCTTATCTTAATTTTTCTTTGATTAATTAAATAAATATTATTTATTTAATTATATCACTAATTAAATCTATCTTCTATTAAATAATCAATTTAAATTATTTAATTAATTCTTATGTCACTTTCCACTATAATTAAATAATTACTTTAATTATTTAATTATTCTTTAGCCTTTTCCCCTCTAATTAAATAAATCTTTATTTATTTAATTTAATCTCAAAATCTTGAATGTTGAATTAAATCATTATTTAATTCATAGAAAGATTTATCCATATCACAATCTTCTATAATTAAATAATAGCTCTATTATTTAGTTAGTCACTAATCACTTAAGTCTAGATAAGATTTGATTTTCTCTAACAAACAGTTTTATCTATGTCAATCTTATCTTCTACATGCAATCCACTATTAATTAAATAACTTTAATTATTTAATTAATTCATTTTTATCTTTATTCAATCCTATATTAATTAAATAACTTTAATTGTTTAATTAATTTATTCTTATCTTTATTCAATCTTGATTAATTAAATAAATGTTATTTATTTAATTACATCGCTAACTAATTAATCCTCTTTCCAAATTAATAAATTATTATTTAATTTACCCTTTATCACATTTCCGGCTATAATTAAATATTCATTTCGAATTATTTAATTATTCAATAACCTTTTCGACAGAAAATTAAATAAATCATTTTTTATTTAATCTAATCTCCAAATTTTGAATTTTGAATTAAATAATCATTTAATTCATAAAAATAATTATTCCTTGAATAATCCTTTGTGATTAGATAACCAATTAGTTATCTAATTATTCATTAGTCAATTATCTCATGAGTTATTCGTGACAAACAAACCTTCTGCTTTAATCAGTCAGTCTTATTCTTTTGCGTGCAAGTTATTATTAATTAAATAACTTTATTTAATTAATTCATTCATTCATACATTTGAACACATTGTTTCTACTTTATATTTTACATAGAATTTTTATTCTTCCGATTTTCGAACAGTCTCAACATAAGATTAAATTATTATTTACTTTATTCTCTATCATGCAGAATTTTTCACTCATGTTATAACTAACACAAATCTTCATCGCATGACATTCATTAATCTCAATTGTCGATCTCTCTTTTGAATCTAAGTCGATCATTCAAAAATCAATTTTCTATAAATTGACCTATCACTATCATTATTACTCCTCCCTAAATCTTTATACTCTAGGAAGCTTATAATCTTTGATATTTTACTAAGTCAATAGTTAATACACCATAATTGCATACTTAAGAAATATGAGGGCAACTATCATACACACGAAAAAATGGAGAAGTGCAATCAAGGTCATTCGAAGGAGTATATAGATGTTCGGTGAGATTGTTTCATTTGTAGTTTTGTTTATTTTTTTGTTATTTTTTGTTAAAAGTAGGGTTAGATTAAGTGTTTTTGTTTGTTTATTGCTAACTATCCTGTCTAAGTCTTATTTCCAACATTACAAAAGTAATTCACAAAAATCATAATCTGCACCATTCTCAATCATGTCAAATGCAATATGAGTAGTATCAATAGAGATTGTACTATATAACCATCATTAGGTAAGAATTTTTTATGTCCAATAAGTATTGTGGCATACCAGATGGTCAAATTTTCAATTGTACTCAAAATGAGTTCCTTTCCTTGAAGAGTTGCATTAGTATTTTCAATTAATTTTAGGCCATTAACATACTTCTGCTTTGGAACTGGTTTGAAGGACCACAAGCAAGTCACATCCCTTATTTCTTTCTTGGTTATCAAATGTGCACCATCAATCCAAATAGATTCATCATGAATTCCTACTCAATACAATCTGAATTTACTTCTTGTTGAATTCAAACATTGGAAACTTCTGCTATACATCCAATTTATTTTCAACTATAGTTTTATATGCATCATAATTTTATTCCAATTCAATTTTCCACAACATACTCAATCGAACAAGCGACATTTCATCTATTTTCCCATATATGTGTGCATAAACATCCTCAGTGGGCAAAAATCTAAGGGGAGTGCCAGAAAATGCACTTTCCAAATCTTCTGATAGGTTTTTAAAAGAATATCTCTTCAATTTAATTTGTGGTTTGTCTAAGAAATTTACTACCTTTGAACCATCCATTTAATTTAGAGTAAAAATTCCAGAGAAGGATTGTGTAAGAAAAATACATCTTGAATTTTCTTTGGAAAAGATTAGGGCTCTGATGTTTTGCTTCTAGAAGATTCCTTGAATAAAATTCCTCTTCTTCAATTTGTATTTCCTTCCAATAAAGTTAATTTGTATTCTCAAATGCATTTTAAGCTCCATGATTTGACTCGTATCAAAAAGTGTGTTAGCAATAAATGCTTCAAAAAAATCTATCGAAGTTCAAACCTTTGTATCCATAATTACTCTGTAGATACTTTGTAAACTTCCACTTCACAATATTTCCTTCCACAACTTTCTTATATAGCTTCAAAAATTTATTTTCCAAGACATGAATTGACACCTTGTATTTCAAGGGGGCTATTAGAGATTTTTTTTATTGCTCCCCCTAAACCTTAGAATGGGCATAGTTTGCAAAGTAAGTATCTGTATTGGAGGCAGGTATAGATGCATTTGTAGTTCCTGAATCATCTCTTTTTTTAGACTCATTTTTATTTCTCCATATCTTTTCCATTTCCTTCTTAATGTTAGTAGGATCAGCTTTCTTTACTGATTCATTCCTTTTTACTAGATTAAACTATCTTCCATTTTTTCTTCTATGAAATTTTAAAATATGTATGGGTTTATTGCAAGGGTAACATACAAAACATTTATGACCAAAATGACTTCTATTCATCCTTGATCTGCATTGGTTAGGTTTATGTCCAAATATAATGTATGTATAACAATAGCCATTGAAATATTGAAACATTCTCCCTGTATTATATCCATTCATCATCCGACTTCTGCACTCAATACTTCTATGTGCAAATTTATTGAATGCAAAACATTGTCTAGAGAAGAATCCAACATTTTGATTCATCCTACTCCTACATTCTATTTCTTTATGTCCATGTTTATTGCATGAAAAAAAAATACCATTGAAATATAGGTACCTATGAGCATTTGGTTGTCTAAAAGGAGGTCTTCTAGCATTGTTTCTTTGATTTTTGTTTTGTCTCCTGTTGCCTAGAATTTCCTTTTGACTATCAACCATGGTAGATGTCTGAGTTTATTTTGAAATTTGTCCTTCTTCAAGTCCCATACAATCTTTGTCCTTAGAGGGTTTCTATATTGAAAGTAATTCATCAATAATTTTAGTACTTATTTTGAATTTATCTTCATGCATCCTTGCCTTTTCCAGATCATATCTAATATTCACCACTTCTTTCTCAATTATAGAGCATTCTTCAATCTTCTTTTGTACCACTCTATATAGGCATTCCTCAATCCTCTTCTTTTCTTCCATTTTTACTTTCAATCTAATGATCTCTTCATTTGATTGCTTCAACTGTATGTTGACTTCCCTATGTCTTTTCCTAAATTTCTTAATTTATTCTCTCAATTTTTTGATGCATTCATTTACTTCTCATAGATTTTCCTTCAATCTTTTGTTTTAGTTTCAGCTCTGTCAGGATCTTCAAGAGCAGCCTTAAGATATTTTTGGTCAAACATGCAGTCATCTTCTACATATTCAATTGTAGAAATTTATTCTAGAGGAAAATAAAACATCTTGTCTGCTAGGTTTTCAAACTTCCAAGATCTTCCTCAAAATTTTAGGATTTTTTGAAGGAACTAGGCTTTGATACCAATTATTGAATATTTAGAATATTGAGAGGGGAGTGAATTAGTATTCTATAACTTTTTGAACACAAAAAATTAAATCATGAAACCATATTAACTAAAATAAGAAATAAAAGCATGAATCATTTGCAAATCCATAAAACACATGAACATCAGGATTTTTATGTGGAAAACCCAAAATGGGAAAAACCACGGTGAGGATTAGCTCACAATATATTATATCTAGATATAGTATATTGCAGGGGCTCACTCTAAGAAAACACTATCCTTATAAGGCTCACAAATAGAGTTAACCATAATATAAAAATGTGGCTCACTACCAAGGTATGAACTGATCATGGGTGATCACACCATAGTGTTTTACAATTTTTGGCCAAACTAGACACTTAATGTTTTTTTTAAACTAAATCTTCACCTTCAAGCACCTATAGTAGCTAAACCATGAGGAATTTGAAGATGATGCAAACTAGTGATTTGTGACACCTTTTTTTCCATCTCCTTCAAAAACTAGTTTTTTTCAGTAAACACCATTTTTAATGAGTGATTCTCACCGTATACAACATAATGTTTTTTTCATGAAGGATAAAATTCTATTTTTTTTTAATTTAGATTTGTAACTAAGATATCTAGCACTTTCATTTGGTTTCAAAGTGTTTTATTGAATATTTTTTCCTTAATCAAGTTTCTAAGACAAACCAATTACAATTCAGACATAAGAAGACTATATACAACATAACATTTTTTGTATGTATCGAAATTCAATTATTATTATTTCTTTGGATCAAGGATTTCAATATCTAGTGTACTGATATTTTTCAATTAAAAAAATGATAATTTGCTATTTTTTCACATTTGTAAAACAAAGAGCTTGATTTTTAGTGAAAAACTACATTCACAAGAAATAAAAAATAAATATAATAATTAAATTAAATTTATTTAAAATTATACTTTTTGGGAAGCTTATAATAAGGAATACATAATTACAAAAAATAAATTTTTAATTAATTCATTTGATCCCCCAAAAGGTAAATCAAAAGTGGTTTTTGATCAACATTTTGATAGGTGTAAAGGAGACTTCATTATAGGTATGGTTTAAAACTAGTGTGGTTATATCCAAGGGGTTTTTTCTAATGTGGTTTGATCAAATAATTCTCATTTGGAATCATTCAAATGGAAATTTTTAAGGCTTAAATAACTATATTTTCTAAAAACATGTGATTTCAACAAAAAATAGAATATCCCAAAAATTGTAAACCAACATTGTGGGATCACCCGCAAAATGCACCTATCTTGTGTTGAGTTTTAGTTCCTTTGAAGCTTTGAAGCTTTGAATATTAATTGTTTCTCTACTTATCAATCACACAACACTTCTCTAATTTTGAACTTTTATCACTAAATTTGCATGTTCACATCATACAACACTAGTCGCATCTGATATGTCATTTATTCTCGCATATTCCATTATCTTCTCACACTACAACTCCAAAATATCTCATATATACCCAAATACATCTAGAAAAATCAATTAGGTCATCCTAATTAGATGTAAACAAAACAAGCCAAAATAGTTTATGTTAGCACCACACAAGATTTAAAATCATGTTTTTTCTCAAGAAAAATGTGTAATACTCAATTTCAAGTCATCATGGACCCAAGATAGATCCATCTAATATCCACAATGTATATTTAATCTTCTCAACACATATCATGTAATAGGTTTTCTATGAATAAGACCTAATCACAAAAAAATCCAATCATACACATGCTTCCCAACATACACACCTTCCAAATTTGAAATTTCTTCAGTTTCTCATTTTACTGACATCAATTAGACTAATTTTAGAACCACAACATCAAAAAATCCTTCATAAGAGAATGTGGAATCTCCCACACTGGTATGTCTAGATAGAGTGATGGCAGTGATATACAAAGTTGAACTTTGTCATTGATATCTTCTGGTACACTTAACAAAACTTCAAAAAATATTTAGTATAGTTGTATGATCCAGTCATAATGATATGGTTAGAAGCACAGAGTTATACGTCATCGTGTGGTGAAGTGCGGACCCAAAAACCATCACACTAAACCAAAACACCATTAGCAGAGAACACATAGAAAATTTTTGGTAGATCAACTTTCAAGTATAGTTAGTATTTGTACAAATGACACCAAAAATGCTTCCCCATGATGTTGACATCAATGACAACATTGGGGCAGCCAAATCAACCTATGTATGTACACTTCATGCTCATGTTTTCCAAGATACATCAACACTAATCAACACTGAAAAAATTCCAAACTTCAACATATCTAAATGTATTTCTCTACTAAATAATTAATCATCCCCACATCCTCAATCAAAGAATTACTAATAATTTCCTTAATTGTGTCTTCGATTAGGGTAAAATTCAATAGAAAAACCTTCCCATATTTTTCACTATTAGTGGGAGCTAAATATTTATGGTTCCAATAGAATGGTGATATATATTTTTTCATTAGCACAAGGGAATCCATTGCAATCAACACCAAATAGAAGAGAAAAAATAAACCAATGATAGAGATTTATTGCAATTAAAAGGCAAGGTCAACAATGAAGCAACATCATAATTATAATATTAGTAGAAAGAGAAATATAAATGAATTGAGATGACATAATATTTGTAGAGAACTAATGTGGGAGAAGTGAAGGGATCCACCAATTTATGGGAAGCCTACAAAATCTTGATCAATATTTTAGAATCTTGATCAAGATATCTAGTGACAAATGAATTATTGATCCTAAAGGGGATTGATAAGTCATAGAAATATGAGCCAAGTATTGATAAAAAAAGTAATCACCTAACATAAGTGAAGAGTGATGGTTGGGAACCATCATAGAGAATCAATACTATTTTCTCAAGAGATTCACACAATTGAAATCTAATATAGGAACACACATACTACCAAATCAAGTATGAATAGATTCTAACATAACACCCCACAAGATAAAAAAATTGGAGGATTAGGATTTATAAAGAATTGGAGATAAAAAGAAAGTGACATGTTTGCAATTTTAAAAAAAAATTCCTTATATGAAGTTGGAGTTCAAGTTAATGTCTAGATTTAATTTATCCATAAAAAAATTAGCCTCCTTGTAATAGTAAACACTTTAATAATAATCAAAGGATGGTCAATTATCCCAAAAAATTTGCATGGTGCTCTAAAGTATCCACTTATATATGTATTTCCCTTTCAAAGTGTTAATTACCAACATAGAGTATCCTTCAATTATGGTTGCCTTTATACCCAAGTGAGAATTGAGACCCAATCCCATAGGAAAGGCCTATTATTATTCATCATTATTGGTACTTGCTAAAATATTCTTGGATGTAGTGTGAATCACCTTCCCACTTTTTCCTCTTAAGATAATTTCTAGTAGAACTCCACTTTAGAGTAGAAATTTAAGGAATCAATATCAATCAACTTGATAAAAATTCAAAGTGGATTCCTCAAAATCTATTAAAACTATTGACATCTATATCAATTTTGGTTACATGATCAAGAACTAGATCTAGAATTGGTATTAAGCTCAACATTATAATCATGCAGATGCTTCTATATGAATTAGATTCATATAGCATGAAAATAAAAATATGTTGATTTAATCAATGTATCTCAAATGAACAAAGTAGTGGGACAAAAATATCATGACTTCATATAATTATTTATCGATATTGTGTATTCACAAAATCATATATAATGCTTAAAATGTGTAACATATGGAGGCTATTTATCAGAAAATAATTAATAAAATAATTCTATGGAGAATTTATGGAGTGAGTAATACTAATGCAAGCTACTACAAATAATAGTGGATTTCCCAAAAATAATTTGAAGAAAAGTTAGAAGTGACATGCTAGAAAATATGGGATACAATTGTTATGCATCCATGGAACTACTACATATCCAAGAAAAAAGTTGAAATAAATATATCTTTAAACCAATTTTTAACTAATGACCATTGTAGTATCAAATACATGAGTATTGAGATATTATGATGCAAGAGCATCTAGAATAAATGTGATTCAATTTAATTGTGTTGTCTTTGAGTGTTGTCTCCTAGAGTTACAAGGGCTATCATTGGAGAGTACCACATTATATCGTTGTTAGTTTTATAGTCTTGAGATTTAAAATTTAGATGAAGTTTTTGAAGAGGAGTAATATATCCAAAATTTGAAATATTTTATTTACCACAAAGATATTTAGACATTGGATTGGAGACTATGTTTTTTGATTGTAGGAAGGATGACTATACAAACATGCACCAAAAAATATAAGTGCATGAAGGTGAATTGGGAATAGTAGAGCTTATGATATAAATCACATGGTGTTATTTCATTTTTATATTATCATAGGTAATTTGGGGTTGAGGGGTGTGTGGTCAACTACATGTTACTTGTGACCTAGAGTTTTGTTTCGACCAATGGCCAACAAAAATTATCTTGGAGAGTTTATGATAGTATATAAATATGACTTAGGATTGTTTCAAGAATGACATAATAAAAATAATAATCATCACAATCATCAAAACATTATGATAGGAAATTAGGAAAAGTAGAGAAGAGTGTGTTGGAGGACAAAGATGAGAATATAAGTGAATAAGAGGGAAGAGTGATTCAATATGGGAAATGACATATTAGGTACACATGATGTTGTGTTTTATGCCTTTTGTAAACACTTATTATAGTCATTGGTTGTGGACTAGCTTATAAGAAGTCCTAATATCAAATGCAATGACTTTTGAGCTCTATTGAGATGAAGACGAATCATTGAGGTTGGGTTTTTCCATTATAAGTTATTCATAGGATAAATCCTATGTCTTATGGTAGTTATATATTTAATTTTCTTCTATTCTTGTATAATTGTACTATATTATGTTTTGGAAATGGTTTTGGATTGTAGGGATGCACTATTGGACAATTATTTCTTAAGATGGTCCATTTGTGATTACAGCATATTATTTAGATATTATACAATATTTCAACATAACACTTCTCAAGGTACAATATTATGATTTATCAAAGTTGTTTTTCCTTTTGATAACTATATTCATTTGACAGAGACTCCTCAAGAGAAATTCAATCATATTAGATGTTCCCAACTAACTTTTCCTTCATATATAGATATGAAGTGATTGGAAAAATGGTCCGCAATTGTTGGAACATGCCGTTTAGCGATAATGGGAAATTTTTGAAAAATTCTTCCTATTTTGTAATTTTTTTAAGCTACAATGGAGTCCAACAGATGGATTATGGTTCTCAACGAGGGTCTAATGGTGTTTGGTGGCCTCATTTCTAGGTAGTTACTTCTCTTCAGCCTCGATGCTTCTAGAAATTGATTGTTCAAGATATAAAACCTCCATTTGATATTTGTGTGTCAAAATTGGAAGCAAATGGTGATGCTTCTTCTAATAGAAAGCATTGGTCTGAGGTAGTTACCGATTCATGCATTTCAGTTTCTTTCCCCAATAATATTCCCATTTTTTTTTGGAGCTTCCTTTGATCCAAATTTCTCTTTTCCATGTCCTATCACTTTCCCTAACAACATTCCTATTTCTTACCCAAAATATTTTATTCCAAAGCAATTTGGTTGTTCTCCTTTGACCTTTCCAAACAATATTAACATCAATAAGAGGGTTTTATTGGATCAAAAGATTAAAGGTTTTGTCGAGTTTGTGTACGGTGGGTAGAATACTCATAAGTCTTGTTCTCAGGGGAATGTTAATGTTTTGGGATTCAATGGCAAGGTTTGAGTTCCTAAACAATAAAATAAACTTTGTAGAGTTTCAAATGATCAATTTAATGTTACTCTTACGAATGCAATGCTGTAGTCGCAGATGAAGGATCTCAAGGAGGTAGCACTCATCTATAAGTTTTGGAAATTATCTCTAGATCTTTATTTTTTTCAATGGTGGGTTTTTCAACCTTGGGAGGGATCTAATCAAGTTTTCTTTCCAGATATGGGGGAATGGATTTTTGTCATTCTAGTTTCTGATAAAGACTCAAGGAATTATATTGATAAAAAAAAATTCTAGATTTGTGAGGGTCATAGTCTATTTACTACCCAATGGACTCCAAATTTTTGCCCTTCTTAGTCTATGGTCAAGTTCATTCCTTTTTGGGCTTAGTTACAAGGGTTGTCGTTGGAGTATAGAGTGTCTCATATCATTGAAACTCTAGGTAATCAATTAGGATTTTTTTTGCATTAATATTTCTAATTCTTTTCCAACACTTCATTGCCAGTTAGGTTTTTCCTTCTTATTGATGTTAGAAGAAATCTTCCAATAGTTGTCAACATCAAATAAATCTATGGTTTGTGGAAACAGAAGCTGGTTTTTGAGGACCCTCAAAAACTTTGTTTTCATTTCCATTTACCAGTTATCCTTCAAGAAACTGTTTGGTGGATTGAACATTGAACATGGAAGAGACAGGTGATTCTTCCAAAGGTTCTTTTTATTCTCTGAATGATAAATCAATTGTTTCTCTTGCCATCCCTCCTAAGGATTTTGTGTGAAATGTTGATTTAACCTTTTTTTCTAAGGTTTTCGATTTATGTTATAAGTGTAATCATAACTTCAATGCTCTAAGAACATAGATTAAGTATAAAGGATCTATTAGCAATGAGTTGCATTAGTTGGAGATTTCAAAAGTTTCAGTTTTAGAATCATTTGGGTGTCATCATTGTGGTTCTTTTTCATTGGGGAAGCTGGTTTTGTGAAAGATTATTTTTATGATGAAGTAGAATATGTCCATGGAAAAACTCTTTTTAATCTGGATAGTAAGGTCAAGCTTTCAACACTTGTTGGTTTTAACAATTCAGGGAATGTTATTAGGTTTTCTTGTACACACAATAAGTCTATTTTTGTTTCCTTTCTATTTGGATGGGTGAATATTTTGTTGTCTCCCATCATTATTTTTCTTCATTCTCTCAATCTTTTGGTCCCTAAGTTTAAGATTGTTAGTTTCCAACAACTGAATCAATGTGCTTCAATGTTAACATTGGAGTTGTCAAATCAATGTCAAGAAATGTTCAAGGTTTTTGACAACCAATATAAAGAGGGAAGTTACATCTTGCAAACTCAAAAAATTTTAGAAGGCTCTATAATTCATCCCTCTAATCTTCCCTCTAATGTGGAGTTGACAAATTTGTTGATGAAGCTTTATTTTTTGTGGGTGAATAGTTGATAGATGATATTTCTTTTGAGGTGTTTGGGGAAGGGGAAATTTTTGATGGTTTAGGTTTATTATCAATCTCTCACTCCCTCAGTCCGTTTTGTCTCCTTCTACAAGTAAAAAATCTCCTACCAAGAGAGGGCATAAATCTTTAGCTACCAAGATGCAAGAGGAAATTATGATAGGAATCCAGTCTACACTAGATGGAAAAATGGGTAGAGATGAGAAATAAAAAAGGTCGAGGAGATAATTTTTCTCTCCTAGGATGCAATGACGATAATATATTGGATAGTTAGAGTCATAAATTCCCCTGAAAAAAGGGCCCAGGTCAAGCAACAATTGGATTCTTGTGGGGCAGATGTAGTAGTTCTTCAAGAAACTAAAAATTTAGATGAGAATTTTGAGTCTATTAGTAAGAGATGGATTAAATTGAAATATTTCCATTCACCCTCTCATGGAGTTTTAGGAGGTTTGATTACTCTCTGGAATGCTAAATCAGTTAGCGTTAGCAAGGTTACTTATGAGCATAACTAGCAATTAATGTAGATTACTCTACACTTTGAATTAATTTTTTGGTTGTTGAATGTATATGGTCCAAATAGCATAGTAGGAAAGAAGTTGTTGTGGGACAATTTGAAACAAAAATTGAATTTTCTGGGTCAAGAAAAAGTTGTTATATCAGGTGATTTTAAATGCAATAACAAGCTTATTAGAGAAGAAAGGTGGTACGCTTCCCCTAAAAAAGATATGGAAAACTTTGCTGCTTTTATACAAGATAATGCTCTTGTTGATATAATTCCACCAAATGGGAGGTTTACTTGGAAAAATAGGAGGAAAAATTGTCTTCAAATTGGGGAAAGGTTAGATGGGTTCTTAACTTCTCTAAATTGGATAGTTAGTGAATATGATTTAAAATCCAAAAAATTTCCTTTTGCTGCATCAGATCATTTTGCAATATCATTAGATTTGATCCCAAAAAAAGTAAATTCAAATTTTCAATCTTCTTTTAAGTTTGAGGCTATGTGGTTTAGGCATGCACAAATTATCAAATTTTTAAGGCAATGCTGGTTGAATGCACCTATTTTTTATGGTTCTAGAATGTTTCAGTTAAAGAAGAAGGATCATGTTAAGCAACATTTAAAATTTTGGAATCAATAAATGTATAAGAATATCTGTGTAGAAAGATTTGGTTTACAAAAGTCTTGCAGAGGTAAATGAAAGCATTATTGCTAATGGCCTTGATAGTGTTCTATTTTATGAGAACAGTAAATTTCAAGATGAATGGAAGGAATTTCTATTGAGAGAGGAATTCTATTGGAAGTAGAAATTAAGAGAATTGTGGCTAAAATATGGAGATAGGAATACAATTTTTTTCATATTTTCTCAATCCATGATAGTGTGTCAGGTGTTTTTCTTACAAAGGAGGAAGATATATAGAATGAAGGCATAAAATTTCTCTCATCCTTGCTAGCTACCAACAAGGATGATAATGTTTAGTTGGTAAGGGAAAGAGAAGAAATTATTCAAGTTATTCTAAAGTTGGTTTCTCAGGAAGATAATGATAGGTTGCTTGCTCCTTTTTCATTAAATGAAGTTAAGGAAGTCATATTTTCCATGCCTCCTAATAAAGCTTCAGGTCCTAAAGGATTTACTACCACCTTTTATCAAAAAAATTTGGATTTCATTGGGGTTGATATTCTAAATTCTTTGGAGGATAAAAGAAAATTAGGTGGTATGTTAAAGAAGTTCAATGTAACTAATATTGTTGTCATTCCAAAATTAGCTTCTCCAAATACTTTCTTAGAATTTCAACCTATTTCTCTCCACAACAATATCTATAAAATTCTTACAAAGGCCATTTATTTGTGGTTGCATCCTATTGTTTCTGCAATATTTCAAAAGAGTAGGGTGGTTTTTTTCCTAGCAGAGAAACAACATAAGGTGCAATTGTTTCTCATAAAGTTTTGTTGCAAGTATTGATGTGTTTAGTGGTGTTTTCATTAATGTTGTTATTGATGTCAACATAGTTCAAGTTGATTGCATATGGTACCTGTATAGTTTAGATACTATAGAAATGATTAGAGTACATAGAGATATATTTATGAAGTTGCAATTATGTTTTTCCAAATGCTTTTGAGAAAATTTAAGAGACAATGAAGACAATGTTGAGTATGTGTTTTGAGTGTGGTTTGGTATTGTGCTTTGCATTTTTTTGTGTGTTTATCCTATGTCTGTGTGGATTTTTAGTTGTGTTCATGAGCTTTAATGGATAATATATCCCAAGTTTTAGCTTATGGTTTGATGGAGAGTGAAATATGTGTTCACTGGTGTGTGAACTAGTTTGGAAAAACTTTTTGTTTGTGGATTGGGAGAATTTTGTTAGCTCTGCAATATTTTGGTGTGTTGTTTTAGATCTTTTAGATTTGGTAGATGGTTCATTTTGATGGTTTTTTTTTTTCTTTTGAAAAAAATTCTTGTGATTTGGTGCTCTGGAAGACCTACTCTAGAGCTCATGTATGTTGCTAGTTGGTATGGTTGGACTGTTGAAGATAATTCTATGAATTAAGTTTTTTGCAGTTATTGTGGATGTACCTGAATTGTTCTTAGAGATGGTAAAATGTCTAGCAAAGCATTTTGAGTGATCCATGTGTGATCAACTTGTTGAAGATGCACGTACTTGAAAGATCATTTGTGTTTCCATTAGGTTTAGCTGACCTGGTGTCTAGACGTTACATTAAGATTTTGCATTGAATTAAGGAAGTGTGTGATTGATCCAAGATGTTGTTTGGGTTCTAATTAAATGTGAAATTGGTCATATCTCATTCTTATCTACCATGGGAATGTTGAGTAGCTGACCTAATTTGAATTTGTAAATTGAAGAATGTTTAGCCGACCTTGGAGAAAGTTTCTAGTGTTGAAAAATCAAGATTTTTTGAATTGAAGATGAATCAAGAAAGAAAGTGTGGTGTGCAAACAAGTGCAAAAAGTAGAGTGTGCAAGATTGAATCAAGGCAATAGTAATTTAACATGTTAGATTCCACAAAGCAGTGCGCTAATGGTGTCAACAATATTCTGATCAAGCTACGAATGTGTGGAACTCTTGTGGTGGATCTTTATTTATCTTTTCTTTTTTTTCTAGGTAATGAGCCTACTTTTGGATAGTGAATCCTTTTGTTGGCAGTGAGCCTTGTATCTAGGCAATGAGTTGTTGAGTAGTGAAACTTTGTATCTGGTATTGCATTTTTATTATATTGTGAGATAATACTCATCATGGTTTTTCCCTCATTGAGTTTTCCACGTAAATCTAGTGTCTCTGGTGTTTACTTCCTCTTATTTCCATTTCATGTTTACACTTAATAACAAACTGGGTTAAAGTGGAATTGATTAAGGTTATAAGTAAAGTGATTTGATACAATTGATTCACCCCCCACCCTCTTAGTTGTCTTGTGCATTTCAACAATTGGTATCAGAGATTTGTTTCCTTGGTAAAAATCTTAACTACTTGAGGTAGATCAGATGGTGTACAAGTTGAAAATCCCTATTTTTGATGGAGCTAATTACAATGAATGGAAATAATAAATGAGAGGTTATCTAGTTTTTTTTGGTTTCAAGACCTAGAAATATTTGGACACAAATTATGTTGCACCATCCACTAGTGCTTCCTCTATTGATGATATTTCTTCTTATGAGAAGAATGAAAAGGAATGGTATGCTATCTTCAGTGCTCTATCTAAAACTAAAAGGAAAAAAGTTATTTCTTTAGGCACTACTTATGAAGTATGGAAAAAATTTAAAGACATTTATGAAGGAAACAATAGAGTAAAATTGTCAAGGAAACTAACCACTAAGAGAAACTTTGAGAACTTGAGAATGGAAGAGGGTAAAGATACTGCAAGCTACTATCAGAGAGTTGAACGTATAGAAAATGAAATTAAGAATCGAGGTGGTAACATGTCATATGAAGATATAATTGAGAAGATCTTGATGACCCTACTGGAGAATTATAGTGAAAAAGTCTCTGCTGTTGAAGAATCATATGATCCAAAGAAATTTAATAAATATCACCTATTTGGTGTCTTGACTACATTTGAGATGAGAAAATTTCAAAGAGATAAGGAGAAGACTGAAACAACCTTTAAATCAATGAATATGGGAAATGACTCGGATGATGATGATTCAGAAGAGGTGGAAGAAAACTTCATGAGGAAATTGAAGAAAGGTACTGGTAAATACAAAGGTATGTTTTCATTTAAGTGTTTTAGTTATGGAAGTATTGTTCATTATGCATCA
>CM021101.1:252268156-252391982 GCA_007115665.2 Sequoiadendron giganteum | reverse complement strand
GAGGTTTTGAAAAAAAGAATTTGGTAAACCCTCAAAATCAGGGTTTGAGAGACCTTTAAGAATAAAGCCTCCATCCCATCGATGTAGGAATAGTTGGTCGATGGAATGAATTGAATAAAGTGTATTTTTGTGTTTTTTGTGTATATATGTGTGTACTAGAATAGGGAATGCAAGATTAGAGAGTTTAATTGCTGCTCCAAGAGGAAAAAAATACAGATGTCGAAGAAATTATTGTTGCTATAGTCATGGTTTTGAAGATGTAACTATTATAGAGGGTTGGTGAATGGTTCTAGAGCATATAAAGACCTAAAAAAACATGTTTGAATAGGTGGTAGGGTTTATAGAGGTTTGCATCATTCACTTTCAATAAACCCTCTTCATTTTGCATTGTAAAAGCCTATAAACAAGGGTTTTGGTACTTAATGCTTTATTGAGCCTTTCAAACCTTAAAAATGATTGAATCAAGAGTTTCATGACTTGAATAAAGACTTTCTAAAGGTTTTTGTTGTTTTTCGTGAAGATTAAAGACCACTTCATTTATAAATTGGGGCTAATTGATGGGTTTTGGTAGCATACAGTCAAGTTTTCTATTCTTTGTTTCAAAGAAAGTGTTTGTTCTTTTAAAATATGTTATGAGGGACTGGAATGGGTTTCAGAATGTGTATTGTGCTTGAAAAGATACATTGTGATTGAAGAATAATCACCCATTTTTAGGGTATGGTGATCTACTAGAAATTTTGATTCTTGAATGCATGAAACTATGTTTTTGTAAAAGCAGTAATTTAAGGGATTGATTGAGTTTTGAATTTTCTTAAATGTTGTTTTCAATGATGTTAAATTTGAATCAATGTTTGGGAAAAAGGTTTGGAAGGAAAAATTTCAAATTTAGTGTTTGAGAAAAATGATCCCCAAGGTGCAAAATAGTGATGACTATTATAAAGTGAAAATATGAGAAAACAAAGGTAACGATGATTTATAAATGTGTTTCACTATTCAAGTGATGTTCCTAAGGGTGTAGTGATGGTTTTCTACAATGTGGAGTGAAGATAAGAGATGTCATTGTGTCTTGATTTATTTAGGAGTATATTGGTGAGTGTTGGAGTATTGGTTGGTTAAGTGCCTTTGATCAGGTTAAGGTCAGTCAATGTGCTGTTGATAATGGTTTGGAATATGGTTTTTGATGAAGTTGGAATACTGACTTGTTGTCTTGAAGTTTTGTAGAATGAAGAATCAAATGAAACTATGTGGAATCTTGATGAAAGTTAAGTGAATTGGATGAAAAGAGAAAGGAATCTTAGATGATGGTTTAATTTGATCTTCTCCATTTGAGTTTGGGATAGAAGTACCCTTGAAAGTTTGTTGTGTTATGTAGATGCTCTGCATAAATTTGTATAAGAGCTAGAAGATTTTGATAGGTGGTTAAGTTTTTTTTATAGTTGTTGTTTATTTGATTTTGGTTGTTGGTGCTTGATCCATCTAAGTTACAAAGATGAAGGTTTCTCAGTTGTATGTGTTGGCAGACAAGCCGAGGCCTATGGTCACCATCCTCCAATGGAGATTTAAATTGGTAGAAGGTGCAAGGAAAAAGAGAGTGAGACATATTCCAGGATCTATTGTTGTGTAAGATGGATGGTTTTTTGAGTTGGTGTTTGGACGTTGAAGAGATATGGATTCCTATCTGAAGAAGCACTTGATTTTGTAGCCTAAAGAGTACTCCACTGATGGGAGTAGTTGAGAAGATGAAAATAAGATTGGTTAGAGAAGGTCAAGGAAATTTTGTGAGGACACTCTTGTCTCCTTGGTTGAGGAAAAGTCAGTGAAAAGTTGTGAGCAGTAAAAGGGAAGTCGTGTGTCCTTTTGAAGGAGAAAAGTGTTTGAGAACCTGATTGACAAAAAATAAAGTTGGTAAAAAGGAAAAGACAAAGTGAAGGAAGTGCTAAAGACAAAGTTGAAGACAAAGACAGAGGCAGAATTAAATTTATTTTTTAGGTACAATAAAATTTCATATGTTTCCAAGGGACTTGGATAATTTTGTTGGTTGGTTGTATGGTGCATGAGCACCTTGGCATTAAATGTCCTTAAAAGGCAAAAAATTGCAAAATTTCAATTTTCTATTGTAAAGAATTGTAAAAGGTCATGATAAGACCTATTTAATTGTAATTGAGTCTCAAATAGGTTATAGGTGGTCAAAATATGAGAAAAGACAAAAAAATTGCAAAGAAATTGTAAAAGTTTCTAAATTGGTAAAAATAAAAAATCAAGGAAGTTCAAGAGTCTTTGAGGAGAAACTGAAAGGATAGGTCGATGAGGGAAGTTGAAGAGGTATTTATTGAGTGGGAAACATATTTTAAAATATGGTAAAGGCGTGGAAGAGATCAAATTTGTATTCTTGTAATCAAATTTTAAAATAAAGACCCATGTTCTGCAATTTTCTAAGTTTTTTCATATTTTACCAAACCTTGTATAGACTGTATTAAGACTTAGAAGTTATAAGTTTTGTTGTTTTTATAGGATAGTGAACTAATAATCATTTAGAAGTGTTTTGAAGAGGCTTATTCAGTTTAGGAGGTTCTGAAAACAAGAATTTGGTAAACCCTCAAATTCAGGGTTTTAGAGTCCTTTAAAGAATAAAGCCTCCATCTCATCGACGTAGGAATAGTTGGTCGATGGGATGGATTGAATGAAGTGTATTTTTGTGTGTTTGGTGTATATATATGTGTACTAGAATAGGGAATTCAAGATTAGAGAGTTTTATTGTTGCTCCAAGAGGAAAAAAATAGAGATTTCAAAGAAAATGTTGTTTCTACAGTCATGGTTTTGAAGGTGTAACTATTGTAGGGGTTTGATGAATGGTTCTAGAGAATATACAGACCTATAAAAAAAAATTTTAATAGGTGTTAGAGTTTATGGAGGTTTGCATCATTCACTTTCAATCAACCTGCTTCATTTTTCATTGTAAAATCTTATAAACAATGGTTTTGGTACTTAATGCTTTATTGAGATTTTCAATCCTTAAAAATTATTGAATCTAGAGTTTCATGACTTGAATAAAGACTATTTGAAGGTTTTTGTTGTTTTTGTGAAGATTAAATACCACTTCATTTGTAAATTGGGGCTAATTTATGGGTTTTGGCAGCATAAAATCAAGTTAATTGTTCTTTGTTTCAAAGAAAGTGTTGCTTATTTTGAAGTATGTTATGAGGAACTGGAATGGGTTTCAAAATGTGTATTGTGCTTGGAAAGATTCATTGTGATTGAAGAATAATCACTCATTTTTAGGGTATGGTGAGCTACTAGAAATTATAATTCTTGAATGTGTTGGTGTTTTTTCCACATAGAATTTTCAATTCTCTAAGAGGTAGTGAACCTCTTTTATAAAGAACTATAAAGGCTAGTGGCCAACTAGTGAGATCTAGTCAAAGAATAACATCTCCTACAATTTTGGCTCTATGAGGCCAAGGTGGGTAAACCTTCATGTGTTCATAAGATTGTTTTATGATTGGTAAGCACACTTCTTCTTACAGGTGTTGTCCCCACACACGCAAATCAGATAGTAATTACCTTGGTTGTGGAAAAAACCAAGAATAATAATAGATGTCTCGAAGCAAGGAGACTAAAAATTATCATAAGATTTATATCTCAAAAGAGATAGCGTTTGATATTTGTTAAAATGTTCAGTTATTGAATCACCATGCTCAGAGCCACAGTCCTACATCTGAAAGAATTTTACTGACACTACTAGTGCCTCATTCATTGGGCGAGAGTCATAAAACATAATTCATATATTATGAACTTATCACCATAATGCTTTGCTAATATGAGATCTTTCAGTATATTAAAACAAGACTCCTTAGTGAATCCTGAGCATATGACCATAAAACATGAAATTTTATTTCAAGCATTTGATTAACTCATTAAGTTAAAGTAGGAGATAAATTTACACTTTCAAATACACCATTGAAACTGAATGAACAAACCCTTGATAAATCCATTCATAATCCATGACACATACACATGAGAGAAAATTGTCTTAATTCTTTTAGATTTTTTTCGATATTAGTAATTACAAAAGTATAGCATACATATTTCATACTATTCCCAACCTACAATGATCTCCTAAATAATACCTTCAAAATATTGTAGTAAAACTAACTGTACATGCTCAGAACCTTATGGATCCAAAATCTTTACCCTAATAATGAGCCGTGAAATCTCCTTTATAGGATAGTAGAGAAAAAAAGCATTAGGCTACATTGCTAATTTCAAAATTGAATTTCATTTAGAATGAAATTAGAATTATTATTCCTCATCATTGGATAACAAGGTGCATGATCCAAGGAATCCAAAAATGGTTACACAGTAACTAGTCAGAGAAAAACAAAAAGCGTTTCAGGCATACACACATCCACATCAACAAGATGAAACACCAAAAAAAACACCACCTAGCAGACCCAACACCAGCGACCACTAAGTAGACACATGATCCCCTTACAAGTGACCGCTCTAAGTTCTTGCCTTAGTCATAAGCAGAACCACCCTAATTCCTTTTGCCACATTAGTGCAACATCCAACAACTTGGCCTAGTACCAGTGCACTTATTGGTTTGACTACAAAGACCTCCTCGTTCAATCCCATGAGCTCAGTTAAAGCCACCAGGTAACACTGGTAATCCGAGTCAGTATCAGACCCATTATCATTAGAATGTGATCAAATTAACATAGGGGATGCTCAACGCTCTGGCCTTTTTCCAACACTCTTAGTAGTGACCTCAAGTGTTCTAGGAGCAGGTTGCTCCTTCTTAATTAGCAACCTCCTAGCTCCTACTCCGACACTCCTACGCCTTATAGATTTATCGATAGCTTCATAGAATATAGGAGAATAACCAAAACTTGCATACAAAACAACTGAAAAAATATAATGATAACACTGGGTCACTTTAGCAAGCATTTATAAAGTGAATTGGTGCGAGGGATATTAACTGCTTGAATGAAAAATAAGCATTTGAGCCATAAGTGGCTGACGCAGCCACCATAATTTCTTCTATCAGGAGGGCATCATTCACACGCTAGAAAAAAATCAAGATAAAATCCTCTCAAGTGCTCGAGCCATTAATAAAATAAGCTTCAAAGTGTGAGAGCTCATCACACAGATGATCAGTAATTTCTTTGAAATTTTACCGTTGATGCTGAACAGATTTGGGAAGTTGGATGGCTCAGATTGAGTCAATCGAGCATTGAAAATCCACCTCAGTGCCTTGAAAAATTGTAGCCAATCAAAACCCATGAAAACAAGAGTTCACAACTGGCCAGTGAGTCCCATTTAGCCCTATCACTCCAAGAACTAGGCCATGTGTCGCCCTTTCGTAGACCTCGCAATACTTTTGAGACATTTTCTATGCTCATGCAAGGGAGAATTATTATTAACCCCATAATTAAAACCATCACCAATGAAAATAAAACCACTTAACATTATTGGCAACTCAAGAAAATAACTCGCCCCTCAGTACATGCCAGATGATGGCATCTTGTAGACCTTGCACCTCTTAGTGACATCAGTAGGAAAACCTGCGAGGTTTGTGAGAAACAATCCAGATCAAAACCCATGATTAGATGGTTAACTAAACAACATGCACAAATATTAGAATATTTAGGTGGGACCGGCTGGTACAACCCTTGGCATTATAAAATTTTAAGCCCCGGTGATGGAAAAAGACTGACAGGCTAGGTGAAAAGGGTCGGTAAGAGCATTGACGAAATTATAGGGTAGGGTTGGATGGAACAATCACTGTTCCATGCTCTGGATCTTTGCTAGCAATATATCCTTGGTGTCTTAACCACCTTAACCTTTAGGACCTTTTCTTAGGTACCCCTAGTTCTCCTAGCCAACCCCACTATCATCTCAATTCCAATCTACCAAGTCACCCTTGGTGCAATGCTTCTATTCTTCCTTAGCCTTTAATCTTCCCTAAATACTAATACCCTCCAATAACTAAGTTTAACTTTGCAGGGGTGTATACATGTTTCCAAAGGCTTCAAACCATCTCCCTAGGGTTCTTGATAATCCACCATACTCCATTTACAATTCGCTTCCACCAAACCCTTAGTTAGGGTTTATTAGGCTACTAGCCCAAGAGCCCAATTAGGTCTCTATCTCTGAGAAAACACACTAATACTCCAAGTTTATCCAAGAACACTGAATTTACTCTTGGGGTTCTTGTTCCTCATGTCTATCACTTGAAGAATATAGTGGTCCTGACCTCCAACTGCCTGTACAATTCCTCAAACTGGAACTGATTAGGAACTTAGGTCTTTTTGGGTCTTTTCCCTATCTTTTTGCAGACTGTCAAAGGTTTCCTCTCATCAAATAGGTTGATGGGGCTTCCTCCTTCTTAGTAAGCCTTGGCAAGCCATTCACCTGTCCTCTCCACATCGTGAATTGCTAGGCGATAAACACCCCTGCCAGTTAAGTGCCTTTCACTTCCTGTCTTTCCTAGCCGAGCACTATCAAGCTCGCCTAGGAGAAGAATTTTTCCATGCTTCCCTAACTCCTAACCACTCCTAATCCTAATCTATATATAGGCATGGAGCCTAATCATAGTTCCCAAGGTCCCATACACAAGAATAGTGGGAAAGTAATTAGAACTCCATCCTTTATAGACTGACTGTCAGGTCAGTAACTAAAAGAAAACAACTAAATTTAAACATACAACACCTACAAATTGATCACACAACCTAAATTCTACCATACAAAATTAAAACATAGTTTACACTACAAACTACAACATATTACAGAGCCATGATCGCTCCTAATCACACAAATTCAAAGCAAACATAGAAAATTAGACAACTTTTCTCACTGTCCACACTAGTATTCATGAACTTTCCACATTACAAAGCTTCCAACCTTGCTCATAGGTTGAATCACACCATAAATAGGCTCTCCAATTTAGTTAAGCTTGAGCCTAACTTTTCAATGGCCGCTTGTGGCTTTCCATAAGCCTTATTTTCAAAATTTTAAAGAAAACTATCACCTAGGAGGGTCTACAAGGTCCTAAGTCATCCTTGTAGCCAAATTCCAAACTAAAAAATGGTCAACATGACCTTCCCTAACATAATGCAAGTTCTCAAATGCCTCTAAGGCACAAATACAAAGAGTTAGAAGGAGTTTTCTACATTTGATCTAAAACAAGTTACTAATTCTTGACCTTTCTAGTTAACTCTCTTAGATGCACTTTGGGGTGCTCCTACACCATTCTCCCCCTCTGCATAGACTTTAAGGAATGTGAGGAGAGATTAGAGATGGTTCAATACCCTACTTCTTGAACTAAGCTTCATCCACCCATGTAGCCTCAAATTCATGTTTGTTCTTCCACTTGATAAGATGCTCCATGTACACTTTGTGCCTTGTAGATTTCTTCACCCTTGTCTTCAAGATCCTTTCTTCTGGAAGCTTGTCTTGAATAGGTAAGGGTATGCTGCTTACTTCCTTGAAGATCTCCTTACTCGTCTGATCTATGTTATTGACTGACCCCTTGTATCTGATCAAATCAGCTACATTAAAGACTGGTGAAATTACCAATTCTGCAGGTAACTCCACCTTGTATGCATTCTTCCCATACTTGGCTAATACCTTGCATGGTATTACTATTTTCATCTACAATTTGGTTGATTTACCCTTCTACAATCTAGATTTGTTATGGTGGACCATGACATAGTCTCCTACTAGAAATTGCAAATCCTTTCTTGACATATCTACCTTGTCTTTCAACTTTTGTGTAGCCTCAGTGATTGTCTTCTTTACCTACTCCTGAATCTCTTTCATGGTTTGAGTGAAGTCTTCTGCATGTCCACTCCTATGTTCCATAGCTCCTAGATCCCTGAGCTCACATATACCTCTTGGGTGCATTCCATACACAATCTCAAAAGGACTCTTTCCTGTGGTCTGGTTCACACTGTCATTATAAGCATACTCGGCCTGTGAGATAACCATATCCCATGTCTATCCATATTCTTTGGTTAGGAACCTTAGAAGGTTACCTCTCACCTTGTTAACCACCTCTATTTGACCATCGGTCTGAGGATAGTAAGCTGGTCCAAAAGACAGGTTGGTACCTAATCTACTCCATAGATTCTTCCAAAAGTGACTCGTGAACTTAACATCCCTATTTGAAACAATGCTTAAGGGAAACCCATGGATCCTTACAATTTCCTTAAAGAAAAGGTGAGCTATATAGCTAGCATCATGTGTGGTTTTGCAAGGGATAAAGTGACTCATCTTGCTAAATCTATCTACCACCACATACACACTATCAAATCCAGTCTTGGTCTTAGGGAGTCCTACCACAAAATCCATGCTAACACACTCCCATGGTCTATTAGGAATGGGTAGGGGTTGATATAGGCCAGCATTACTAGCTCCTCCCTTAGCTTTCATACACACAACACATTGCTCCACATACCTCTTGACATCTCTTAACAACCTAGGCCAATAGTATAACCTTTGCACTAGTTCTAATGTTTTATTGATGCCAAAATGTCCACTAAGACTACCATTATGTTTTTCTTGAATGAGGTTTTCTCTCATTGACCCTTTTGGAACACATAACTGATTCCCTTTAAACAACAATCTACTTTTCAATGTATACTCTGAGTATTGGCTATGAAAATGATTCTCAAAGTCAGAACATACCTTGTAGGCCTCTGAGAAGTCTTCATCCTCCCCATAGAGATCCTTGAAGCTCTCTATTCCAATTCTCTTGATTTGTATCTCTTGCATTGTCAACAATCTTCTACTCAATGCATCTGCTACCTTGTTCAGTTGTCCCTTCTTGTGCCTGATGGTGAAAGTAATAGCTTGGATGTACTCCATCCATTTCAAGTGTCTATTGCTCAACTTATCTTGGGTGTTGATATAACTAAGTGCCTGATTGTTAGTAAAGACCACAAACTCTTTGGGTAGAAGGTAATGCCTCCACTTCCTAAGTGACTAAACCAAAGCATAAAGTTCTAGGTCATAGGTAGAATACTTCTTCTTAGCTCCATTAAGCTTTTCACTGAAGAAAGCTATGGGCCTTCCTTCTTGACTAAGCACTCCTACTGCAACTCTACTAGCATCACACTCCACAGTAAACAACTTGAAAAAGCTTGGTAATAAGATAATAGGTTGAGTTGCCACTTCTTGTTTCAGTTTCTCAAACACTTTCTTAGCTTCTTGAGTCCACACAAACTTAGTTTTCAAACCACCCTTGATTGTATCTAGGATTGGTGCACATATGCCACTAAATTTTCTTATGAATTTCCTATAAAATTGAGCCAATCCATGGAAACTTCTTACCTCAGTCCCTATGGTTGGTGTAGGCCAGTTTAGGATAGCTTCCACCTTGCTTGGATCCATTTTCAATGATCCTTGGGACACTACAAAACCCAAATATACAAGATCTTGTTTGAAAAACTCACACTTCTCTAGGTTTATGGCTAACTTCTCCTCTTGCAATCATCTAAGAACCAACTCCACATGCTTTAGGTGTTCTTCTATTGTCTTGCTAAAGATGAGTATATCATCAAGATATACCACCACAAATAACCCTGTAAAATCCTTGAGAACTTCATTCATGAGCCTCATGAATGTGCTAGGGGCATTAGAGAGGCCAAATGGCATAATTCTCCACTCATACAACCCATCTATTGTCTTAAATTTTGTCTTACACTCATCTCCATCCTTGATTCGAATCTGATGGTAACCACTCTTGAGATCCAACTTCGTGAAGTACTGAGCTCCTCCAAGACAATCCATCAAGTCTTCAATCCTAGGAATAGGGAACCTATAGCTGATTGTGATTCTATTTATTGCTCTAGAGTCAATGCATAATATCCACTCACCTCCTTTCTTGGTTGCTAAGACCACTAGCACTACACATGGGCTGATGCTCTTCCTAATCAATCCTTGATCCAATAACTTCTGCACTTGTCTAGCTACCTCTAGATTTTGATCTGGTGTAAGCTTATAAGCTGCTTTGTTAGGAAATGAAGCTCCAGGTATGAATTCAATCTGATGACTAATGGCCCTTTTAGGAGGTAAAGTTGTAGGTGCACCATCACTCACTATATCCTTATACTTCTCAAGCAATTTTTGGACTGCTTTGGGTATGACCGTTTTCTCAATCGTGTCTTCTTCTTTGGACTCCAACATGATCACATAACCTTCACCCCCTTGATGTAGGTTGTTAAGAACTCCTTTCCAATACTTAACAAGACACTTGGTGTCTTTGACTATCCTTTTTCTTTTGACAATGACTGCAACATAAAGGTCTTCCCATCCTTTTTAAAAGAAATAGTATATTCCTTCCCATCATACATGGTACTTCTGTCATACTGCCATGGTCTGCCCAATAGAAGATGGCATGCATCCATGGGTAACACATCACAAATCATTTTATCCTTATACCCTCCAATGGAAAACTCCACCATTACTTGCTCATTAACAAGAACACTCTGCCCTTTGTTCAACCATGTTACTTTGTAGGGGTTAGTGTGGGGTACCTTCTCCAATTTTAATTTCTTTACTGCCTCTTCTAAGATGATGTTGTCTATTGAACCTGAATCTACAATAACCTTACATAATTTTCCAAGTATCTTGCATCTTACTCTAAATAGAGCTCTTCTTTGTTTTGGCTCCTCCTTAACCGTTTGTTTGATCAAAACTCTCCTAAACATCACATTCTCCCCCATTTCAAATTCAATGTGACTGACCTCTAGTGATTTAGTGCTCATGGTGTCCTCTTGAGCATATGCCACCCTCTTCTCAGTATTAGATGAAGATGCTTTCTCCAGGCACCTATAAGCTGGATGTCCTACTTGACCACAATAGTAACATTTCATAGTAACAAAATATGAACTGCTCCTACCTACTCCTCTTCCTCTATTTGATCCTCCTTGATAACCTCTACCTCTTCCATAACCTCCTCTAGAAGGTGTTTCACTCCCATGCTCAGTGAGTTTAGACTCTCCTTGGTTTCTTTGCTCATTCCCTCTACCTTGGTAGCCACCTCTATGTCCTCTTTGATCCCTTTGATCTCTTCCTTTGCCTCTACTCTTAGAAGCCTGATCATGTTTCCTCTTGCTTCTTTCCTCAATCTTAATAGCTAATTGATAGCATTTGTGTACTATCTTTGGACGTAGAAGAGTCATCTCCTCTTGGATGTTCCACTTCAAGCCATTAAGATACCTAGCCACCTTGAGACTTTCATCTTCTGAAACATTGGACCTCATACAAAGTTTTTGAAACTCCTTAGTGTAAGTGTTCACATCTTGGTCTCTTTGCCTCAAGCTTTGTCTCTTCTTGTGTAATTGAATCTCATAATCATCTGGTATGTATGCTTCTATCACTTTTGCCACCATACCTTTCCAAGTTGAAATAGGCCTCTTGCCTTCCTTTTCCCTTTCTATCTAAATGAATTTCCACCATGTCAAGGTAGATCCTCTGAATCTAGACTTGGCCACCTTCACCTTCTGTGCTTCAGTGACTCCATCACATTCAAAATGGTTCTCCATGCCTTCTATCCAATCTAGGACTAGGTCAGCCTCTAATTTGCCACTAAACAGTGGTATACCTTCAAGTGCTTTCCCACTCAAAGCTTTCAATGCCTTCAAGAAAGGCTCCTCTTGTAGAACAGGGTCAGGTTCAGGGGTCTTGTCTTCCTCTGCAACCTCTTCACTCTTGGGTACCCTGCCCTCCAATATATCACTCACCTAATCGACCTTAATTTGCACATTTCTCAATGCTTTCTCTAGTTGAGCTAGTCTTTCTCTCAACCTCCTATTATCCTCCTCCTGATCTTCAACCTTCTTTTCTAGCTCGATGTTCATCACCATGGTTGTGGAACCACTAGAAACAAGGTCTGACATACAATATTCTCTCCCAAATCTTTAACTTGCTCTGATACCAATCTGATAGGGTAGGGTTGGATGGAACAATCACTATTCCATCCTTTGCATCTTTTCTAGAAAGATCTCCTTGGTGTCTTAACCACCTTCACCTTTAGGACCTTTTCTTAGGTACCCCTGGTTCTTCTGGCAAACCCCGCTATCATCTCAATTCCAATCTACCAAGTCATCCTTGGTGTAATGCTTCTATTCTTCCTTAGCCTTTAATATTCCCTAAAGACCAATACCCTCCAATAACTAAGTTTAAATTTGCAGGGGTGTAGAGATGTTTCCAATGGATTCAAACCATCTCCCTAGGGTTCTTGAAAATCCACCATACTCCATTTACAATTCACTTCCACCAATCCCTCAGTTAGGGTTTATTAGGCTACTAGCCCAAGAGCCCAATTAGGTCTCTATCTCTGAGCAAATACACTAATAATCCAAGGTTACCCAAGAACACTGAATTTACTCTCAGGGTTCTTGCTCCTCATGTCTGTCACTTGAAGAATATAGTGGTCCTGACCTCCAACTGCCTATACAATTCCTCAAACTGGAACTGATCAGGAACTTAGGTCTTTTTGGGTCTTTTCCCTATCTTTTTGTAGACTGTCAAAGGTTTCCTCTCATCAAATAGGTTGATGGGGCTTCCTCATTAGTAATCCTTGGCAAGGCATTCACCTACCCTCTCCACATTGTGAATTTCTAGGAGATAGACACCCGTACTAGTTAAGTGCCTTTCACTTCCTGTCTTTCCTAGCTGAGCACTATCAAGCTCGCCTAGGAGAAGACTTTTTCCATGCTTCCCTGACTCCTAACCACTCCTAATCGTAGTCTATATATAGACATGGAGCCTAGTCATAGTTCCCAAGGGCTCATACACAAGTACACTGGGAAATTAATTAGAACTCCATCCTTTACAGACTGACTGTCAGGTCAGTAACTAAAAGAAAACAACTAAATTTAAACACACAACGCCTACAAATTGATCACACAACCTAAATTCTACCACACAAACTTAGAACATAGTTTACACTACAAACTACAACATATTATAGAGCCATGATCACTCCTGATCACATAAATTCAAAGCAAACAGAGAAAATTAGACAACTTTTCTCACTGTCCACACTAGTATTCATGAACTTTCCACATTACAAAGCTTCCAACCTTGCTCACAGGTCGAAGTACACCATAAATAGGCTCTCCAATTCAGTTAATCTCGAGCCTAACTATTCCATGGCTGCTTCTGGCTTTGCATAGGCCTTATTTTCAAAATTTTAAAGAAAACTATCACCTAGGAGGGTCTACAAGGTCCTAAGTCATCCTTGTAGCCAAATTCCAAACTAACAAATGGTCAACATGACCTTCCCTAACATAATTCAAGTTCTCAAATGCCTCTAAGGCACAAATACAAAGAGTTAGAAGGAGTTTTCTACATTTGATCTAAAACAAGTTGCTAATTCTTGAACTTTCTAGTTAACTCTCTTAGATGCACTTTGGGGTGCTCCTGCACCATGAAAGGGCTCAACCGGATCACTTAAGTGACCAATTACCTTTGGTAGCAAGTCACTATTGAAACATAACAAGAGGGTTTCAAAATTTGACAATTCACATCACCCTGGGTAATTTTAAACCCTAAAACCCTACCCTCATTCCTTCGAAAATTAAAAGTCCCATCAGTGTGCATGAAACTATGTTTCTGTAAAAGCAATAATTTAAGGGATTGTTTGAGTTTTGAAGTTGCTTAAATGTTGTTGTCAATGTTTTGGATAAAGGTTTGGAAGGGAAACTTTCAACTTTAGTGTTTGAGAAAAATGATCTCCAGCGTACAAAATAGTGATGACTATTATAAAGTGCAAATATTAGAAAATAGTGGTAACAATGATTGATAAATGCGGTTGTGTATTCAAGTGATATTCCTAAGGGTGTAGTGATGAATTTTTACAATGTGGAGTCAAGATAAGAGATGTATTTGTGTCTTGAGTTATTGAGGAGTATATTGGTGAGTGTTGGAGTATTGGTTGGTTAAGTTCCTTTGATCAAGTTAAGGTCAGTCAATGTAATGTTGATAATGGTTTGGAATATGGTTTTTGATGAAGTTGGAATACTAACTTGTTGTCTTGAAGTTTTGTAGAATGAAGAATCAAGTGAAACTGTGTGGGATCTTGATGAAAGTTAAGTGAATTAGATGAAAATACAAAGGAATTTTAGATGATCATTTAATTTTATGTTCTCCATTTGAGTTTGGGACAGAAATACCCTTGAAAGTTTGTTGTGTTGTGTAGATTCTTTGTATCAATTGGTATAATATATAGAAGATTCTAATAGGTGGTTAATTTTTTGTTGATAGTTGTTGTTTATTTGAGTTTGGTTGCAGGTTCTTTCCATCTAAGTTGCAAATAAGAAGGTTTCTATGTTGTGTGTGTTGGCAGACAAGTTGAGGTCTATGGTCACCATCCTCTAATGGAGATTAATATGGATAGAAGGTGCAAGGAAAAAGAGAGTGATACATCTTCCAAGATCTGCTATTGGGTAAGATGGATGGTTTGTTGAGTTGGTGTTTGATTTTGTGTTTGTAGGTTGAAGAGAGATGGATTCCTATCTGAAGAAGCACTTGATTTTGTAGCCTAAAGAGTACTCCACTGATGGGAGTAGTTGAGAAGATGACAAGGAGATTAGTTAGAGAATTTCAAGGAAATTTTTTGAGGAAAGTCTTGTGTCCTTGGTTGAGGAAAAGTTAGAGAAAATTTGTGAGTGTTAAAAGGGAAAACATGTGTCCTTTTGAAGGAGAAAAGTATTTGAGAACCTGATTGACAAAAAATAAAGTTGGTTAAAGGAAAAGGAAAAGACAAAAATTGAAGGAAGTGCTAAAGACAAAGTTGAAGACAAAGAAAATGGCAGAATTGAATTTTTTTTGCAAGTACAAGAAAAGTTGATATGTTTCTAGGGGACCTGGAAAATTTTGTTGGTTGGTTGTATGGTGCACGAGCTCCTTGGCATTAAATGTCATTAAAAGGAAAAAAAAAGAAGAAAAAAACACATTTTTATTTTAAAGCACTTTCTAAGGTCATTATAAGACCTATTTAATTGTAATTGAGTCTTAAAAAGGTTATAGGTGGTCAAAATATGTGAAAAGAAAGAAAAATTGCAAAGAAATTGTAAAAGTTGTTAAATTGGTAAAAAAATAAAATCAAGGAAGTTCAAGAGTCTTTGAGGAGAAACTAAAAGGATAGGTCAATTACAGTATTTTAAGAGGTTTTTATTGACTGAGAAGCATATTATAAAATATGGTAAAGGTGTGGAAGAGATCAACTTTTTACTCTTGTAATCAAATTTTAAAATAAAGACCCTTGTTCTGCAATTTTCTGAGTTTTTCATATTTTACCAAACATTGTATAGACTGTATTAAGACCCAAAAGTTATATTTTTATTTTTTTTATAGGATATTGAACTAACCATCATTTAGAATTTTTTTTAAGAGGCTTATTCAGTTTAAGAGGTTTTGAAAACAAGAATTTGGTAAACCCTCAAAATCAGGGTTTGAGAGACCTATAAAGAATAAAGCCTCCATCCCATCAATGTAGGAATAGTTGGTTGATAGGATGGATTTAATAAAGTATATTTTTGTGTATTTGGTGTATATATGTGTGTATTGGAATAGGGCATACAAGATTAGAGAGTTTGATTACTATTCCAAGAGGAAAAATATACAGATTTCCAAGAAATTGTTGTTGCTGCAGTCATGATTTTGAAGGTGTAACTATTGTAGAGGGTTGATAAAGGGTTTGAGAGAATAAACATACCTAAACAAACATGTTTGAATAGGTGGAAATTTTAATGGAAGTTTGCATCAATCACTTTCAATAAACCCTCTTCATTTTGTATTGTAAAAGCCTATAAAAAAGGATTTGGGTACTTAATGTTTTATTGAGCCTTTCAATCCTTAAAAATGATTGAGTCTGGAGTTTCATGACTTGAATACAAATTGTTTGAAGTTTTTTTTTTTTTTTTGACGAAGATTAAATACCACTTCGTTTGTAAATTGGGGCTAATTGATGGGTTTTGGCAACATACAGTCAAGTTAATATTTCTTTGTTTCAAAGCAAGTGTTGCTTCTTTTAAAGTATGTTATGAGGAAATGGAATGGGTTTCAAAATGTGTATTTTTCTTGGAAAGATGCATTGTGATTGAAGAATAATCACCCATTTTTAGGGTATGGTGAGCTACTAGAAAATATGATTCTTGAATGCATGAAACTATGTTTTTGTAAAAGTAGTAATTTAAGGGATTGTTTGAGTTTTGAAGTTGCTTAAATTTTGTTTTCAATGATGTTAAATTTTTATCAATGTTTGAGAAAAGGTTTGGAATGGAAACTTGCAAATTTAGTGTTTGCACAAAATGATCCCCAAGGTGCAAAATAGTGATGACTTCTGTAAAGTGAAAATATGAGAAAATAGAGGTAATGATGATTGATAAATGCGTTTGACTATTCAAGTGATGTTCTTAAGGGTGTAGTGATGGTTTTGTACAATGTGGAGTCAATATAAGAGATGTATTCATGTCTTGAGTTATTGAGGAGTATATTGGTTAGTGTTGGAGCATTGGTTGGTTAAGTGCCTTTGATTAGGTTAAGGTCAGTCGATGTGATGTTGATAATGGTTTGGAATATTGTTTTTGATGAAGGTGGAATACTAACTTGTTGTCTTGAAGTTTTGTAGAATGAAGAACAAGTGAAATTGCATGGAATCTTGATGAATGTTAAGTGAATTGGATGAAAAGACAAAGGAATTTTTGATGATTGTTTAATTTGATCTTCTCAATTTGAGTTTGGGACAAAAGTACCCTTGAAATGTTTGTGTGTTGTGTAGATGCTCTACATCAATTGGTATCAAATGTAGAAGATTCTGATAAGTGGTTAAGTTGTTGTTGATAGTTATTTTTGAGTTGAGTTTGGTTGCAGGTGCTTGATCCATCTAAGTTTCAAATAAGAAGGTTTTTAAGTTGTGTGTGTTGGCAGGCAAGCTAAGGTTTGTGGTAAAAATCCTCCAATGGAGATTAAGATGGGTAGAAGGTGTAAGGAAAAAGAGAGTGAGGCATATTCTAGGATATGTTGTTGGGTAAGATGGATGGTTTGTTGAGTTGGTGTTTGAGTTTGTGTTTTTAGGTTGAAGAGAGATGGATTCATGTCTTAAGAAGCACTGAGTTTGCAACCTAAAGAGTACTCCACTGATGGGAGTAGTTGAGAAGATGGAAATAAGATTGGTTAGAGAAGGTCAAGGAAATTTTTCAAGGAAAGTCCCGCATCCTTGGTTGAGAAAAATTTAGAGAAAAGTTGAGAGTGGTAAAAGGGCAGTCTTGTGTCCTTTGGAAGGAAAAAAGTGTTTGAAAACCTTATTGATAGAAAATAAAGTTGGTAAAAGGAAAAGGAAAAGTAAAAGTGAAGGCAGTGCTAAAGACAAATTTGAAGATAGAGAAAAAGGTAGACTTGAATTTTTTTTGCAAGTACAAGAAAAGTTGATATGTTTTCAAGGGACTTGGAAAATTTTGTTGGTTGGTTGTATGGTGTAGGAGCACCTTGGCATTAAATATCCTTAAAAGGAAAAATTTGCAAAATTTTAAATTTAAATTGTAAAGCATTGTAAAATTTAATGATAAGACCTATTTAATTGTAATTGAATCTCAAATAAGTTATAGGTGGTCAAAAGATGAGAAAAAAAAGCAAAATTTCAAAGAAATTGTAAAAGTTGCTAAGTTGGTAAAAAGAAAAAATCAAGGAAGTTCAAGAGTCTTTGAGGAGAAACTGAAAGGATGGGTCGATGAGGTAAGTTGAAGAGGTATTTATTGAGTGGTCAACATATCTAAAAATATGGTAAAGGCATGGAAGAGATCAAATTTGTACTCTTGTAATCAAATTTTAAAATAAAGACCCCTATTCTGCAATTTTCTGAGTTTTTCATATTTTACTGGTCCTTGTATAGACTATATTAAGACCTAGAAGTTATAAAAAAAAAATTATATAGGATATTGAACTAACCATCATTTAGAATTTTTTGTAAGAGGCTTTTCAGTTTATGAGGTTTTGAAAACAAGAATTTGGTAAATCGTCAAAATTAGGGTTTGAGAGACCTTTAAAGAATAAAGCCTCCATCCCATCGATGTAGGAATAGTTGGTTGATGGGATGGATTGAATAAAGTGTATTTTTATGTGTTTTGTGTATATATGTGTCTACTAGAATATGGAATTCAAGATTAGAGAGTTTGATTGTTTCTCCAAGAGGAAAAGAATAGATATTTCGAAGAAATTGTTGTTGCTACAGTCATGGTTTTTGAAGGTGTAATTGTTGTAGAGGGTTAATGAAATGTTCTAGAGCATATACAGACCTAAAAAACCATGTTTGAATAGGTGATAGAGTTTATGGAGGTTTGCATAATTCACTTTAAATAAACCCTCTTCATTTTGCATTGTAAAAGCCTATAAACAAGGATTTTGGTACTTAATTCTTTATTGAGCCTTTCAATCCTTTAAAATGATTGAATCTGGAGTTTCATGACTTGAATAAAGACTGTTTGAATTTTTCTTTTTTTTGACAAAGATTAAAGACCACTTCATTTGTAAATTGGGGCTAATTCATGGGTTTTGGTAACATAGAGTCAAGTTTTTTGTTCTTTGTTTGAAAGCAAGTGTTTCTTCTTTTAAAGTATGTTATGAGGGATTGAAATGGGTTTTAGAATGTTTATTGTGCTTGGAAAGATGCATTGTGATTGAAGAATAATCACCCTTTTTTAGGGTATGGTGACCTGCTAGAAATTTTGATTCTTGAATGCATGAAACTGTGTTTCTGTAAAAGTAGTAATTTAAGGGATTGTTTGAGTTTTGAAGTTTCTTAAATGTTCTTTTCAATGATGTTAAATTTGCATCAATGTTTGGGAAAATTTTTTGTAAGCTAAACTTGCAAATTTAGTGTTTGAGAAAAATGATCCCTAGGGTGCAAAATAGTGATGACTGCTATAAAGTGAAAATATGAGAAAACAGAGGTAATGATGATTGATAAATGTGTTTGACTGTTCAAGTGATGTTCTTAAGGGTGTAGTGATGGTTTTGTACAATTTGGAGTCAAGATAAGAGATGTATTTGTGTATTGAGTTATTGAGGATTATACTGGCTAGTGTTGGAGTATTGTTTGGTTAAGTGCCTTTGATTAGGTTAAGGTCAGTCAATGTGATGTTGATAATGGTTTGGCATATGTTTTTGATGAAGTTGGAATACTGACTTGTTGTCTTGAATTTTTTTAGAATGAAGAATCAAGTGAAACTATGTGGAATATTTATGAAAGTTAAGTGAATTGGATGAAAATACAAAGGAATTTTAAATGATTGTTTAATTTGATCTTCTCCATTTGAGTTTGGGACATAAGTACCCTTGAAATTTTATTTTCTTGTGTAGATGCTCAAAATCATTTGGTATCAGAGCTAGAAGATTATGATAATTGGTTTAGTTTTTTATGATAGTTGTTTTTGAGTTGAGTTTTGTTGCATGTGCTTGATCCATCTAGGTTGCAAAGAAGAAGTTTTTGAGTTGTGTGTGTTGGAAAACAAGCTAATGTTTATGGTGACCATCCTCTAATGGAGATTAAGATGGGTAGAAGGTGCAAGGAAAAAGAGAGTGAAGAATCTTCCAAGATCTATTGTTTGGTAAGATGGATGGTTTTTTGAGTTGGTGTTTGAGTTTGTGTTTGCAGGTTGAAGAGAGATGGATTCCTATCTGAAGAAGCACTTGATTTTTCAGCCTAAAGAGTACTCCACTGATGGGAGTAGTTTATAATATGAAAAGAATATTGGTTAGAGAAGGTCAAGGAAACTTTCAAGAACACTCATGTGTCCTTGGTTGAGGAAAATTTAGAGAAAAATTGAGAGTGGTAAAAGGGCAGTCTTGTGTCCTTTTGAAGGAGAAAAGTGTTTAAAAACTTGATTGATAGAAAAGAAAGTTGGTAAAAGGCGAAGGCAAAGAAAAAGTGAAGGCAGTACTAAATAAAATGTTGAAGATAGAGAAAATGTAGACTTGAATTTTTTTTGCAGGTACAAGAAAAGTTGATTTGTTTCCAAGGGACTTTGAAAATTTTGTTGGTTGGTTGTATGGTGTAGGAGCACCTTGGCATTAAATGTTCTTAAAAGGAAAATAAATTCAAAATTTCAATTTTCTATAGTAAAGCATTGTAAAAGTTCATGATAAGGACTATTTAATTATAATTGAGTCTCAAATAGATTATAGGTGGTCAAAAGATGAGAAAAGAAAGCAAATTTGCAAAGAAATTGTAAAAGTTGCTAAATTGGTAAAAAGCAAAAATCAAGGAAGTTCAAGAGTCTTCGAGTAGAAAATGAATGGATAGGTCGATGAGGGAAATTGAAGAGGTAGTTATTGAGTGGGAAATATCTTTAAAAATATGGTAAAGGCATGGAAGATATCAAATTTGTACTCTTGTAATCAAATTTTAAAATAAAGACCCATGTTTTGCAATTTTCTAAGTTTTTCATATTTTACCCCTATATATATGGAGCAACTGGAAGGTTTTTAGCTATCAAAAAAACTAGATATGGTTTGCAAGATAAAGAAGGCACTATATGGACTTTAATAGGCTTGAAGATCTTAGTAATCAAGGTTGGATAGATACTTGACATAGAAAGGATGCAACAAAGGGTCTGCAGAAAACAATATTTACTTCAAGGTTGAGTAAACAAATGTTGATAGTTGTGGTATATGTAGAGGACATTATCTTTGGTGGAGATGAAGGTATGTGTAAGAAATTTTTAGAAGAGATGCAAAAGAATCTGAAATTTCTATGATTGGTGAGTTGAATTTCTTCCTTGGACTTCCAGTAAATCAAATTGATAAGGGGATATTCATTTCACAATCTGAGTTTGTTAAGGAATTGTTGAAGAAGTTTGGAATGGATGACTCCAAACAAGTCTGTACCCCTATGGTAATCGGATGTAAGATGAGTAAGGATGATTAATGTAATAAATTTGATCAGAGCATGTACAGATCTATGATTGGTTGACTGCTATATCTTACTATTACTAGACTAAATATAATGCATGCAATATGTTTAGTTGCAAGATTTCAAGAAGAACCTAAGGAAGCACATGATACAACTATGAAGAGGATATTCATATATCTTAAAGGAACTCCATATTATGGGCTATAGTATCCGAAGGATAATGAATTCACATTGAATGTCTACAGTAATGCAGATTGGGTTGGTTGTGTAGATGACCATAAGAGTACAAGTGGTGGTGCATTCTTCCTTGAGGGAATATTAGTTTCATGGTTGAGTAAGAAAAATATTCAATTTATTTATCTATTGTAGAAGTTGAGTAGATTGCAACAAGATATTGGTGTACACAAGTAGTTTGGATGAAGAAAACCTTGAAGGACATAGGTGTGGTGAGTGATGAACCTATCTCAATATTTTGTGACAATACAAGTGCAATAAACATTTCAAAGAATCCAGTCATGCTTTCTAGGACAAAGCACATATCTATCAGGTATCACTTCTTGAGGGAGAAGGTATTGCAGAATGAAGTTAGACTTGAATATTTACCTACCAAGGAACAAATTGCTGACATATTCACGAAGGCCCTTCCGAAGGATACTTTTGAGTATCTTAGGGGGAAATTAGGGGTTACTACCCCTTCTTACTTGAACTAAATTCACATGAAGGTGCATCAGTCTAGCGAATTCACACTCTTTTGATCTGAAGTAATGATTAAGGTCTACTCCTCAGGGGGAATCGAGAAGTGAATTTTTGTAGTATATGATGTGGGTGCACTCCTAAGGGGGAGTGAATAGAGATTTATATGGAAAGATTTTTTATGCAAAATTTCCTTTTCCATTGATGTCAAAGGGGTAGATAAAATCATGTGAAAATATTATGCTTTTACAGGTTGTTGTTTTTCAAGGAAAAAAAATGGAAGAAGAAGCAAGACATTGTGTATGTTGTCTTTGATGTTTTTTCACATCATGTGTTGCCATCAATGACAAAGGGGGAGATTGTTGAAAGTATGGATGTGTTTGGAAGTGTTGTCATTGATGTCAACATAGCTTAGGTTGATTGCAGATGCTACTTGCATAGTTGAGATACTATAGAAGTTCTTAGAGTACATGGAGCTATATTTATGAAGTTGTAGTTGTGTTTTTCCAAGTGCTTTTGAGAAAATTAAATAGATAATGAAGGCAATGCTGAGTATGTGTTATGAGTGTTCTCCACTATTGTGCTCTATATTTCTTTTGTGTTGATCATATGCCTATGTGGATCTATAGTCATGTTCATGAACTTCAATTGATAATATATCATAAGTTTTAGCTTCTAGTTCAATGGAGAGTGAAAGATGTGTTCACTGGTGTGTGAACTAGTTTGGCATAACTATCTATTTGTGGACTGGGATAAATTTTTCAACTCCATAGTATTTTGGTGTGTTTTTTCAAATCTTGTAGATTTGGGAGATGGTTCATTTTGATGGTTTTAATAGTCTGACAAACTTGCTTATGATTTGGTGCTCTAGAAGACCTGCTCCAAAGCTCTTGTATGTTGCTAGTTTCTCTAGTTGGAATATTGAAGAGTATTATGTGAATGAAGTTTGTTGTAGTTTCTACGGATGTACCTAAAGTGTTCTAAGAGATGGTAAATTTTTTAATGAAGTGTGTTGAGTGATCCATGTGTGATCATCTTGCTAAAGATGTGCTTACTTAAAATATCATTGGTGTTCTCATTAGGTTTGGTTGACCTAGTGTCTACACGTTACATTAATATTTTGCATTGAATTAAGTAAGCATGTGATTGATCCAAGATGTTTTTTGGGTCCTAATTAAATGTGAAATTGGTCCTCTCTCATTCATATCCATCGCATCCATGTTGAGTAGTTGACCTGATTTGAAATTGTAAATTGAAGAATGTTTCTATGGTTGAAGATGGTATAAAATAAAATCAAGATGTTGTGAATTGAAGATGAATCAAAGAAGCAAGTGTAGTGTGTGAACAAGTGTGAAGGATAGAGTGTGCAAGAGAGAATCAAGGCAATAGTACTTAAATGTGTGAGATTTTTGAAAGAAGTGATTTGATGGTGTCTACAATCTTTTGATCAAGTCGTGAATGTGTGGAACTCTTGTGGTGCATCTTTATTTATCTTTTCTTTTTTGTAGGCAGTGAGCCTCCTTCTAGATAATGAGTCCTTTTGTTGGCAGTGAGCCTTGTATCTAGGCAGTGAGCCTTTGTATCTGGTATTGCATTATTACTATATTGTGAGCTAATCCTCACCATTCTTTTTCCCTCATTGTGTTTTCCATGTAAATTTGGTGTCTTAGGTGTTTACTTTCCATTATTTTCATTTCATTTTTACACTTACTAACAAACTAGGTTAAAGTGAAATTGATTAAGGTTAGAATTAATGTGATTTGATACAACTGATTCACCCCCCCTCTTAGTTTTCTTGTGAATTTCAACAAGTTTTGCACTCCATTTCTATAAAAAAATATCTTCCATGATAATAAAACTAGATTTCCAAAAGGCATATGATAGGGTTGATTGGTCCTTCTTGAAGCAGGTGTTATTGAAATTTGTCTTTGGATTCTCTCCTATGGATTATACTATGTTTGTTAGGTGCCAAGTTCTCATTGTTGGTAAATGGTTCAGTAGTTGGATTTTTTGGTTCAACTCAAGGGGTATGGAAAGGTGATCCACTTTCACCATTTTTTTTATCATATTAGCAGAAGCTTTGAGTAGGTCAATCCATAAATCTCATGAGTAGGACATTATTTAGGGAATTTTTATTCCAAATAAAAATACATTGGGAACACACTCTCTTTTTGCTGATGATACATTGATTTTTGGAAAATTTGTAGTATCATAAGCCTTTCACATTAAGTTAGCATTGGATATATATATTAGTGCTTCAATTCAAAGAGTAAATGAAGAAAAATCAGAATTATATGTGTTCAATACAAAATATGTTATTGAGAATAATATTGTGAAGCTCTTAGGCTTTCAACAAGCTCAAATTCCTTGCAAATATCTCAGTATCCCTTTTTTGGTAGGCCAAAATAATATTTCTTATTGGAAAAATATTATTCAAAACATACAAGCTAAAATTTTATCTTGGAAAGGGAGATGGTTATGTTTATTAGGGAGAATTTTTTTCATGAAAATTGTGTTATCCAGGATTCCAAATTATTATATGTAAATTTTAAAAGCTCTTAAGTTCATTATTCTTCAAATACAAAAGCCGATAAGAAATTTTCTATGGTATAGCAATTTGGACAGCAAAAAAAGTACCTTTAATCTCTTTAGAAACTATGTGTTTTGAGAACTTAAAAGGGGGTGTAGGCCTTGATAATTTGATTGACATGAACTTGGCATTGGGTGCTAAAATGGTTTGGCGCATGTACACAAATCCTTTCTTAAAATGATGTCGCCTCATGCAACATAAGTATTTGGATAATTTGTGTCCAGTAAGAACTTTTACTATGTCTAATCCACCTTCAAGGTCATAAATGTGGAATTTTCTAGTTTTATGTAGAAAAAATATTTTACCTCACCCAACTTGGGAGGTAAACGATGGTAACGAAGCTCTATTATGGAGGGATTCATGGAATGGATATCTGAACATCACTAATTTACATAATTTTGAGAACACTAAAAATTTATTATCCCAAAGTTGGGGCCCAAAGGTCAAAGATTATGTTCAACAAGTCGATACATTGATGAGAAAAGTTAAATGGAAGGAATTTTCAAATGAGTTAATAGATAATGTTCATAAAAGTAAACTTCTATTTATTCTTCAAGAAAGAACTATTTATTTTTCAATAGCATCTAGTAGTTTAATATGGTCAAAAAAAAAACTAGGTTGCTATACAAGGTATTTGTAGGATCATGATGGGCCAAAAAGTGGCGATATGTAAGTGGTATGATGGCCCATGTGGCTGATGAATTTTTTTTACCCAAAATTGATTAAATGAAAAGGGTTTCCAAAGGAGATTCTCATCTTTCCACCAATATAAATTATACATTAATTTGAGTCTAGTAAATAATTATTTTTCATTTTCTATTTGAATTACGACTAAAGTCTTGATTGATAGGTTGATTGAAAAACATCTATTTCTTTCAAATAGTATCACATTTTTTGAATCTAAAACATGTGTCACATTCTATGATTTGCATACTATAAGATTAAAAAAAGATGAATTTCATGAAGTTTTGACAAAGTTAAGTTGGTCAGACATACAAGTTTTTATATTTTTTAAAATTTGTAATAAAAAATTCATAATTAATTGTTTACTTGGAAAAAACTACTAAAAAATATGCATCACATCAGTACATGAGTCCTCTACTTATATCTAGAATATTATAAAAAAATATTATCATTTTATTGAGGTTAGGGTGGTCAAACAGACACCTACTTATTATTTTTCCCTGAAAGATAAGTACTACTGCATTGAAATTTTAAATTTTCACAAAATAGATAAAAAAAAAAAACCTAGTAGTTTAGAAACAACTTTCAATTTTCTATAGATTATATTCTTACATATTTTTGAAATATATATATAACTTATTCAAATTTTTACATCAAGTTGCCTAAATTTGATTTTTTGAGTTTTCATCCCCACTTAAGGGCCTATTTTTTTCATGATGATCTTGCACATACCTTATAGTAAAAGAGGGATACAAATCCATTTCACAAGCTGGCTGACAAGAAATAGTACAAAGAGCATATAAATTTTGTTGGAATTCAAATGTATTTCCTAAATCAAGTTGTTTCTCATGGTTAGCAATCGAAAATAGAATCCTTACAAGTGACAAGCTCTCAAAACTAGGAATATCATAGCCTTTTGATTGTGTGCTTTGTGACCAAGAGCTGGAAGACATAAATAATCTATTCCTATTATGTCTAGTAGCACATGTATGTTGGTTGTTTTTAGTATCTAAAATGAATTGGAATTCACCAATTCCTAGATACTCTTTGGAAATTATTTTCTAGTTGTCCAGAGATTTGCAAAAGCTTATTTTTTGCAAGCATTTGGTGTATTATTCTGTCTTCATTTGTTTGAGCTATTTGGTGGGCAAGAAACATATGCATCTTCAAAAAAGAAAAGTTCAACATTGATTAAGGTTTTCTATTGTTAGAGCGTTCTCTATCTGAAATAGTAAATGGTTATGTGTATAAAACAAAACATGTTGGTTCACTTTTTATTGATTGGGATTCAAAGTTAATGTTAATGTGGCCACTTCTTTCTTTTCCTTTTTAAGGGAATCTTCATCAACGAGGTCAAAAAGTAAACAAATCTATCATATCTTGGAAGCCCCCTAGCTGGAATTTTTAAGTTGAATATAGATGGAGCTTCAAGAGGAAATCCAAGATTATCTAGAGTGGGGGTGATTATTAGAGATTATAAAGGGATAGTATTATGTTCTAAGTCTTTCAAGTTTAGAATTGGTTCTAATAATGCAACTGAGGCTCAAGAATTATTGCAACATTTAAAGTTAGTTCTTAGTTTCAATCTTCCCATGATTGAAGTAGAAGGAGATTCATTGATTTTGTCAAATGCTTGTCGGGATCTTAAGATCCAAAACTAGAAGTTGGAGTATATTGTTAAAAAAAATTAGTCATTTCTTGATAAGATAGGAAATTATTAAATACTACATACATATAGAGAAGGTAATGTAGTGGTATATTTCATGGAAAATATTGAATGTGATCAATTAATTGATGAAATTAAAAATGTTTTTGTGTTGGGTAAGATGCATCGTAAGTTAGAGGATTTATTGTCAAAAGAGGAAAGATAATTAAAATTTCAAAGTTGTAGTATCTAAATGTTCAACCATGGGGGAAAATGTAATACATTTGTTAAATCATATTGGTGCTACAATGATGTCAAATTTTCATAAGCTATTAGAGCCAGTAAGTGTCATTGTTAGCAAAACTATGTAATGGTGTTAAGTAACCCATGGTATGCATGTAGCTATGCTGGAAATTCAAGTGTTCATACTACATCAACATACATTTGGTGTCACAAATTGGAAAAGTTCCTCATGGTGTTATACCAAACACACATGTCAAAGCTTAGGAAAGTACAAGTACCATCTACTAGTTAAATGGTTAATCTTCACAAAAGTCACATTTGTTAAATATTGAAGGCTTTAGTACAAAGAGGTACTCTTCAATGTATTTGCCACTGGCAAGGGTGTATGGAAAGATTATAACAAGTTCAAATATTCAAGAGCATCCAAATGTATTTAGTGCAACATGTGTTATTAAAGAATTTTCATGTGTGTGTGGTACATCTTTGAATAAACTGGGATGTACATGAATGTGCCTCATAATATATTCTCAAGGAAAACTAAATCTCGGAACTAGTCTGAGGCATGAAATCATGATGTAAGATATGTTGGAAAAATAAAAGTAGACAACTGAGAGGGGGGTGAATCCGTTGTCATAGAATTAAGACTTATTTAACTTTCAAAAACCTTTAATCTGTGATGTAGTAATTAACAATGAAAGCATAAATCAACAACACATCAAAGATGAACACCAAGATTTTTATACGTGGAAACCCTGTTAGGGGAAAAATCACGGTGGATGTTAGTCCACAAGATTATACCCTATTAGAAGTATAATGAAAGAAATAAATAGGGAATGCACATGCATTCAGGAACACTTCGTAGAGCTCACTACTTAAGGGAAGACTTACTACCGTACATAGGACAATTAGATTAAATCCATTTGATGAGGTTGAACTAAGGAATTGTCTTCTACAAAAGCCTGAGACAGTTCTGGTTAGGCATATAAAAACTTCTACACACTCTGCACAAACCCATTCACACTCTGCTCAATCTCTTTCACATGCTTCTCTACTCCTGAATGATTTGATCTATATTCGAACATATATTTTGCATATGTAGACACATAAAATATACATGCACCTGATTCTGATCCTACTAACATTGTTTCATCTTGAATCATACTCTCAACTTATCATCACCATTCATCCCTTAATTAAATAAATCATTATTTATTTAATTAGGTCTTTAATCATCTTTCTCCGTTCATTTAAATAATTCATTTTATTTAAATTAAATCTCTAAAGTCCTCTTATTAAATTAAATAAATTAAACCTTATTTGATTTAATTTAATATTTTCCTGCTTAGTTAAATAAATCAAAATAATTTATTTAATTAAACCCTTCCTCTCAATTTGATTTAAATCAATTCATAAATTTAAGTCTAAATTATCACATCTCCTAATTCCTCATTAAATTAATTAAACTTTGATTAATTTAATCTTAATCTATGTCACATTCTCTAGATAATGCAACTTGCACAATAAATCAATTACTTTGATTTATTAAATCTCTATTTTCCTCACATGGCATCAAAAGGGAATATTCCCTCAAGTTTGAATTCAAAAATGCAAGTGGATGGGTACTTCCAACAAGGAATTCACTCCTCTTACATGTCCTTGGCCTTGAGCCAAGTGGCATTAACTCCATTTCTCTTTCTCTCTCACATGTCACATTCAAACTGCAAATTTGAATCCAATGGCATTTATCATGCACATTGACCAAAATGTGCTCATTCCTCCTCCAATCACATGTGGACAAGTGGCCTCTTCTCATTGGTTGGCCTTTTATCTCACATTCATCCAAATCCCTCATTCTTCCAATTTGGGAATCTATAAATGAGAGACTCTTCCTCTCATTCTAACATCCACAATTTGAGTAAACTGACTATACTCAAATCCATCATTATCCACAATCATATGCAAAGTTACTCTCTTCACATTGAGAGCCAATTTTTCCCATTTCAATCAATCACTCATCACTTTTCAAGATTTGCAACAAGGTTATGCTCAAATCTCTTTGGAGATTTGACCATTGCTCAATCAATCAACTTTTGCTACTTAGGAATTTGGAAAGGGCCAATTGCAACACTTCATTGACACCAATTCCCCCATAATATCATCATGCTATTAGGTTAATTAGGATTGAATCTCTTTTGTTTCAATTTTATTGTGTTCTCCATTTCCTAATTTAGTTTGAATAGATGGATTTTATGGGGAATCTCTCATAGTTGATTACATGCATTTGATCTAACAACTAATGTGCTTTGTTGCTCTTGTGCATTTTCAGGTTTAGGGGTTCACATTTTGGCGGTAGAAGGAGGTCTTGAATCAAAAATTCAATCACGTTTTTCAAAAATTCCACGGTTTCTAACGTGTTTTTTGTAGACACAATAAACTCAGTCGTGCGACGCTATATTGTGCTACTTTGAGCGTCATGGAACAATACTTCACCACTCCTAGAGGCATGACACTATATTGACCCGTGTTTAAATTCCCAAACACCGTCGTAGATTCTCCCCGCTTGTCTTCTTTTTTAAATTTCCTAACTACACGGTGTGGTTCTATACTGCACCATTTTCAATTCCACAACCCTATATCGCACCGTGTTTCCTCCAAACTCGGTCGCTCTTGCTTTCCCTCCTGTCAAATTCAAATTTTCAAACTGGGCCGCTTCCAAACTTCATCGCTTACCTCTGTCGCACCACTTTTGCACTCTCTTTTTCTATAGAGAGCCACCCAAAGTCAACCGTGTGGCGCTATATAGTGCCACTTTTACCCAAACTGCGCCACTTTTTCTAACTGTGTCACACCTGCAGTTTTCTGGTTTTTTAACTTTTTTTTTGTAATGTAGGAACTTCCCGAGGTCATAACTTTTGACTCGGATGTGGGTTTTGGCTGAAATTTTATAGGTGGTTTCTTTATGATTTGTGTCCAGTAATAATTTTTACTATGTCTAATCTACCTTCAAGGTCATAAATGTGGAATTTTCTAGTTTTATGTAGAAAAAATATTTTACCTCACCTAACATGGGAGGTAAATGATGGTAACAAGGCTCTATTATGGAGGGATTCATGCAATGGATATCTAAACCCCACTAATTTACATAATTTTGAGAAGACTAAAAATTTATTATCCCAAAGGTCAAAGATTATGTTCAAAAAGTTGATACATTGATGAGAAAAATTAAATGGAAGGAATTTTCAAATGAGTTAATAGATAATGTTTATAAAAGTCAACTTCTATTTATTCTTCAAGAAACAACTATTTATTTTTCAATAACATCTGGTAGTTTAATAGAGTAAAAAAAAATTAGGTTGCTATACAAGGTATTTGTAGGATCATGATGGGCCAAAAAGTGGCGATATGTAAGTGGTATGATGGCCCATGTGGTTGATGACTTTTTTTTACCCAAAATTGATGAAATGAAAAGGGTTTTCAAAGGAGATTCTCATCTTTCCACCAATATAAATTATACTTTAATCTGAATCTAATAAATAATTATTATTCATTTTCTATTTGAATTACGACTAAAGTCCTGATTGATAGGTTGATTGAAAAACATCTATTTCTTTCAAATAGTATCACATTTTTTGAATCTAAAACATGTGTCACATTCTATGATTTGCAATCTATAAGATAAAAAAAAATGAATTTTATGAAGTTTTGACAAAGTTAAGTTGGTCAGACATACAAGTTTTTTTTTTTTGAAAAGTTGTAATAAAAAAATCATAATTAATTATTTACTTGGAAAAAACTACTAAAAAATATGCATCACATCAGTACATGAGTCATCTACTTATATCTAAAATATTATAAAAAAATATTATCATTTTATTGAGGTTAGGGTGGTCAAACAGACACCTACTTCTTATTTTTCCTTGAAATATAAGTACTGCTACATTAAAATTTTAAATTTTCACAAAATAGATTTAAAATAAAAAACCCAGTAGTTTAGAAACAACATTCAATTTTCTACAGATTATATTCTTACATATTTTTGAAATATATATATAAATTATTCAAATTTTTACGTCAAGTTGCCTAACTTTGATTTTCTAAGTTTTCATCGCCACTTAAGGGCCTATTTTTGCCATGATGATCCTGCACATACCTTATAGTGAAAGAGGGATACAAATCCATTTCACAAGCTAGCTCACAAGAACTAGTACAAAGAGCATATGAATTATGTTGGAATTCAAATGTATTTCCTAAATCAAGTTGTTTCTCATGGTTAGCAATCAAAAATAAAATCTTACAAGTCACAAGCTCTCAAAACTAGGAATATCATAGCCTTTTAATTGTGTGCTTTGTGACCAAGAGCTGGAAGACATCAATAATCTATTCCTATTATGTCTAGTAGCACATGTATGTTGGTTGTTTGTAGTATCTAAAATGAATTGGAATTACCCAATTCCTAGATACTCTTTGGAAATTATTTTCTAGCTGTCTAGAGATTTATACAAGTTTATTGTTTGCAAGCATTTGGTTTATTATTCTGTCTTCATTTGTTTAGGCTATTTGGTGGGCAAGAAACATATGCATCTTCAAAAAAGAAAAGCTCAACATTGATTAGGGTTTTCTATTGTTAGAGCATTCTATATTTGAAATAGTAAATGGTTATGTGTATAAAACAAAACATGTTGGTTCACTTTTTATTGATTGGGATTCAAAGTTAATGTTAATGTGGCCACTTCTTTCTTTTCCTTTTAAAGGGAATCTTCATCAACCAAGTCAAAAATTAAACAAATCTATCATATCTTGGAAGCCCCCTAGCTGGAATTTTTAAGTTGAATATAGATGGAGGTTCAAGAGGAAATCCAAGATTATCTAGAGTCGGGGTGATTATTAGAGATTATAAAGGGATAGTATTATGTTCTAAGTCTTTCAAGATGAAAATTGGTTCTAATAATCCTGCTAAGGCTCAAGAATTATTGCAACATTTAAAGTTAGTTCTTATTTTCAAGCTTCCCATGATTGAAGTAGAAGGAGATTCATTGATTTTGTCAAATGCTTGTCGGGATCTTAAGATCCAAAACTAGAAGTTGGGGTATATTGTTAAAAAAAATTAGTCATTTGTTGATAAGATTGGAAATTATCAAATACTACATACATATAGAGAAGGTAATGTAGTGGTATATTTCATGGAAAATATTGGATGTGATCAATTAATTGATGAAATTACACATGTTTTCGTGTTGGGTAAGATGCATCGTAAGTTAAAATATTTATCTTCAAAAGAGGAAAGCTAATTAAAATTTCAAAGTTTTAGTATCTAAGTGTTCAACCGTGGGGGAAAATGTAATGCATTTGTTAAATCATATTGGTGCTACAATGATGTCAAATTTGCATAAGCTATCAGAGCTAGTAAGTGTCATTATTAGCAAAACTATGTAATGATGTTAAGTCACCCATGGTATGCAAGTAGCTATGCTAGAAATTCAAGTGTTCATACTACATCAACATACATTTGGTGTCACAAACTGGAAAAGTTCCTCATGGTGTTATACCAAACACACATGTCAAAGCTTAGGAAAGTACAAGTACCATCTACTAGTTAAATTGTTAATCTTCATAAAAGTCACATTTCTTAAATATTGAAGGCTTTAGTATAGAGAGGTACTCTTCGATGTATTTTCCACTGGAAAGGGTGTATTGAATGATTATAACAAGTTCAAATATTCAAGTGCATCCAAATGCATTCAGTGCAACATGTGTGATTAAAGAATTGACATGTCTCTGTGGTACATCTTTGAATAAATTGGGATGTACATGAATGTGCTTCATAATATATTCTCAAGGAAAACTAAATCTCAGAACTAGTCTGAGGCATGAAATCATGATGTAAGATATGTTGGAAAACCAAGAATAGACAACTGAGAGGGGGGTGAATTGGTTGTCATAGAATTAATAATTATTTAACTTTCAAAAACCTTTAATCTACGATCTAATAATTAACAGTGGAAGCATAAATTAACAACACATCAGAGACACATGAACACCTAGATTTTTATACGTGGAAACCCTGTTAGGGGAAAAACCACTGTGGATGTTAGTCCACAAGATTATACCCTATTAGAAGTATAATGAAAGAAATAAATAGGGAACGCACATGCATTCAGGCATAGTTCCTAAAGCTCACTACTTAAGGGAAGTCTTACTGCCTTACATAGGATAATTAAATTAAATCCATTTGATGAGGTTGAACTGAGAAATTATCTTCTACAAAAGCCTGAGACAATTCTGGTTAGGCATATAAAAACTTCTACACACTCTGCTCAAACCCCTTCACACTCTGCTCAATCTCTTTCACACTCTTCTCTACTCCTGAATGATTTGATCTTTATTCGAACATATATTTTGCATATGTAGACACGTAAAATATACATGCATCTGATTCTGATCCTATTAACATCGTTTCATCTTGAATCATACTCTCAGCTTATCAACACCTTTCATCCCTTAATTAAATAAATCATTATTTATTTAATTAGGTCTTTAATCATCTTTCTCTGTTCATTTAAATAATTCATTTTATTTAAATTAAATCTCTAAAGTCATCTTATTAAATTAAATAAATTAAACCTTATTTAATTTAATCTAATATTTTCCTGCTTAGTTAAATAAATCAAAATAATTTATTTAATTAAACCCTTCCTCTCAATTTGATTTAAATCAATTCATAAATTTATGTCTAAATTGTCACATCTCCTAATTCCTCATTAAATTAATTAAACTTTGATTAATTTAATCTTAATCTATGTCACATTCTCTAGACAATGCAACTTGCACAATAAATCAATTACTTTGATTTATTATATCTCTATTTTCCTCACATGGCATCAAAAGGGAATATTCCCTCAAGTTTGAATTCAAAAATGCAAGTGGATGGGTACTTCCAACAAGTCATTCACTCCTCTTACATGTCCTTGGCCTTGAGCCAAGTGACATTAACTCCATTTCTCTTTCTCTCTCACATGTCACATTCAAACTGCAAATTTGAATCTAATGGCATTTATCATGCACATTGACCAAAATGTGCTCATTCCTCCTCCAATCACATGTGGACAAGTGGCCTCTTCTCATTGGTTGGCCTTTTATCTCACATTCATCCAAATCCCTAATTCTTCCAATTTGGAAATCTATAAACAAGAGACTCTTCCTCTCATTCTAACATCCACAATTTGAGTAAACTTACTATACTCAAATCCATCATTATCCACAATCATATGCAAAGTTACTCTCTTCACATTTAGAGCCAATTTTGCCCATTTCAATCAATCACTCATCACTTTTCAATATTTGTAGCAAGGTTATGCTCAAATCTCTTTGGAGATTTGACCATTGCTCAATCAATCAACATTTGCTACTTAGGAATTGGGAAAGGGCCAATTGCAACACTTCATTGGCACCAATTCCCCCATAAGACCATCATGCTATTAGGTTAATTAGGATTGAATCTCTTTTGTTTCAAGTTTATTGTGTTCTTCATTTCCTAATTTAGTTTGAATAGATGGATTTTATGGGGAATCTCTCATAGTTTATTACATGCATTTGATCTAACAACTAATGTGCTTTGTTGCTCTTGTGCATTTGTAGGTTTAGGGGATCCCAGCATACATAGACTGAGCATACACTTACAATGAAGAGACAAACATTCTTATATATCTGCTATACAGATTTACATCAACAACTCTATCAACCAAGAATAAAGAATAAATTACAATTGTTGACCTTAATACATGAGAATATATTGATGCACATCAACCTAAGTTGGTCACAACATAGTGAGGATCTAAATCAACATCCTCGAACATGCCAAACAATAAAATATTAATCCTCGTGGATCTGCAACACGTTACCACCATTATGTCAGCCAAGAACATGAAAACTTGAGCATAAATTAGAAAAATCTCCAATCACGATCACACCAAACAATGCAAATGTATAGAAAGGATAGAGTGTGATATAGACTCATCCATAAACGTCACAAGAACATGCATAATAACTAAATTGCCAGAATTTCATCCTCTTCTTCCAAGAACACCTGCTACAATAATAGAGTGATTGTAGGAATACACAACTTCATAACTTCTTCAATTCTTGATGAATACCATCAAAAATTTTGGACAACATACTAGACAGGATCATTAAAAAAAAATTAGTGCGCGACACTTGAAACTCAACGTACATAAATTTTCACCACTTGTATCTTCACAACATCATATATTGTATGTAACATATTTGTTCTAATTTCCTCAATCTCCTCGACATATACAACCTTCAAAATCACCAATGCTAATAGTCTTGACATCAATGACAACCACATATTAGCAACTCAACCACAACATCCAAAAATCTCCCCCTTTGGCATTGATGGAAACACATGATGTGAAAAATAATACTATCAACACAACTGGTTGTTCACATACTTCTCTCCCTTTGATCTATAGTTCTCCTCTCATATTTCTTTCCCTTTCTTGAATCTTCTCCCCCTTTGACATCAATGGAAAAGGCACACATGCTCTAAACCACATATTTATCACATCCGACTACTCCCCCTTAGTAGTAACCACCACAACATCAATATGGAATAAGATATGGCTATGAATTCATAGACTAATACAAAGACCTGCATCACATATTTTTTATCAGGAGGGGAAATAACCCCCAACTTTCCTTTGAGGTACTCAAAATTATCCTTAGGCAATGGTTTAGTAAATATATTTGCAATTTTCTCCTTGGTAGGTATATACTCCAGTCTAACTTCTTTGTCACTTACTTTATCTCTCAAGAAGTGATATTTGATGGATATATGCTTTGTCTTTGAATGCAACACTAGATTCTTAGAAATGTTAATGGGACTTGAGTTGTCATAGAACATGGCAATGGGTTCTTCATACTCAACTCTGACATCTCTCAACATCTACTTTATGCACAATACTTGAGTACATTATTTTGCAAAAACAATATATTCTACCTCAGTAGTAGATAATGAAATAAAATTCTTCTTTTTTCTTAGCCAAGATACCAAATTATTTCCCAAGAATAATGCACCACCACTAGTACTCTTGTTGTCATCCAAATCTCCTGACCAATCTGCATGAGTAAAAGTACTCAGGATAAGATCATCATCCTTAGGATACCAAAGACCAAAGTCAATTGTCCCTTTCAAGTATCTGAAGATTCTTATTACAATAGTCACATGAGACTCTTTAGGACCATCTTGATATCTAACAACCATGCATACAAAATTCATTATATATGGCCTGGTCTAAGTCAAATAGAGTAATCCACCAATCATTGACCTATATCTTGTTTGATTTTCTTTAGGAGAATCATCATTCTATGTAAGTTTGCATCTAGTTACCATAAGTGTACCAACTAGCTTTGAGTCTTCCATGCCAAAAACATTTAGTAACTCTTTTACATATTTGGACTAGGATATAAAGATTTCATCTTCTAACTGAGTGATTTTTAATCCTAAAAATAGTTTCAGTTCTCGAATCATTGACATTTCAAACTCACTTTTCATTTCATCAGAAAAATTCATACACAAATCATCATCACCTTCAAAAATAATGTCATCAATAAAGACTTCAATGATCAACTCTTTATTCTCATCCAACTTAAAATATAGATTTTTGTCAATAGTACCTTTATTGAATCCAAGCTTCAACAAGTATTTATTGAATCTATCATACCATGCTTTAGGAGCTTGCTTAAGTCCATATAGATATTTCTTCAATCAACATACCATGTTTTCTTTGCCAGTCAGTTGAAATCCATCTGGTTGCTCAACATAGAATTCTTCTTCTAGATCACCATTTAGAAATGTTGAATTTACATCCATCTGATAGACTTTGTAATTCTTGAAAGCAACATAAGCAAGAAATAATCTTACAACTTCAATTCTAGCAACAAGGGAAAGCGTTTCTTCAGAATCAATACCTTCCATCTATGATTACCCTTTGTAAACCAGTCTTGCTTTGTTTTTTACCACTTCACCTTATTCATTTAGCTTATTCCGAAACACCCATTTGGTTCCAATCACATTTTTGTTCTAAGGTCTAGGAACAAGATCCCATGTATGATTTTTCTCTATCTGAATTAGTTCTTCTTTCATGGATTCCATCCAATATTCATCTTTTCATGCTTCATTGATATTGCTAGGTTCAGTTTTGGAAATTAGACAATACTCTTCTAAAATTATTCTTCTAGTTTGCACACCTTTGCTATTATCTCCTATGATCTGGCTATTAGAATGATTCTACCTTACATACCTTGGAACTTTAGGGCTTTCTCTAACTTCTTATTCTTGTGTTCTTTCTTTTGCATTTCTGTTGATTTTTTCTTCTTGATTCCCTTGGTTCACCGAAACAATTTGAAGTTTATTTTGTGTCTGAACATTATTTCCATTGTTAGTACTATCATGATGATCATCTAAATCATATCCACTACATCTATATGGTCTATCAATATCCTCATCAACTTTGACATTTTCAATTTCAACCATTTTCTTTAGCCTTTTATTAAAGCGCTGGTAAGATTTTCTCTTAGTAGAGAAACCTAGAAAGATTCCTTCATCACTTCTAGCATCAAACTTGCCTATATCATCATCTCTCTTGATGTAGCATTTTCTTCCAAAAAAATTGAAACATTTGATAGTAGGCTTATAGCCAAACCATAGCTCAAAAGGGGTCTTACCAGAATTATTGTTGACATTTACCTGGTTAATAATATACACAACAGTTCTTACAACTTCTCTCCAGTAGAAATGAGGAATATTTTCTTCCAGCAACATGGTTCTAGCAATGTCTAGAATGGTTATGTTATTTCTTTCAATGACTCCATTCTGTTGAGGGGTTCGGGGAGTAGATAGTTGTCTTTGGATTCCATGCTCTTCACAAAAAGAATTGAATTCTTGGGAAGTGAATTCACCACCTCTGTTTGACCTTAAGAATTTGATCTTTTGGCGTGTCTCATTCTCTACCATAGCTTTGAACCTTTTGAAATTTTCTAATGCTTCATGTTTTTCTCTTAAGAAAGAAACCCATATCATTCTAGAATAATCATCAATAGGCAACATAAAGTACCTTTCACCTTGAAAACTTTTGATTCTAGATGGACCACATAGGTCATTATATACCAAGTCTAGTACTCCATTAGAGTTATACTATTTGCTCTAGAAATAATTTCTAGTCTACTTTCCCATCTGACATTCCTTGCACATAATGTTAGTAGGCTTCAGTAACTTAGGAAGATCTCCGACTAATTGATAAGAGATTATTTTGACAATGTTATCAAAGTTCACATCACACAACCTCCTATGCCATAACCAACTTACATCAACTTGAGCAATTAAACAACTTTCACTAGCAACACTAAAGTGAAAAATATTAACTCTTGTCTTTGTACCTGAAGCAATCATATTTCCAAAACTTCCCCTTATCCTGCACTTACCATCCTTGAACTAAAGATTTTAACCCTTGTCTACCATCTTTCCGACACTCAAAAAGTTATTCTTTAAGCCTTCTACATAAAGAACATCATCAATATTATGCTTACCACCAAAAGAAATAGTGCCTCTGCCATGAATCACACTAGAAGTGTTGTCTCCAAATATTACAACACCAGCATCATAGTTTTCCAAGCTTAAAAAATTTCTTTTGTCACCAGTCATATGATGTGAGCATCTAGTGTCAATTACCCACTCATCCTTCATTTTTTCTGCAAGAGCCTTCTCAGCATTCACATTACTAGTAGATTCAGTGGACACCTAGCCATTTTATTTGATAGAAATGAATACCCATTCATCTTCATTTCTTGTTTCTTTATCAGATTCATCATCAGTGACACCTTCTTCAACATAATAGCATTTCTTTTGAAATCTAGTCTTATCATATTTATACTTAGAGACTCTGTTAGGACACCTTGATTCAAAATGACCTATTTTACTACAAGAAAAACACTTGATAGGTAAATTTCCCTTGTACTTACCATGACCTCTAGCTTGTCTTTTCACAATCAATCCTTCTAATTCTTCTAATTCTTTTTCTTCATATTCAATTTGTTTCATCTCATCTTCATACTTGAATGTATTTTTAGAACTCTCTCCCAAATCATATCTCTACTTTATTTTCCCGAAGACAATAGCCTTGAATGTAGATTTGGTCTTAGGAGTAGATTCACCAAATTCACTTAGCTCAAAGGAAGCAAGTTTTCCAATAAACATGTCTCTTGTCACATTTGTCACTATCCTGAGCTTTTGTTTTATAGGAAGGAGGCATAGATCTAAGTATTTTAGCCACAATGACTTCTTCATCCAAGACTCCATTGGCACATCTAATTCTCATCACCAATTCATTTATCTTTTGAGAGAAAGAGATGATTTTCTCATCTTCACTCATCTTCATGTCCTCCCACTTTCCTTTTAGACTTTGTAGCTGAGCAACTTTCACTAGTGCATCTCATTCATACAATGTTTCCAACTTTTTCCAGATCTCATGTGTAGTCTTCAGACCTGTCACATTTTTCATCTCTGAATCTATCAAAGCACTCAACAATGCTTCAATAGCTATGGTATTTGTTTCATATTCTTTGATTTAATCAATAGTAGAGGCACCATTATGAGGAATAGTATATGCATTCTTTGCAATCTTCCAAAAAGGCTCACCAATACACTTCAAATGACATTCCATTCTGATTTTCCATAGAGATTAGATTGATCCATCAAACCTAGGACTATCCTTCTTGTAATATGCCATCTCAGATCACCTCAAGTTATTAAGCTTTCCCTTTAGAGGAACCCTCTCTAATACCAATTGTTGGAAAAACAAGAATAGAGAATTGAGAGGTGAGGTGAATCGGTTGTCAAAATTAAGACATATTTAAATTTGAACAACCTTTAATCTTAGATCTGATAATTAATAGTGGAAGAATAAATCAACAACACATCAAAGACACATGAAAACTAAGATTTTTATACATGGAAACCCTATTAGGGAAAAAACCATGGTGGATGTTAGTCCAAAATATTATACCCTATTAGAAGTATAATGAAAGAAATAAATAGGGAATGCACATGCATTCAGGAACATTTCCTAGAGTTCACTACTCAAGGGAAGTCTCATTGCCTTACATAGGAAAATCAGACTAAACCCATCTGATGAGGTTGAACTGAGAAATTAGCTTCTACAAAAGCCTGATAACAGTTCCGGTTAGGCACAAAAAAACCTATACACTCTGCTCAAATTCCTTCACACTCTACTCAATCTCTTTCACACTCTTCTCTACTCCTGAATTATTTGATCTTTATTTGCACATATATTTCACATACATACACTGAGCATACATTTACAATGAAGATACAATCACTCTTATATATCCGCTATATGAATTTACATCAACAACTTTGTTGGCCAAGAATAAAGAATAAATTACAACTGTTAGCCTTAGTACATGAGAAAATCTTGATGCACATCAACCTAATTTGGTCACAACATAGTGATGACCTAAATCAACATCCTTGAACATGCCAAACAATAAAATATTAATCATCATGGATTTGCAACACGTTACCACAATTATCTCAGCCAAGAACATGAAAACTCAAGCAGACATCGGAAAAATCTCTGATCACGATCATACCAAACAATGCAGATGTATAGAAAGGATAGAGCATGATCTAGACTCATCCACAAACATCATAGGAACATGCACAATAACTAAAATTACCAGAATTTCATCATGTTCTTTTAAGAACACCTATTGTTGTAACATAGTGATTGTTGGAACCCAAAACTTTGTAACTTCATCAATTCTTGATGCATACCATTGAAAATTTTGGATAACATACTAGATAGGCTCGACAACAAACCCTTTAGTGCATGACACCTGAAGCTCAATGTACAACACTTTTCACCACTTGGATCTTCATAGCATCACGAACTGCCTGTAACATATGTATACTAAATTTTCTTAATCTCCTCAACATATACAACCTTCAGAATCACCAATGCTAATAGTGTTGACATCAATTACAACCACATATCAATAACACAACCACAACATCCAACAAGATAGTTAATCCCATTTTTTTCTAACTTTTTACATCTTGTGCAGGTTATAGGTGTCTCATAAGCCTAAAATATCACATCATTTGGGATGTCCGAACCAGGTTGATCAAGATATTTTGATCTATACTTGTTATTTGCAATTGAATGATCATTATTTAGGGGTGACATGACTAAATTTAGTTTCTTTTTTATGATGTCCCTCTACATAGTTAAAATTGATTTTTTTTGTCAAATTTATCAAACCTTCATATCTATCCATCAAGGTGTACTATGTCATCATTTTTTGGTATGTTCTTAAAGATTTGTAGTGATCATGAAAACCCATTTCTCAAATGGCATATTCTACTCTTCACCAGTATTAAATATCTGTTTATATCACTTAAAACTACACAATAAAAATTGTTGTTTTGTGTGAAGGCAATGGTTAGTCGAGTGCATTTTTCAATAGGAGAGTTCTAGCAGTGGTGAAACTTAGTGTTCCAATGCATCTCTATGCCATGTGTAAGTGGAAATTGATGGAGTTTTATTTGTGGAATTATAAAATCTTCATTCCTATCAATGAATGGGAATTTCCCATTTTGGAAGAAATTGGTGATGTCGAGCTCCACTTGGTGTTCAAAAATAACTTTGTGGCTTTTAAAAAGCATATCAAAAGGGATTTCAGAGTTGAAATTCTAAAACTAGAGGCAAAGAGATTGATTTATCCATCTCAACTATTCTTAATTTTTATTTCCAATCTAATGAATTTTCTACAAGATGTCAGGTTAGTGGATTCTATTACAAATAAAGTTGTATATGAAGAGTATTTGCAAAATGGTGTCCTCTAGAAAGCTTGTCAGCGATATGATTTATTGAAAGGCCATGAGTACGTAAGAATTTAATTTCCTAGACACTTCTTAATTCATCAAACAACATTTCTAAAAAATTTCGTTGCAATTAACAAGTCTTAGTCTCAGCAAAATTCAAGTTTTGTGTCAAATACTCTCAAAACGTATGCAAGGGAATTTGATTTTTAATTAACTAAAAAATTAAGAAGTAAAACTTAAGCCATAATGGTTCTTCTCATGCATGTTCATGACCCTCCAATGCCTAGTCTTCTTCAACCATGAGCATTAGCAGGTGAGAACAATATTCATCAACCGTTGGGTTTTCAAAATGTCTAAGAAATTGTAAAGGAAAATGGTCAGCCAATGGGTTCTCGAAATGTTAGTGGGATTAACCTAAATGATTTTCCACCTAATCATCTTGTTGAAAGATTTAGAGTGAGAGAATAGGGTGAAAATGGTCATCCAACGGGTTTAACATCAATTCTTTGCTACCTGCCCATCCAGGTGATGGAAATTTGGTGGAAGAATAGGTGAAAATGATCAACTAGTGCAAATAGAGATTGAATAAGTACATGGTTAAAAGGTTTAGTTATTTTAAGACTAAGTTTCTATGATGAATTTTAAGGTTTTTTGACGGAGGATTCTAAATATAATAGGTAGAAAAACTATTTTGAAGGTCTCAAGTTGGATATTTTGGCCTATGTATTGGTTTGTTTTGTAATAGGCTAGGTTTGTAGTGTGATTGATATCAAGGGATGCTATATGGCTGAAATAGTCAATTTGAAAACAATATATATATGGGAAGAATACATATCTTCTATTGTAAATATCATTACTATTAATATAAATATATATAGGCACTATGCCTTTTGCAAAAAATAAAAACTTTTCCTTCATATCTCTTATGCAAATTACTCAATATTACTACATTGAACTAGTCATACTATTTACAAAATGAGTTCACATCCACCATGTGTATCTTGATTACATCACTCTAAATTTATTTAATTGTTCATATCTTAATTTAGAATAAAGAAATGTGATCCACAAATAAGCCACATTTTTTTCCTTGATCAATTACACAATAGAAGAGAGATGTCAAAACTATCATTTCTTTTAGGGAGCATAAAATTGGCATTATTCATATTTTCATATTGGTTAGTCATTTATATTTTAATTAGTGATAGAGTCATTAAAATAATTATTTTTGCATCAAGAACTAATAAGGTAATGGTATGCAATTGTCAAACCAACCTCAATATCATGCACAAGTAATTGATCTTAGAGAAGATTAAAAAGTTCTAAAATTTAGCTTTTGATCTTTTGGATTCATAGAAATATGGGACCAAATAGTGTCACAATTTTCATAAAAAAGCAATAGAACATTAACAATCCATTACTAGATTGACAATTTCTAAAAGTATAAAAAAATTCCATTTTGCATAGGGAAAATTTACTTTTGTTTTTTTCATTGGATATTAGAAAATATAAAAAGAGAGAGTCCACCAATATTACAACCTACCTATCTCTAACCAATAGCATAATGATAATGAATTATCAAAGTGATAAATTATCTAAGGCACAAAAATATACCACATGGGTAGTTAATTCCATTTTTTTCCCTTTATTTATATAGTTAATAGGGCCCACTTATTTAGTTTGGATAATTTATCCAATGGTTTAATTGTTTTAATTTTATTGACTAAAACTTGAAAATTATGTGTTGACCTTGTTCTTAAAGAACACCAAATAGTTCTAAAGTATATTTTTGTTTTGACATTTAAAAAAAAAATTACAATTTTTTTGAGAGATAAGTTGGCTTCTATGATTACTTATTCTATATAAAAGATTATTATGCATATTGTAAAGTTAAAATTTCAAATCTACTAAATAATAATATAAAGAATAATTTTTTTAAAGCCATGCTACAAACACATAAAATAAAATTCCACAAAGGATAGAATCCAATTTGACAAAAATGAGAATGGTGAGAAGATATATAGTTTTGGTAATGTCCCACTAAGACTTTTCTTGGAATGATTAATATATGATAGTCAATAGGCAAGAAACAAAAATAAAAAATTTAAAATTCAAAATTTGTGGTATTAAGAAACAAAATATTGTAATTTTTGAAGGGTGACCTAAAATGGAGTCCATTCCAATCATGTTAATGTAGAATTCATTTTGAAGGCCCTAAATTCCTTATCTACTTGATTTTTTTCTTTATAGGAGATGATACCTAGGTATTTGACGATATCCTTTGATTGAACCTCTAGTTGTGCCAAAGGGTGGAAGCCCATCTAAAACTCTTTGATGTTTAGTATTTGTGACTAGCACCAAAAAATATGTTTAGTCATCTTATTTAATGCTAGTAGAGACTTTACTTCCACTCCAGTTAAAGTCATAGTACTAGTACCAAATGGGTATGGAAGCCTCTACTATCTAAAAGAGATAATGTTGTCCACATATTCCTTGCACAACTAGCTCAAAATTCTATAATTAAGACTTTCACTTTTATGAATATTTTTATTTTCTTAGATCCTCATTAAACATTTGATTTATGGCCCTTTTTTTATCAATCTTGGTAGTGATGATCTTCTCATTTTGTAAGCCACAATTTTTTCATGATACACTAATCTAGTGCAACTTTTGGAGAGAGAGGATAGGACCTTATCCACTTTATATTTAACTTTAACACTTGGATTTGGTGTAGAACTTATAAATTTTATAATGGAGATAAGATTTACAATCATGTACACGGTCCTTTTCCATTATGGAAAAATCAATTATTGAAGTAAGGGTGTTAAGACAATTGATTTCTTATCATTTTTTATTTTAAATCATTGCATTACTTGGCACCTAGACATAAAAACTGTTGAAATGCACAAGACAACTGAGAAGGGGGAGTGAATCAGTTGTATCAAATATCTTTACTTATAACCTTAATATTTTCACCTTAACTACAATTTATTATTAATTGTAAACATGAAATGAAAATAATAGAAATCAAATACCAGAGATCCAGATTTATGTGGAAAACCCAATGAGGGAAAAACCATGGTGAGGATTAACTCACAATATAGTAGTAATGAAATACCAGATACAAAGGTTCACTGCTAGAGGGCTCATTGCCCAAATACAAAGGCTCACTACCCAGATTAAGGTCTCATGGCCTTAAGAAGGAATCACTGTTGATGCAGACAAGGTAGGAGGACCCAATTAAGGACTATCCAACCTTGTAGCCTAAATTACTAACTCCATGATCACAATAGATATGCAATGGAAATTAATAGCTAATCCACAGAAAGGTCAAAGACATTCATGAACACCGAACACAAGATATATACTGGGAAAACCCAAATAGGGAAAAATCCATCCTTCAAAGCTCATTACTCGTCATATTATAATCACAAAAAACATTACATCTGCCTCTCAGGCTTAATATATTTTAGATCGCAACCCAGGGATTACAAATAACTCAATTAATGGAAATATTCACAAAAATCTTCCATCAACTCCATTTCCTGCTCCACACTCCCTCTCTGCTCTAAGATTCTTCTGAATCAAAATACTTCATCACAATGCTTCATACTTTGCACTATCATCTCATTATTGATCCATCCATTTCTATATGTCATAACAAATATTCTCTCTTCTATTCATATCATTCGTGCATCATTTAACCCTTAACAAGTCGGCCCAATTATAACAACTAATAATATAATATGCAAACCCAAATAGGTCGGCCACAAACAAAAAAAAAATTGCAATGTGAGCCAACCAAGGTTGGCAACAACAAAGAAAAGACCCAAATAAACATCCTCAAACATGCACACCTTTAGAATTTAATCCTCAAAGATCCACAACATGTTACAACACCTTGTTGGCCAAGAACATGTAAACTGTGAACTCACAAAATAAATTCATCAATCACGAGAACCATGATCGATGTGGACCACCAACACATGTTCTAGAAACATCCATGATCATCATGAATCACCTCAGAAATGTCTACAACAACTCAAGCCACCAGAATCACATCCTCCTCCTTTAGGAACATGAACTAGAACAAATGAACAACCGTTTGAACACAGACACCCATAACTCGGTGAAACCTTCATGTGGATCGTTGAAACTTAACATGGAAACACTAGACATAATTGAATAAAAACCCTTTAATCACCAACATATGGATCTATCCAACACACAAAACTTCATTGCATCACTGGCAACCCTACCACTTCACTGTCAACTACCTCAATTTTTAAATACTTTCAGATGCTCCTACATCAACTGTCTAGAAATGAGGCTCGCTGCCTATAGAAAAATAAAAGGAGATAAATGAAGATCCACCACTAGGGTTCCACACATTCCCAACCTAATCAAAAGATTGTAGATACCATCAACTCACTACTTTCAAGAATCTAACACCTTAAAGTATTGTTTCCTTAGTTCGCTCTTCCACTCTCTTCTTTTCAAACTTGTTCACACACTTAACTCACTTGTTCTATTCATGAATGGATGGATATCGAATTCACTAAAAATTGACTTTCTTTTATACCATCTTCAACCTCAGGAACATTCTCATGGGTCGCCTATATAATTTCATTTACAAATTAAAAATAGGTCAGCTACTCAACATTCCCACGATGGATAAGAATGAGAGAGGACTAATTGTATATTTAATCTAATACCCAAATAACATCTTGAATCTCACACACGCTTTCTCAAATTGATGCAAAATCCAAATGTAACATGTAAACACCAGGTCGTCCAAACCTAATGAAACCACCAAAGATCTTTGAATTATAGGCACATCCAACGAGATAATCACATGTGGATCACTCAACACACTTCATCATTAATTTTACCATTTCTAAGAATACTTCATCGCTTTAAAGGTTGTTTCAGTACTCTCCTTATCTCTTGCAAATTTTATCATTTCAAATGCACTTAGGACACCAAATAGATGCTCCTTAGTGAATGTCTTTGGATCATACTGTTCTTAAGTGTAGATACTTTGTCAATATAATTGTTCGATAAGGTCATCAAAATATTTTCAATTATATCTTCATCTGGCATGGTACCACCTTGATTCTTGATTTCTATTGCTATAAGTTCAACTCTCTAATAATAGCTTGCAATGTCTTCTCCTTCTTCAATTCTCAAGTTCTCAATTTTTTTCATAGTAGTTAGTTTCCTTGAAAAATTTACTCTATCATTCCCTTCATAAATGTCTTTCAAGTTTGTCCATACTTCATGAGCAGTAGGTAGAGAAATAACTTTTGTTCTTTCAGTTTTAGATAAAGCACTGAAGATAGCATAATTTTCTCTTTCATTCTCTTCAAAGGCTGCAACCTCATCAGTAGAGGAAGGACCAACTTTTGGTATCACATACTTTGTCTCCACAACTTTTTGGGTGTTGAAATTTAGTGAAATCAGATAAATTCTCATCTACTCTTTCTAGTCACTATAATCAGCTCCATCAAAAATAGGAATCTACAACTTGTTCGCCATATGATCTACCTCAAGTGATTAAGCTTTTAATCGAGGAACTAGAGCTCTAATACCAATTGTTGAAATTCACAAGACAATTGAGAGGGGGGGTGAATCAGTTGTATCAAATATCTTTATGTATAACATTAATATTTTCACCTTAAATACAATCTTTTATTATGTGTAAACATGAAATGAAAATAACAAAAATAAAACATGAGAGACTCCAAATTTACGTGGAAACCCCAATGAGGGAAAAACCATGGTGAAGATTAACTCACAATCTAGTAGTAATACAATACTGAATATAAAGGCTCACTACCTAGATTAAGGGCTCACTACCTTAAAACGGAATCACTATCTAGAAATGAGGCTCACTACCTATAGAAAAAAAAAAGGAGATAAATGAAGATCCACCACTAGGGTTCCACACATTCACAACCTAATCAGGAGATTGTAGATACCATTAGCTCACTACTTTCAAGAATATAACACCTTAAAGTATTGTTTCCTTAGTTCACTCTTCCACTCTCTACTTTTTTCACTTGTTATCACACTTAAATCACTTGTTCGATTCGTGGATGGACGGATATCAAATTCTCTACAACTTGACTTGATTTTATACCATCTTCAACCTCAAGAACATTCTCCAAGGTCAGTTATACAATTTCATTTAAAAAATCAAACTAGGTTGGCTACTCAACATTCCCATGGTGGATAAGAATGAGAGAGGACCAATTACATTTTTAATCTAGGACCCAAATAACATCTTGAAGCTCATACACACTTTCTCAAATCGATGTAAAAGCTAAATGTAGCATGTAAACACCAAGTTGACCAAACCTAATGAAAATTCCAATTATCTTTGAAGTACATGCATCTACAACAAGATAATCAAACATGGATCACTCAACATGCTTCATCAGTCATTTCACCATTTATGAGAATACCTCAGGAATATCCACAACAATTACAACCAAATTCATTTTAAGAGAACTCTTCACCAGTCCAACTGAACCAACCAGTACAAACACAAGAGCTTTGGAGTAGGTCTTCTGGACTGATGGTAGGATGTCATTGCTATCATAATTCCTACTCATTTAATTTCTTTAATGTCAACCCAAGGGTGTTTGAAGCTATTTGTGGCAAGAGTTGGATGATTTTTTTTAATTTTTTTGGGGTGGTTGTTGGTTTCGGCTCGATTAGGAGAATTTTGGAGTTATTTTTCTCAATCAAGAGAATTTCTATGCTATATCTATTTAATAAAAAATGATTCTTATACTATCCTTATATTTCTTGATCTACTTTAAATAACCTTCAAAATGGAATTTAACAGGAGGTTTCATTTCAGGACAATTTAGATTTATGAGAGAATGGAAGATTAAATTTATCTACTGTGCTTAATCTTGAAATATATTGAAAACCTAATTAACTTCTTTTAGAAATCAACTATTCCATTCCTCACTTTACTAAATTGACAAGTTATTGTTCCTCTTTGCACTGAATCCATAAAAAATGATGATTTAGACTATTTCAGATTTGCAATAACATTTAACTAGGAAATAAACCTTAGAAAACTTAAGCATTGAAATGTAGCTTTGATCTAAGATTTCTTTCAACACACAACAAATGAAATTATTCCAATCTTAAGATAGAAGAAAAACCAAAACATAGCAGTCACAAATAAACTTAAAAACTTAAGGATCACCTTCCTTCTGAAAGTGCATTGTTCTACTTTTGGAAAAATTAAGCATAGAGTTGAGATCAACTTCTTTTTATTCCCATAGAATGTGCCCATATAGGGACAAAGTATAAATAAAATGATTCTATCTTTAAAATAGATAAATAAATTACATGAGAAAGTTCAAAAAACCTAATACAATCTAACATTCAACTGAGTTGGGGTTGAATATAAATATCCAACTTATTTCAAAAATAAAAGATAAGCAGGAAACTAATCTAATCCTAGTCTAAGAGATATCGTGGTGCGTAGGAACATAATGGGTGTGGATCCTCGTAATTGGAGGTGCATGTTGGAATTGTAGTTGCGGTTGGTATATCTGTCATCTAAACTGATGAGTCAAAAGGAAATCAGTTCACAAGTAACTCACTTGAGGATGAGTCACACATAAGTCAGTCATTCATCACTTTCAAATAGAAAAAAGTTAACATTCGGCTGAGAAATAAGTATTAGTCTAGTTGCATAATAAAGGTGCACTTAATATGAAACATTTATAGGTTAATCACCAAATTAACCATGCATTTAATAGAAATAAGAATTTGCATTGGCCATTCATATTCTAAGTCTTTATATCTTATTAAGCTCATAAATGTATACATAAAGGAAAATATCTTGAGTTCTAAATCCAAAATATAAAGTATTAAAAAGGTATAAACTTAGTAATTATGAGGTATTTACTGGGCCTGATCATTCTCCTCCTCTTGTTTTTAACCATTTCCTCATGGTTACCAATTAGATTGAGTAGGAATACCCTTGTTGAGTGCTTCCATCTAGATACCATAGTCAAAAACACCTACTCTGCACTCCATAGTAGTTCTTGTAGACAAATCAAAACTATTATTCTTTTCTAGCTTATCATACTAGCTTTTTATGACTTCAACTAGTATCTGTGTAGGTGCATTTATCTTGGGTGCAGGTATGATGATCATAGGCATTTTGAACCTCATCCCAATGCAGAATTCTTGTTATTGATGAATTAAATTGATCACATGTCTTACCCATACTAGACTCCATTTGATATTGTTTGGTGTTATTGGCTCCCTTATTTTCAGTGTTTCTAGAAGTGTTCTAAACCGTTGTTCACATGACTATAGAGATAATGGAGGAGGATCTCCTTCAAAATTCTGATAACTTGCAATACAATTCAACAAACTAGTGACATAGATAGGTGTTACATCATTGAATCTTGCAATGGATCTGAATCTCTTGATGTAATATATTGATTCTAGATATTCTGGCCTCATTGGTAATCCATATGTTTGTTGTATTTTCCTGTATTCTTCCCTCCTAGCTGACCATTCAACCTGGTTTTTCAATAATGAAACAAATGATTTGATTTGGATTTCACCAATGTAGACATTAAGCAATGAATCATCATTATTACCCATGATAAATCCATGTTGGAAAAATTCACACATTTGATTCTAGATATCTGGGTAACTATTAAAGTAACAATCCATAAAGTCATAATCAATCCATAAATTAGTAGGTATTTTTAGTACAATTTGATTCAATTTCCATTTCAGATATAACTCTCTGAGAAATAATCCATATACTCCTAAGGATTTCCTGGTGCAAACAAATTCAAATTCTATGTCTACTATCTTGTTCATCCTTTCCTCTAGTTCTTCCTTTACTTTTGTGACTTTATCCAATTTTTCCTGAAGTTATTTGTTAAGTTGCTTATACTTCATAGCTGTCATAAATTTGTATCTAGCCCCTATGGGTTGTTCTTTATGTTCCTCCTTAGGTGAGGGTAGATGAAGTAACATGTTATTGAGTGCTTGTGACTGTACTTTTTCTTTTGTCTCAACTATTTCTATTTTTTTCCTTAAAATTTGAATCTCCCTATCCTTTTGTTCATTTTGAATAGTTGCCTTAGTCATATTTTCTCCTATTTGTTCCAACTATGAGGAAAATTGACTAATTTCCTTCTCAATTTTTTCTTTTAATTCACTTAATTATGTCTGAGATTTCAATGATTCCTCATCTTTGTGATTTAATTTCTCCTCTAACATTATATTATGTATTCTTAATTCCTCCAATTATTTTTCTAGCTTAGATATCCTAAGTGCAATCTGAATCTATTCTTCCTCTTTTTCTTCTAAATTTTTATTATCTAACGGTGTCTCTTCCTCTTCTATGGGTTGTTTCCCTTCATGGTAGATGAATGTCTCTCCACTATGTTGAGATTTCTCTTCTTGTTGAACTTCTATACTTGACATTTCAACTTCCTGAAAAATCTCCATATTTCGCATATCAATTTCTTGTTCAACTTACATATTTGGCATTTCAACTTCCTGAAAAGGGGAACTAGGAGTTGAAAAACTAACATCCTGAAAAGGGGAATTAGGGGCTGAAAAATTCTCTTTCGGAGGACTACATTTGGGGCTTTGTATTGGAGGATGTGATCCTTCTTCTTCTTTTTCTGATTCCTCCTTTTCAAGTTCCTTTTCCTTCAATACCTCCTTTCAAGGCTCTTCTTTTCCATGCTCATCTTTTTTAGGTTCTTCTCCCCTAGATTCATTAAGATTGATGGTGGGTGGAGTATTTTTAGATTCTACCTTTTCTTTCTCCATCCTTTGTGTTTTCGACCTTGTTTTTCTTTTAGGTCTTTCAATCTTTGCAATTTTCCTCTTTCTGGAACTCTTTCTCTTAGTCTCAAAATCCTTTGAGGTTTCCTTTTCCTCTTTTTTTCTTCTCTTTACTGAAGCAAAACGTTTTGATTTTTTCTTCCTAGTTCTCCCTACTAGTTTGACTAGGTTTTCTATCAAAACCTTTGTTTTTCTTTTCTTCGTCGGAGCATAATTTTTTGGTTTTTGATATTTAGGTCTCCCTACTGGGTTAACTAGGTTTTTAACAAAACCTTAGTTTTCTCTATCTTAATTTTTTTTCTCTCAAATTTTTTAGTTTTTTCCTCTTTCTTCTCAGTATTTAACAAGAATTTTATCCATTCTTCTTCCCAGTTAGGTTTTTGAATGAAATGATGTTTAACTATCAAATGCATTAGTCCATGATGAGTTAATCTATTTTTTATTTTTTATTTTATTTAACAACCATTTAAGTAAGTTGAGAGAAAAGGAAAGTAGGTAGATTAACCCTTACTTCTAGTTTAGTCGCACCATCTAAACATGATTCAACAACTTGAGTGGTGGCCCTAAAATGGTGGAAAATTGACTTTCACAGATAAAAAAATTCATAATGCAGAGTGCAGTGGATGCCCACAGTTCTTGTAAACTTCCCCGCTCAATTCCCTTATTCTTTCCTTTATGTATATGAAATACTAGAAAAGGTTCACATGGAACATGGAAGACTTCTAGCAACTCTTGCAAATTAGAAAGTCGAGGCTGAATAATATCACCTTCGGTTGGAATCCAAGACAAAGAACTTATTATAGTGGAAAATATTTCAATGGGTTCTCCTATGACCACAATGAAATTTATATGAAAATTTCTAATAAACTCCAGCACTATATCCCATTCGTATCCCTCATACTTAAGGATGAAATCCAACCATCTTCCCTACTCCAAATATTTCTTTGACTCAGCGTCCAAGGTGATTCCCTTTGGTTCTTCCATTCTCTTGTACCCCATTTTTAAAATATTATGAAACCCTCAAAAAACCCAGAGATTCGCCAACAATGTTTACACTCGATTTCTAGAAATAGAATTTCTCTTTTATTTTTGAAATGGCGGTGTTTAATTTCCTTCCAAAAGAATGACAAGATATAACAATGAATGCAATATTAATTGCTTGTACTTGCATGCCTATTTTGTCTCATCAATGTACTAACACCATCGTGTCATGTATGTCTCAACCTTATTGCATATCACTTTGCCTTAAAAACCATCTTGTCGCATTTATTAGTTAATTAAGTAATGATGTGTCCATTTGTATGTTCAAAAAAAATTATATTTGGCTTATCAAAAAATCATAATTTAATCCCTTAAGAAAAATTTATAAACTATAATTATTGTACTTCAGACTTCAAAAAAAATGTATGGCAATATAAATGCTTACCTGTCAATGATGATGAATAATGATAGTACATGCCCACTTAATCCGTGTGATCTACAGAAAAAATTGATCTTAATAAAATCCGCATTAATTAATGCAAGATATGTTGAGCTCAACCCTTGTGGGAGCCCACTTGTTTCCACGTGTTATATCATTAATTTTGGAAATTTTAAATAGCCCTATACCTACACATTTTCACAAATGAATTAGTAATAAATGAAGCTGAAAGCTTCTGATAGTACATGATCATTTATTCATGCTCCTGATTGTCATGAATTATCATAGTCATCATTCAAAAATATTCTTCTTTGATTTATCAAGAACAACCAATCAAAAGAGATCAAGAGTGATCGAGAGTTATTATAAAAACTTCAACCATTGAAACTTCCTTCTAATCAGGCGTGATCAAGAGCTATTTAAGGTTGAGTCACTTTAATTTTTATTCTGATCAAACATGACGAGAAGCGTTCTATGAACTTCTAAATCATTTCAATTCCTTTCTAATCAAGCATGATCAGGAGCTATTTATGAACTATCGAGAACCAATGATTTATTTTCATTTTGATCAAGCATGATCAGGAGGTATTATGAGCTATGATGCCTAATAAGGCTCTATTAGAACTATTCATATTTATTCCTAGGAGGATTTTTTCTCTATTTTTTTTTTCTCTTTGTTTTTCTTCTCTCTCTTTTTTTTTTGCAAAGTAAACTGCCATTTCTGATTTTTAGTTTACTCTGTTTATTTTTGGCCATCTACAATGGATCTAAGGATTGATCATTTCACCTAAAGAAGACAAATATTCCTTAGTAAAATTCTCAATTCTTTCTTGAAGCTCTATGATAAATTCCTCCTTTGATGTTGGTTTATGATAAAGCTTGAGCCTATGCCCATTTACCAACATTGGTTTTCTCTCTCCATCTATAGGTATCAACTAAATAACTCCATTATAAAATACTTGTGGAATCTCATATGGCCCAATCCATTTGCTGTGTAGTTTCCCTTTAAATTTATGAAACCTTGAATTAAACAACAAAGCCTAATCACCTACAAAAAATTTCTTACTACGAATATTTTTATGATGCCATTGCTTCCTCTCACCTTGAATGATTTTAGTTCGGTGTAAAGCTTCAATTCTTATTTCATCCAAATTATTTAGCTACATTATTCTATTCTTATGTGCTTCACTAAGATCTATCCCCACATTTATAGTTATTCTCAGTGTTTCTAGCTCAAACTCAATAGGAAAGAAAGGATTTTTTCCATAAACCAACTCATACGATGAAAATCTAGTAGTTGTTTTCCATGTTGTATTATATGCCCATACAACTTCGGTTAACCTATCGGACCAGTCATTATTTCTAGATGAGACTATTTTTGTGAGAATATTTGCCAATTCTCTATTAGTCACCTCTACTTGTCCATTTTCTTGGGGATGGTAGGGTGATGATTTCCTATGTTGAACTTGATATCTAGCTAGAAATTATTGAAGCGTCAAAGACATGAATTGTGGTCCTTGATCTAACACAAGTGCTTTAGGTGCTCCATATATTTGTAGAATATTCTTGTATATGAAATCTGCAACTTTCTCTTCCTTCACAGCTAGAAATGCTTTGACTTCAACCCATTTTGTAACATAATTAGTACATACGAGTATGCAATGATTTCCCTTTGATGGAGAATCTATTGGGCCAACGGAATCAATACCTCATTTTTCAAATTGTTCAAGTGAAACTTGTATCTATAGTGGAATCTTTTTTTATCTTGTAGGTCTCCCCATTCTTTGACACTGATCGCAATGTCTGATATAATGAGATGTATCCTTGGTCATAGTAGGCCAGAAATAGCCTGCTCCCAAGATTTTATGCACTGTTCTTATGGTGGAATATTGTCCTGCTCCTGGTTTCATCATGGCATGCTCTCAATATATCATACACATTAGTTTCCTATAAATGTGTTTGCATTACACAATCTAGGAACATTTTAGACAAACAACCATTAATCCATTCAAACTGAGAGCTTTCCTTAATCAACTTTTTTTTCTTCTATTTTTTTTGAAAAAATAAGGACATTTCCCAATTACTAAGTAATTTGAAATATCAGCAATTCATGGTGACTGAATAGATATTGAAAATATATGTTCACAAGGGAACACATCTTCCACATGTTCATTATTACCTTGTAAAACCATTCTTGACAGAAAATAAGCCACAACATTATCTCTACCTGGCTTATCAATGATGGTTATATCAAACTCCTATAGTAATAACAACAATCTAATTATATGTCCTCCTGCAACAACTTTATTCATAAGATAAAAATAGCTACATGGTCAGTATGCATAAAATTCTTATATCCAATGATATAATGTCATAATTTATTTATAATAAACACAATCACTTAAAATTCCTTCTCAGTATTAGTGTAATTTAGTTTTGTTGGATTGAGTTTTTTTCTTACATAATATATGGAATTCATTGCTCCAGTTTCATCTTTCTACCCAAGAAATACTCTGATTGCAAAATTGGAGGCATCTGTATTAACGTGAAATGGTTCACCCCAAACTAGACCAACAATAATGGGTGAAGTTCTTATAGCTTGTTTGATTTGATCAAATGACTCCTAACATGATGAAGTGCACAACAATTTAGAGTTTCTTCAATAAAGTAAAGAGTGGACCTGAAATTTTATTGAATCCCTCTATAAACCTTTTGTAATTACCAAAGTGTCCTAAAAACCTTCTTACATCCATTTGACTTTGAGGTATGGGTATTTTGAAAAATTATTTCAACTTTCTTTGTGTCTACCTTAATTCCTTCTTTTGATACGCGATGACCCAATACAATCCCTTATGTCATCAGTAGCAAAATATTCTCATGGTTTAAAGACATCCTATGTTCTTTACATCTATTTAAGACTTTCTCAAGGTTTTCCAAAGACTCCTCATAGGTTTTTCCATGGACTGTGAAATCGTCCATATAAACTTCCACACATGTTGCTATTAGATCTACAAAATAGCAAGAACAATGCCTTGAAAGGTTGCAAGAGAATAACATAATCCAAAAGTTAAAACCTTATAAGATAAGGTACCCCATGGAAATGTAAATTTCATTTTATCTTGATCCTCTAAAGCTACCTGAAGCTGGTTGTAGCCACTAAACCCATCAAGAAAGGAAAAATAACTACTTCCAAATAAATTTTCCAATATTTGATCTATGAATGGTAATGAAAAATAATCCCTTTGATAGCCTTATTTAGTTCTCTATAATCTACACACACCCTCCATTTCCCATTTTTCTTAGGTACAATGACTAATGGAGAAACCCATTTGCTATCTGAAATAGGATAACTAAATCTTACTCGGAGTAATTTTTCTATCTCTAATTTCACAAAATCTCTTTGTGCAGGGTTGATTCTTCTTTGAGGTTGTCTTAAGGGTTTTAAATCCTTAGTATAGATGTGGTGTGTACATATGTCTAGATGGATTCCTCTCATATCCTTATAGTCCCAAGTAAAGGCTTTTGTATTTTTCTCCAAAATTCCTTTTAGACCTTCCTCTTGTTTCACTATTAGGGAACTATTGATAAGTAGAGGTTTATCTACTTGTACTAGAATTTTCTTTGTCTTTTCCTAAAGATTCGAGGGGTCACCAATTAAAGTGTTCAAATGACAAGGATGCGGTAGAATTTGATCAAGTAATCGACTATCATCCAATTTTGTGATATTAGCAAAAGGACAACATGGTAGAGTTTCAAAATTAGTACATTATCCCAGATCTTCCTCTTTTATGTCTACAAAATCTTGATATTCCTTAGCATTCTCTACCAAGGTCATCATTGCAAGGCTTCTTATTTCCTCATCTTCAAAATTAGGATCATCAATCCAGATTTAAATATCAGATGTTAAAGAAAGTTTTTTTGGTGGATACAGAGTCAATTTCTTCTGTCTAATCCCATTAGAAATAGTCATACTACCAGATCTACAATGAAACAGTGTTGTAGCTATTGCTAACCAAGGTCTCCCTAAAATAATAGGATAACCTATCTTTCTTTGTTTATTTTTCAAAACAAGGAGGTCAAAAGGATAATCCTAGGTGTCAATAGTGATAATGACATCCTCAAGAATTCCTTCAGGTTTTGCAATTGATTGGTCAACTAATTGTAGAACTGTAGTTGTTGGCTAAATATTCATAATCCCTATCTTTTTAGTTGTTTCAGTAGTAATAGCATTAATGGCGACTCCCAAATCAATAAGAACATTGTTAATTAAACACCTTTAATACAAAGGTTAACCACATGAATTCATGGATCCCCATACTTCTGTGGAATTAACTTCCTTGATAAGACATCAAAAAAATTCCCTCCAACTTGAATTGTAGGGGGCAGTTTATTTTTCCTCCCTGGTGTATTAACACATAGAGACTTAACTACCTGGTTTATTTAAGGTATATCACGAATAGATCTTAAAAGGGGAATTTCAATTTTTATTTTCTTAAGATCATCCATAATCTAGGGGTCAACTAGATCATTTTACTTATCAACTTGTTCAACCAATGGTTCTTGATGAAATCATGATGAAAATGGTGCTTGTTTAAAATGATCATCCTTAATTCCTTGTTTTATCTCCTTTACTAAATTTTTTTGTTGATCTTCCTTAGTTTCATTAGGTTTTGATGGTACAACTCTATTCCTCAAATTAATATCCCCTATTTCAATGTTATTCAAATTAACTATGTTAGGGTCAGCATTATAAGTAGGTTGTTGAGGTTTAATATTCTTAGGATTAGGAACTAGCTGAGCAGGTATCTGAGGCTGATTGATTGGTTCAAAGCTTGAAGGTTGGTTCTGTTGAGTTATCTGATTCTGATTTCAAGGACTCTTTGGCACCTAATTTCACCATTGGTTATTTCCTTGATTAGGCTACCACTAGCTAGGCTGGTATTGGGTCTGATTCTGCTACCACTGAAACTAGTTTGGCTACCATTGAAGTTGGTTCCATTGTGGATATTTAGATCATCCCCATGGTGGTACCCAAGATTTTTTCATGGATGAAGGTGGAATTTTCATTTGCTAAGGATTCCACTATGATTGAGGGTTCCATTGGCCATGGGAATTCCATTGGTTACTCCACTAATTTGAACCCAAATTAAGATTTTTTCCAGGTTGACCAAAGGAAGGATTGAACTATATTTGTCCTGCAAAATTCAATTCCTCTTCTACTAGTTTCTTGATTTGGTTCCTAATTTTTGGGAGGAGACTACATTTGCTAGTAGAGTGTTTATTTTCACAAATATCACATAGATCTACTTGATTAATAGGATGTTCTCTAAGTGGAGGTTTATCCCTACATTTAGGACAGTATATGGCCAAAGGTTCCACTGTTCTTTTATCAGGCTGAGAATTGAGGTGAAGAATAATGTATGTTTTCAATTTTGTAATTTCTTCCATAACTTTAGAGACATCGGGTGAGGAATCTTTGTTCCTTCTCCTATAACCTGGTCTTTTTCTAGAATAATTCCTATAGATTTCAATAATTTCCTCAAAGAGTTTTTTATTAATATCTCCTCTTCCTATCAAATTCAGGGCCTCTCTGGAATCATCATCAATACCTTTTAGAAAGATAGATTTACTAATTTCTCAATCTAATCCATTTCCACACCTTTGCAGAACAAATTGATATCTATCTACATAGTCCTCTAGACTCTCATCTTCCAACTGCTTCATTTTAAATAGTTCTTCCTTCCTATACTGACTCTACAATAATCCTGATATTTATTTAGGACAACTATTTCCATTTCATCCCAAGTGTTTATTGAATTTTCATTCAATATCATAAACCATTGTAAAGCTGATTCTTTAAGAGTGGATGGAAATAATTTCAATTTTTTATTGTTTGATGTATAATCATAAGTTTGACACAACGATTTGAACTCGATTAAAAATTGATCAGGATCTTCAAAAGTTTTCCCATGAAACATAGGCAAAATAGAGGGTGAGATATTTTTCATTGGTGGTTCATTCACTTGGACATTTAAAGCAATGGGAAAGGAAATCATTCTATTAGGAACTTCCTCTTGATCTTCGTCTCCCATATTTTATGACTGGGTGGAAACTATCCTAGCAAAGGGTGAACTCATAGTACTAGATTGGGATCCTTCCAAAGGAATCTCTAAATCTCCTCTTATGAATCTTCCAAACTAGTCTCTTTGCATGTTCATTAACTGAGAAAGAGATTCTTACTAAAACTTAAGGCTTAGATTTTCTTTTGAAGCCAGATGTTCCCCGACATCAATGCCAAAAAATGATGGTAGGATATTGTTGTTGTCATAATTCCTACTCATTTAATTTCTTTAATGTCAACCCAGGGGTGTCTGAAGCTATTTATGGCAAGAGTTGGATCAGTTTTGCGAGGGGGGGGTTATTGGTTTCAACTCAATTAGGAGCATTTTGGAGTTAGTTTTTCTCAATCAGGAGCATTTTTTTTCTATACCTATTTAATCCGAAGTGATTCTTATACAATCCTCCTATTTATTGATCTACTCTAAATAACCGTCAAAATGGAATTTAACAAAGAGGTTTTGTTTTAAGACAATTTAGATTTATGAGAGAATGGAAGATTAACTCTATGTACTGTGTTGAATCTTGAAATATATTCAAAAATTATTTAACTTATTTTATAATTAAACTATTACATTTCTCACTTTACTAAATTTACAATTAATTGTTCCTCTTTGCTCATAATCCATAAAAGATGATGATTTAGACTATTTCAGATCTACAATAACTTTTAACTAAGAAATAAACCATAGAAAACTTAAACAGTAAAATGTAACTCTAATCTAAGATTCCTTTCAACACACAACAAATGAAATGATTCTAATATTAAGATAGAACATAAAAAAAAACATAACAGTGACAAATAAACTTAACAACTAAAGGATCTCCTTCCTTCCGAATGTGAACTATTCTACTTCTAGAAAAATTAAGCATAGAGTTGAGATCAACTTCTTTTTATTCCCATAGAATTTGCCCAGATAGGGATGAAGTACAAAGAAAATGATTCTAACTTTAAAATAGAAAATAAATTACATGAGAAAGTTCAAAAAACTTGATACAATCTAACATCCAACTAAGTTGGGGCTGAATATAAATATCTAGCTTATTTCAAAAATAAAAGATAAGCAAGAAACTAATCTAATCCTAGTCTAAGAGATATCGTAGCGTGTAGGAACATAATTGGTGTGGATCCTCATTACTGTCTTGAGTTTGAATTGAATTCCAAATTTATGAATTGGAGGTTCATTTTGGAACTATGGTTACGATTGGTAGATCTCTCATTTGAACTGATGAGTCAAAAGGAAATCAGCTGACAAGTAACTCACTTGAGGATGAGTGACACATAAGTCAGCTATTCATCACTTTCAAATAGAAAATAGTTAACATTCGGTAGAGAAATAAATATTAATCCAGTTGCATAATAAAGGTGCACTTAATATGAAACATTATCACCACATTAATCATGCATTTAACAAAAATGAGCATTCACATTGACCATTAATATTCTAAGTCTTTATACCTCATTAATTTCATAAATGTATACATAAAGGAAAATATCACGAGTTCTAAAGCCAAAATATAAAGTATTAAAAAGGTATAAAATTAGTAATTATGATGTCTTTATTGGGCCTCATCATGGAGTGCCAAACTATAAGAAAGTTTCTCAAGACATAAAAACCATCAAAAAGAGTCATCTCCCAAATCTGCAAGATCTCAAACCAAATATCAGAAGATTGTGGAGCCAAAACATTTCTCTTAGTCCTCAAAGAAATAGTTTTGTGTAATGCCCCGCCACGCAACCCTAGAGGAAGTTTCAACTCACAATAAAAGTGTACTAATTTTTTTTATTAAAGTGAATTAAACATACATATTCATCTACAATTGACAACATTCCCTAAGGCTACGCAACCGAGATTACTTAAACCCACACAACATATATCATTAAAACCATTGCATTTAATTACCTTATGAATTAAGCATTTAAACAATCATAAAGATACAACATATCATAATGAGATAAACATCCAAGATATAAATTAATTAACTTAATAAAATGGTTACATCTCTCACTCCCAGAATGAGGCAATAGTACAAATGTGTTACAATTACATAAACCCACCTCGTAAACATAAGAGGGGTAAAAATTACATATATTACAAATTGAAATAGTACAATGCTTGAATTAAAACAAGAACTATGAGTTGTCCAACTAGATGTCTCACCACCAAGTACTGAAGATAAAGGGGAACCCAACAGTGTATGGTGCATGTTCCACCCAACCAAGTGGTACCCGAAGGTCCCCCCCCATGCTAGGAGATAGTAACAATGAAACATGGACAATCTCTACAACCTCTAACCACAGGCTGGCTCATACTTACACAACTAAACAAAGTAACAATACAATTACAACTCTCACATCACTGACATAGGTCACATTACTTCTAGACATAAAATAAATCAAGTATGTTTAGAGAACCATAAACATAAAAAAATACCAATTGTTGTTCTAGACAGAGTGTCATCGCACAACTCATAATGAGATACCCTTAGCGGATCTTCATAGGCTCTGGTAATCCTGGTGACCTCTACCGAACCTTGGCCCTCATACTTACTAATGTGGAATCAAAATACATCTCGTATTGACAAGATAGATGACCTTTCCATTCCAAGCCTTCCCACTCACTCCAAGCCTAAACAAGAACTTGCAGCTATGAGTGAGGCTAGAACTTATCTTTTTTTTGTGAAGTACTCCCCAAATTTTTAGAAAATTTTTATTTATCACTTGATTAAACTACTTCCAAAGGTTACCCAATCTTACCTCTTAGGGGCTCTGGCCCCTAATGAAAGCCACTCTTCTATTGACAACATACAAACAAAACTAATCACCAAGGGAATACCAAGTGCATACAACCTAAGCATCATAACCACTCCATCTCTAGGATGAAACAAATAATGAAACTCACTCCAACAATTGGAGGCAACAAAACACATAGTCCACTCCTTCCAAAGGAGGCACAAAACATCCCTGTTCATGGAAACCGGGTAAATTACTGAAAAGACACGATGCACTACCCAAGGGAAATACAACTGGTTGACATAATAAATCGATAACCCTCCTCCTCTAAGATCCTTTGGAAGACTTGCAATTTTGGACTAACACTTAATCCCATTTCCCAAAACATAACTTGAAGAAAAATTTACAAAATGCATTCAAGTCATTAATCAAATATAATATTTAGATTTCTTAAATCCATCCTCAATCAATAGGTAACATTGACAAAATCAAAGATACAATAACTGAATTAAATCAAACTATCATATAACCCTATTTCCTCTTCCCTTATTGGAAGTCTAAAACAATTAAACTTACTTCCCTTTATGAAATATGGAGAAAATAAACCTAAAAGGAAATCACGAGAAAATTATATTTTTGGATATACAAAATCCATTTCCCTATCATTTTCTATTCGCAATAATTTAACTATCCTAAAACAAAATAAATAAATTGAAAAAATTAATTGTTTCTTCAATATAATTAACTTCGTAATTTACTTTTTAAAAACAACATAAATCCATGCAAGTAAATCCTTTCAATTTTCTAACCAAATCCTATATTTCTTTCAATTTTCCTACTGAACACAATGTCCATTTCATCTTATAGTTTACTCTTTCCAACCTTTATTGCATGCACCCAATTATTCACATCCAATAATTAAACATTGAAATATAAATATTCCTGCAATGTAACATCACATATATTTTTATATATTTCAACTATAACTATATATATTAAATATATAATAACATTTATTACATAATAATCAAATTATTTTAATCCCAAAATTTAATATATTAAAAATATGACATATATATACTATATATATTATATATATACCACATATATTTATACAATATATGTGTATCATATATATTTTATTTAACCATTATAAATCCCCTTTATTCCCTATGTTCTGGCAGACACCATTGATTTGGGTGCCGATAAATATAATAAAAAAATAGAATTGTATGCTTGCGGAGGGGTCGGCCACAACCAAACCCCCGCCCCACCTTACACTGCCCAGGGCCTCCCAAAGGGGGTTGCATTGCCTCAAGGCAATGCTTCCTCCACTTAGTGGAGGGCACTATCCTTGAGATAGTCGTACCCTCCTGAGTGTGGGGGCGGTGGGGTGTGGATTGAACCCCCACCAAAATACTAAACAAAAAACAAACAACAAATGAATTATTCACTTCTTTTTTTATATGAATTCACAAAAAAAATTCTTAGAAATTTGTCAGTCATACGGCGGCGATAAAAAAATAAATTCAAAACTGTATTTTTCAAAATAAAATTTGTATTATATATATATATATATATATAAACATACATATATATATATATATATATATATATATATAATATAATATAAATATATATAAACATACATATATATATATATATATATATATATATATATATATATAATATAATATAAATATATATAAAAACGAATTTAACATAATAAATAAATTGGGGAAATTTTATGAAAACAATCACCTATACGAGAGATTGTAAAAATTTCTAGAGAACACCCAAATTCACAGAGGGTTAAAAATTAGATCTATTAACTAAATTTCTCAAACTCAAACACAAAGAATAGAACAAAGTAACTACATGAAGATTTAAATTTCTTTCCAGAAGCTTTCAGGAAGCAAATCCTCTAGGTTTTTCCACCGCAATTTCTACAGAGGTTTTAAAAATAAATTCATTTTTCTATAGTGAATTAAATTTTCTAAAACAAATCTAAGTGTTGTTCTAACCATAAGTTTGACTTAATAATGAAACTAACAATTTCCTCAAATAAACTAAATCCAACAGAGATTTCATAATTTCCCTAAAGAAAATTTCACGGGAATAACAGAGGCTTTTAAATTTATTTATTTTTCTTCTTTCTTGAAATAAAAAATTCTTTTCCTAAATAGATTTAACAAACAATTCTTTAATCACTACAATTTTAATCACAGAAGAAAACCTAAGCCAAGAAGCTTCAAGTAATAGAAAATTTAATGCAGAGCCTCCTCCAAAGCTTCCACTGAGCTTCTAACCAGCAATTCCAGTGATTCCAACCAAATAAGTAACCAACAATCACAACCTCAAGAACATCTCCAATACCATCTTATAGCCAAGAATTCCCAAAACCAAAACCTCTGTGTATTTTTCCCCAAAAATATCTTATTTTTCAAAAAAATATCCTCACACTCGTGAAGAAGCTTTCCTCTCTCCAAAATTATATTTGTGAATGAATTTTCAACAAAATCTTTCATTTAATTTAACTCTAACATGATGGAAAAATTAAAATATATTCTAATAGCCAAATTTAATTTCTCAATATAATTTAGTAACTTCTAATTCAAATTTAATTCCAAATTGAATTAAATTTCCTTTTTCAACTTTCTAAATAAACATATTTAATTAATCATTTTTTAATTACTTAATAAATAAATTTAACCTAATGGACTAAATCTAATTTACTAAATAAAATAAATTTAATTAATTAATTTAAATAAATAGCTTCTACCAAAATGTCAAAAATTAATTAAATAAAAACAACATTATTTAAAGCAATAATTATAAACATTTATTCTATAATCAAGAACCCTTCAGAATTAAATAATATTAAAACAAGGAAAACAATGACACAACAAATACGACTGACAACACACTATGGCTAGGGTGTAGACCTGACACATGTTACATAGATACTATCTCCCATTCAACTTAACCATTGGATTGACATGCTCAAACCTATGAAACCAGGTGGAGTCGATGTGATGTACTTGCAAACCTATAAACAAAGTAACCAACATCATATATATATAAGCAGCATAAAATACACACTGTGAAGAGAAAATCATGGAATCGCAAGGCACTCAGAAGTGAGTGATGTGAACTTGTCCCCTTCACCAATACACTCATCATAATTGACATTTCCATCATAACCCAGTAATTTTATATGCAATCACATGTTATATCTACTAACATCATTACACTAATTAAAGCATGTAAAATTAAGCATAAGATAAGATACACCACATCACACAAAATATTTTTTCGCTCTATAATTAGCGATCAAATAACACACACAAGATATAGTATCAAAATATCTAGAAACACAAATCAAATAAAAACAAGGACACACTGTCCAATCTAAAAATCAAAACAGAGGGTTATTACATTCTCCCCCTTAGGGTTAGGCTTACTCCTCGAAGCCTGCAAATAAGTAGGGATATAACTCCCTCATACAAACCATACCAAATCAAAACCTCAACCCCTGAGGACGAGTATCCTATATTGAATGATTAACACCAGAAGTATCAACTATAACACCCTGATTTCTAGGCTAACGATTATCAACTGCAACATATAGATGATGAGATCTACCTGCATCCCCTACTGTCGGCTCTGAAACTACTGGTTCCTGACCAAATCCAGAAGTGTTCTAATGCAGATAGTTCCTAGCAAGGTAGCTTTGTTGACCATAGGAGTAACACCCAGTGTTATGACCAAACCCACTACCTCTTATCACTGCAGTAGATTGTTGCATACTACCCCAATCAGCCACAGACTGTGAACTCTAGGTTGGATGCTCCTGTCGATTGTGCTTATTGCACCACCATTTTTCAGTTCCTTCTAGGGAAAGAACCACCATCATTCTGATACGACTATGAGTCCTTAAGCTTTCCAAGATCACTCTCCTACTTCCCTCTTTGAGTAGGCTCCTTTTGAGTCATCAGTGATCCAACTCCCTGAGTCTGACCTCGTCATGCACTAGACCCAACTCCAGAACCACTACCAATATGTACAATTGTATGGCCTCCCAGTGCCATAGCTAAGTTATCCTCTGCTAACCATGCCTTCTCCACAACTGTCTCCATATATTTGGGCTCAAAGACCCACACACCACCACTAATACGTTCATTCAAACCCCTGAAAAAATATTGCACGAGCATCCCCTCATTATCTCCTATTCCTACGAACTATTTAAGTTTGTAGAAAAATCTCTCATACTGGTCTATGGTCATGAATAATTATTTTAAGGCATGAAACTCATCACCTCTATGCTGATGCCAATGGTCAGAAAGAAAGCGGGCTCTGAACCGTTCAAGAAATATCTCCCAAGACATTGTATTAATATCAATGTGGAGCTTTTGCTTCTCCATTCTCCACCAAGTGGACACAAACCCTCGTAGGTGCATAACAGCACACCACGCTTTACTACTATTGTCAAATGGATGCATAGAAAAGAATCAATCAAGACCTATCAGCCAAGTCTCAGCCTCTAAACTATTGCCTACTCCATCAAACCGAGGTGGTTGTGACCAAATAAAATCTCTCATATAGGAAGAGGCTAACATCTTTGACTATGCTGTAACTATCCTCACACCAGGATTAACCTCTGGCTCTACCTATCTCGGACCTAGGAGTGCCAAAGCCTCCTCAAAAGCTCTACGTGCAGCTTTGATCCCTGGAGGATCCAACTATCTACCACCACCCCCTAGGCCATTCTATGAGGCCTGTTGTTCCTCCTGATATGGTATAAGTGTAACATGAGGTGGAGAGTCATGCTGACTCCCCTCATGACTACTTACTCGGCCACATCCTCATCCTCTGCCTCTTCTGCATCTAGGAGGCATACTCCTACATAGACAAAAAAAGGTATTATACAAGGTACACTTGGAAACCTACACAACTAAGCTTAATGGGTACATCATAATCCCAGAGCACCTAGTGTTTAAACCTAGGCTCTGATAGCATGTGTAATGCCCCGCCACGCAACCCTAGAAGAAGTTTCAACTCACAATAAAAGCGTACTAATTTTTTTTTATTAAAGTGAATTAAACATACATGCTCATCTACAATTGACAACAACCCTTAAGGATACACAAGCAAGATTACTTAAACCCACACAACATACGCCATTAAAACCATTGCATTTAATTACCTTATGAAGTAAGCATTTAAAAAATCATAAAGATACAACATATCATAATGAGATAAATATCCAAGATATAAATTCATTAACTTAATCAAATGGTTACATCTCTCATTCCTAGAATGAGGCAATAGTAAAAATGTGTTACAATTACATAAATCCACCTCGTAAACAGAAGAGGGGTGAAAATTACATATATTACAAATTGAAATAGTACAATTCTTGAATTAAAACAAGAACTGTGAGTTGTCCAACTAGATGTCTCGCCACCAAGTATTGAAGATAAAGGGGAACCCAACAGTGTATGGTTATATGTTGATGTATGTGTGGATTTAAGTAATCCCAACTTTGTAGCCTTGGAGGTTGTTGTTAATTAGTAAGTGAATGTGTATGTTGATTACACTTTGATAAAAAAAAATTGGTTTACTTAGGTCGTTAATTACAACTTTCTTTAGGGTTACTTGGCGGTGTATTACATTTGGCAAACCAGTTCACACATTGATGAACATATTTTCTACTCTTCATCAAACCAAAAGCTAACATTGAGTATATATGATCCATTAAAGCTTATGAACACACCTATGACCCCTTTAATTTCAGACCTGCACACAAGCAACAAACAAAAACAACATTAGATAAAATATGCAAGGTGAAATGAGGATTCCCCATGAAATTAGATTGCCACATTAATATAGGAAAACAAGTGAAGAAAAATTTAAATGGAAGTAAACAAATCCTATTTTAATGAGCAACTATCAATCCCATGGGGGAATTGGTGTTGATTGGTATGTCAAAATCAGCCATTTCCCAATTCCTGTTTGTAAGCTTGATGATTGTTGATGGTGAGATTAGTTGCTTGAATGAAGTGAACAAGATTGGTTCTCAATTCAAGAGAGTAACGTTGCATGAAATATGTGGAATGAAGATGAATTTGAGTATAATAATTTTCCTCAAAATTTATGGATGATCAAATGAGGAGAGAAACCTCTCATTTATAGATTTCCAAAATGGAAGAGAGAGTGAAAACAAGCAATGTGGGATCATTCAACATCCAATGGCCAAGTGTCACTTGTCAAGATGTGAATGGTTGATGGTTGTGCACATTTTGGCCAAAGTGCCAATAAATGCAATTATGTGGAATTTGAATTTGAAGAAATGACCTGTGAGAGGGAAAAATGAATGAAATAAATGTCACTTAGCTCAATGCACAAGGAAATGTAAAAGGAGTGAATGCCTTGTTGGATGTATAGGTCCACTTGGAATTTTTGAATTCAAATTTGAGGGAATATTCCCTTTTGATGCCATGTGAGGGAAAATAGAGATTTAATAAATAAATTAAATCTATTTTCATGTGCAATTTTCATTCTCTAGAATATTTTAGTGATAGGGATTAACTTAGTCAAGATTTTGATTAATTTAATGAGGGATTAGATGATTTGACAGTTTTGACTTAAAATGATGTATTGATTTAAATCAGAATTGAGAGGAAATGCTTAATTAAATAAATGATTTTGATTTATTTAACTAAGTGGGATAATGCTAGATTAAATCAAATAAGGTTTAATTTATTTAATTTAATAAGAGTACTTTAGAGAATTTAATCAACTAAAATGATTTATTTAATTAAATATAAATATAAGGTTAATTAAATTAAATTGATTAATTTAATCACTAGAGGAGAAAGACTTAATCAAATAAACAATGGTTTATTAAATTAAGAGACATAATATGATAAAAATTTGAGAGTATGATTTAGGAGGAAATGTCATGAATAATCAAGATCAAGTGTGTCGAACCTAAATTGTTCAATTTACATGTCTACATTTTGCCCCTCTTTGAAGCTATGTACTTGTTGCATTTATTCAAAGAATAAACTTCTCTGATCAAAGTTCAAAATTTCTTGATTTTTAGATGCCCCACTATTGCCCCTATGAGAAGGATTATGTTGGTATATTTCCCCCTCGAGAGATCGAGTGAAAATGTTCGATTTTTCGATCGAGATCATGATAGAATGCGAGAGGAGTGGTTCTATTGATCAAAGGATGAAAGATAATTCTTTGATGTAGACAAATCTGATGATGCATAGACAACCATCGACCATGGGTAGTTTCATGTATATTTTGATGCGACACACTAATTTTAGATAGAAATGTTAGTAAAGATAGAAGAATGAGAAGAGTGGAAGGAGGATCCACACAAGATGATGATTGATGATGTATTCCTTACTAGGAGTTGGGATTTTCAAAGGACCAATTACTTTATGTTTGCTAACACACATAGGTATGATGCATCAAGGTATAAGGACTAGGTTGGCATTGTACCTAGTGTGATGGACTCTAACTCGACAATCAGATAGGATTATTTTTTTTCACACTTAGCATGCATACTTCATTCAGGATGTGGTTCAAACATTCTAAACACCTCGGGCCAAAATATAGGAAAGCAAGCTTTCTTATAAGGTCAACAAGATATCCAAAACATCCTCTCCACAAACCAAACAAAGCATATGTGACTAAGTTATTTTACAAGTGTGTCCCACAAGCATAGTAGATAAAAGAGAAAATGATCTTTTCCCCATTCCTTTGTCTCTAAACCTATTTTGTTTAGGCATCATTGAGAGGTCCTCAGAATGATTGCAAAATAAGATAAGCCAATAAAAGACCAAATAAAGAAAATAGACAAGCTAATGTTCTTCATACCGCTAGCCAAGGCTAAACCATTGTGAGGTACCTGATGCTTATGTCCATTGTGGGAAGGATTCATCCTAGGACATGTAGTGATCAGGGTTTCAGTGGGACTGATTAGGTGATAAGTTATTGATACTATGAGTTGATCAGCTTGTTGACTTACTTATCTAGACTTTTGAGACTATGATGATTAGGGTGTTCACTTCTGAATGTGCTAGAATTGATTCTAACTAACTCTCCAAAGGGTGAAGGCGATGATTGATTTTATTAGGAATGATGACTATCGCAAGTGAAAGCAAAATGAGATGGATGCACCATTTTGGATTTTCAAATATTTTGAGGTTGTTTTTGGTATTTTCAAGATGTTTTACAAATGTTTTTGGTATTTTCAAGATTTATGGTGAAGAGACTAACCTAAAGACCTATCCTAGGGGTCTCAAGAGCTAATCCATATATTATCCTTGCCTAAATTATACACGTAGAGACCACGTAGTTTGATTAATGACAAACTTGACTCAATGATGAGATAGATGGGCAAAGAGATTGCCATTTTATTGTGATGGATGCCTAAGGTATAACCTAAATGTGAAAAAAAGGATGGACAAACAGATTGGCAATGCGACGAACACCTAAGGATTGTTCTAAATGTGAAAAAAGATGGAAAAATGGATTGCCAATGCGATAGATGCCTAAGGACTGACCTAAAATGTCTCGAGGGATGATCAAAGATCAGCCTTTCCTACGTTCAAGCTCAGAGATGACGTAGTTTGGCCAATGACTTTGTTTTTATGATTTTTTTTTGGATTTTGACATGTTTTGGATTTCGAGTGATTTGGATGTTTTTGGATTTTTTGATTGATTTTCTAAATGTTTTTTAATTTTCACATGATTTTGACTATTTGGATATGGATATGTGATGATATCAGTGCTCTGTTTTGGAATTTTGTTGAAAACCAAGCTTAATGTTGATCAATCAGATTGATGGATTGATAGTTTGACTAAGTGTGTTAAGTCAAACAAAAGTGATGACGCACTTGTAAAATCTAGGAATTTGTGTTATCCTAGAGTAAACTTGTACATAAGAGGATGGTTTGACTAAGTGTGTTATGTCAAACAAGTTGATTATGGATTTGATAATTTGGCTAAGTTTGTTAAGCCAAGCAAAGATGATAATGAACTTGTAAACCCAAGGAAGTTATGTTATCCTAGAGTAAACTCATTCACAAGATGATAATTTGACTAAGTGTGTTAAGTCAAACAAGGTGATAATTGATTGGATTCAATGGATTAAGATTGATGAAGCTTGATTTGGAACAAATTTTTTTTGATGATTTGATGTTGCACTGACGTGCAAGTTAGGTGTGACTAATATTGATTGTTCAGATTGATGTTCAATGAAAGATAAATCTTGATAAGGAACATCTTCTTGTCAAAATATGCCATGGTCTAGTGTTCTAGATTTTTGGCTCACAAATGCTTTGAAAAATTTGATATTTCATTCGTCAATGCTCAGATCACCACATAAGTATGAAGACATAGATCAAGATTTATTCTTGAAGCAAGATGCAAATATTTTCCCCCCAGTGTCTAGCAATGTTTGAATGACCATGGGTGGATGAATGGATATGGATCATCTTGCGATAAGATAAGGGTGTTCAAAGAGAGGATTCTCATTTGGATAATGCTTCAAGGCTCAGATAACGTTCGGTAAGATGGGATCAATGAAAATGACCCATGTCAAGATTTTTACCATAAACAAGTGTAAAGTGTGTACCAAAATTGGTCAAGATCAAGATAAGGTAGATAGATGGTAATGAGTTGGATAAATGGTTCATGGATGAATGGATGATACGGCTAGAATATTGGCTTTATTATGGATGTGATAAGATGCTTTCTCTTGAAATGGTGCATGGAGATTCTTGATTCTACACATGATGCCTGTTTACCAGGTTTTCGTCATGTTACCTGTCCAAAGTGCCACTGAAGTGGTTTTCACTAGAGGGCAATTTTTTTCTTTACTATTTTCAATCCTTTTTCTGATTTGAATGCAACTTTTGAGATTCCTGATCTGCTTTGCTAATACCAGAGTTAACTATGTATTTTTGCACATAATACAATAGAGTGTCTTCTAAATCCTTATGATGAAGGGTCATTTCCAACACATGGTCAATGTGAGAATTGGATATCATACGTGAAGGAGTGGATGGAAGAGTGTGTTTAGGAATAAAATATGGATTGGCTGATAGTTTGGCACCTTTGACTTTCCAAACTTGGGAAGATGAGCAATGATGGGTGGATATGGAAGTGTGCATGGAATTAGGACCAATTTCTTGATACACTTTGTATGTCGCTTGAGAATCCTAATTTTTCCTTTGTGGACATCTTGGATGGATACTTTTCCCTTTTTTATTTTCCCCCATAGTTTCTTTGATCGATGGAATTTGATATGGATAAAATTTCTTTGTACTCTTTGGTATCCAAGTGTATTTTATTCATCTGACATGCCTCTTAGCTTCTTTTTCTTTGATAACATTCTTCATGATTCCATTCAAGTCTTTATTTTGACATTGGTCCCAATTTGTGGATGGGGTGATGGGTGGATGAAGATTCATGATGTGGTTGGTTGTAGTATTGGCATTAGTTTCATCATAAGGATTCTCCGTGCTCCCTATGTTGACCTTTGCTTGAGACGAAGTTTCTCCTAGTTTTATAGAGGCATAACTTACATGTTTAGATCCCTGAATTTTTGAATAACCAAGACCTTGATTCTTAGGATTTCCAATAATCTACACTGGCTCTAGGATACCCTATTCATGTAGGCCTATTACTCTGCCTTGATAATTCATCTATTGAAACATTTTATTTACAATAGGATATGGTTTACCTTGGAAAAAAGGTGATACTCCTTTGCTTTGTGGCGGATCCTCAAAGGTGGAAACTTCCTTATTGATGAGGTAGATTTCCCTAAGAAAGGTAAGTGATCCAATTTTATGAGTGATAGGATCCTCCATCTATGGGATGACTTCCTAATTAATATCTTCAACTTGATCTTGTGAAATATCATATTGTAATGCTTCTTCAAGAAGTGTTGATGCTTCACTATCCTTGTAAAAGTCTTCCTCATGATTCATTCTTGATATGCTTTCACATGATGTTTCTAATTCATAAATTTTGTAGAAGCCTTCTTCATGATTTGTTTCTGACATGTCTCTAGATTTCTCTATATCTTGATCATGTGTACAAATTTTAAGATTAGGAGACTCTTGTTCCTCAGTAAGAGTATGAGACTCTTTTTTTGAATGGCGATCATCTACATGTCCATCCAAAGAAAGAATCTCATGGGTAGATGGAGGAGTATGTGCTATGTGGACATGGTCACCCTGTATAGATAGGAGGGTGCCCATTATATCATTGTAGTAGTTTGGACATACAAAGTCTTGATCTCAAATGATTCTAGAATTGATTTTGACATGCTTTGGATCAAGTTCTTGACATGGGTCAATTTCAAAGGATGGATTGTTTTCAAAGTGTTCTTGGAAATTGTCACAATGGGAATTGGCTCAATATCCTCTTGATCTTTGAGTGGACTTGGATCAAATGGTGAGTTGAGGATTTCTTTAATATCTATAACCATGAGGTCAAAGGATGTCAATATGTCTTGGAATGGTCCATTGCTAGACTTTGGTGAAAGATGTTGATCATGTTTTGGAATAAATTCTTGAGATATGTCCTCTAACTCATTAGGTGATGTAGAGACATTTTCAACATGATCATTGGTCAAGGGATTTTGGTTAATGTCAATAGGATCCAATAATGTTAACACTTCTTGAAATAGATCTTTGTAGGAGGGGTCTTGATTATGAATAAAAAATTGCTCTTGATGCATGTTGATTTGATCTTCAAATGAGGTGGATATATCTTCATGGTGTTCCTCGATGGATAGATCTTGATTATTGTTTTCAACAATTGTTGTGGGAATTCGTTGCAAGCTTTGTTGAGCGAGTAATTCCTATGTTTGTTGTTGAGCCAACAATGCTTGTTGTTGGTTGTGTTGTTGTTGTTCCAAAAGAGTTTGTTGTTGGTTGAGTTTTCATTGTGACAAAAAATATTTTTGTTAGTCAAGTTGTTGTTGTGCCAACAAATCTCATTGTTTATCTTGTTGTTGTGCCTAAAAATCTTGCAGGGCTTGTTGGTATGCTTTTTGATGGATTTCTTGTAATTGTGCTTGGTATTGTGCTTGTGTCTGTTCTTGTTGGGCTACTTGAGCCACTTGTGAAACTTGTGCGAATTGTTGGGCTTGTTGGCTTTGGAGTGCCTTTTGGTAGGCAGTTTGTTGAGCGGCTTGCAACATGATAGAGAATGAATATTTCATGTTGTGTTTTGGCAGTGGTGGTGGTGGATTGGGAATGGTGTTGATTGTTGGGGTTTCTTGAATGGTTTCCATCGGTTGTTGCGATATCAATGGAAAAATGGGAGGATTTGATATGATGCTTTGAATTATGAAGGGGGTGTTGCTCGTATTTGGTTGATTGATGGTTGGTAAAGGGATAAGGCTCATGCCTTGATTGCTTTGTTGATAGATTTGTAATTTTTTACTTTGATTTAAATCTCCCAAAGGGAAAAGTGTTCCAAAATTTAGATTGGGAAAACTCACATTTGTTGTACCATTGATTTTTGGAGGAGATAATGATCCTATGTATGGAATGTATGAATGCAAGTTTTGAAAATCAATTGGCATTGTAAGGCTTGGATACTTTGGTTCACTTGGATTACTCATGATGGAGGAGTCAAGTTTATATTCCATGTTCCTCTTATGTTTTGACCTTGATGACCTTTGAGGGTTAGGACCAATGATGAGATGAAGGATGAAAGAGGTGAATGATATGGGTGTTTTAACTTTTAGGAGCTTTGGATCAATGCTAGACTTTAGGAGTTGGTTTGATTCGATTTTGATTGTGGATAGTTTGACTAAGTGTGTTAAGCCAAACAAGATGATGGTGAACTTGTAAACCCTAGGAAGTTGTGTTATCCTAGGGAAAACTCGCATAAGAGAATGAATTGGCTAAGTGTGTTAAGCCAATCAAAGTGATCATGAACTAGTAGACCTTAGGAAGTTACATTATCCTAGAGGAAAATTTGTTCAAGAGGGTTGATAATTTGACTAGGTGTGTTAAGTCAAACAAGGCGATGTAGATTTTCCAAAAGTATAGCATGAATGATGTTTCCAAGGTTCCAAAATTTGTTGGTGAGATGGGATTTGATTGATGTTTGAAATGGGTGAAGTGCTTGAATTGATCCTAGATGAACCTAAGAAGGACCTGTTTACAAGACCAAGGTTTTGAAGAACATAGTTCTCCCTAAGAGTAACTCAAACCAAAATAGCAATGTTTGCATGAAAACCATAAGAATCAAAAGAGAACAAGCACATGTGTGGTTCAATTTTAGGTTATCTTTCTTAGGTTTGGTTCTTTTTACCACAAACACTTTCTTGATTATTCTTTTCAAACTTCATGTCTAATGTCCCACTTTCTTTTCATCCCACAAGGTCCATTATGTGGAAATCAAGGAAATTAGGGTAAAATTTTCCTATGTTTAACCTTAGTAAAAGCAAATGATATTTGTTTCCTCCAAGGGGTTTGAAATTTGGAGCTCTTTGCGGATGTTTTTTTTCCACTTGTTTTGAGGACCAAGCAATGTATTTTCCATTTCCAAGCACATGTATAACCCTAGGATGAAGAGACAATATTTTGTTGGGTTCCCACTTGGATGAATCTAGGTGTGCATATTTTGTGCGGATGACTAGATGCTTGACCATACTGGCTCCCCTCCACCACACACACTTCTTGAGTCAACCAAGCATCAGTACCCATAAATCTCCCATGGCATACTTTTCATCTCTACAAAAAAACCACATGTATAACATGGGGTGGCTTCAAACGACATGACCTTTTGCACCAAAAAAATAGACAAGGATTTGGCCTTCTAAACAAGGGTTTTAATTTGGAATTTCCATTCATGGAGGTTGACCCATGCGGCGAGACCCATTGCTTCCCTTCTCATCAGAACCAACCTCGTGATCCTGGCTTTTGTTCCAGTACCCACTTTTATATCCCAGCTAGAAATACACTTGTCCTTAGTGTGTTACTGGCTGGATCATTCGCTTGGGTGAGTAATTTTTCCCACAAGGTAGGCCCACTATGATAAAAAAAAGTGAGTAAACATATTCGTAGTTTGATCAACCTTCATTTAGAAACAAAGAGAGAACACACACAATAAGCCTACTCACACTTGCAAGATGTTTTGTTCAATTTTAAACCCAAAAAATATAGTGTGGAGGTAATACTTTTGACAATTTAATATCAAAAAAAGACTTTTTGATTGTCAAGATCGCCTTGAGGTGCGAGAGAAGTGCATACTCCTTTTAAATGATATTACTTTGTGAAAAGGATTACAAGACATCAAAATCACACATGTTCATTTTTAATCCTCAAAGCAAGAAATGAGTTCTTTTTAAAGCACCAATTTTGAAGTGTGAGAGTTTGCCTTGTTCAGTTTATAGAACCCAAATTGAAATTTAGTAAATGTCTAAAATTACTTTTAGCTAAAAGGATCAAGTCAAGTGGTTAATTTTAAACCCAAAAAAATAGATGTGAGATGGTTTGAAGGTGAATGGAAAATCTAGTTGAATAAGCATTAAAAAATGCTTTTGTGAATTTCTCCGATCTTGCTTTGCCTTGGCTTGATTCCAATATCAACCTGTAAAATAAAATACAAAGTTAATATGAATAAAATAATTCACCAAGTCTCTTATACATTAATGCATTAATCATAAGTCAAGATAAATTTTCCACCCCTTAAAAATGTCATTTACTCCCCCTTTAGAATGCTAAAATCCCTTTACCGTCATCTCATTTCATAAATTTAAACCTCTACCACCATACCATGGTCGATTGAGATAGTTAGCATGGTGACACGGTGGCGGCTAGCATAGTCAGTCGGGCGGGTTTACCGCAATACCATAGACATGAAGATGGAAGACCATGGTGACGTAGCGGCAGTGAAGTAACGGCGAGGAGCAGTGGTCGGTGGGTTTACCGTGGTATTGCAGTGACAATGAGATGATCGTTATTGTGCTACCACTGGCGGTTAAGTGGGGGACAGTAGTATGGTGGTGACAATGAATCAAATGGTTACCTCGCTATCATGGGAAAGGATAGGCTAGATGGTGGTAACATGGTGGAAACCGCTCTACTGCGACGGCTATGGGAGAAGACCACGGGACAATACTGATGATGAGTAGGTGGTTACCTCGCTACTGTTGATGATTAGGAGGGTAACCGTGGGGACACAGTGGAGATGAGGGAAGACTACTATGCTACCGTTGGCGGTTAGGTGAGAGACTATGGTGATGTGGTGACAATCGAGGAGGTGGTTAACCACTCTACTATAGGGAAGAGACAGTCAGGCCACAGTAACGTGGGAGATTGAGAGGGTGGAGACCGCAATACCACAGTCACTGGGGGAGTAAGTCACAGTAACATGGTAGAGGGAAGGAGTGGAAACCGCAAGACCATGGTTAGTGAGGAGTTGGGCCGCAGTATGGTGGTGGATACCGTGGTACCACGAGCAGGGAGGATTGATGACACGGTGAAGTGGTAAAAGGTGGCGGGAAAAGTGAGAGAAAAAGGAAATGATGGTGTGGTAGCATGGTAAAAGGGGCAGGAGTTAAGGCCTTAGGAAAATTCCCGACATTGTTGTACCACGGGTGAACAGACTGAGAGGCATGGTAATGCAGGAGATGGACAACTTGGCTACATGGGAGAACTACAAGGAAAAGCATGGGGGAAGAAGAAATTAGTAGCAAAAAAAAAAAAAAGCCTGTTCAGATTATGATTTAATTATTTGAGATTAGATGATTTACTTTCAGCATACATGAACAGTTATAAAGAGAGGATCACAACTCATATTCTATGAAATAAATTTCTCAGACATTTAGAATATGCAGAACTAGAAGCATAAATAACCATTTTCTCATGGAAGGGAATGGTCTGCAAAAAGCATTTAACCATAAAAAATAACATAGACTACTGTTAATAGAACAGCTAAATACATCTAATTGAATTGAAATTTCTTGCAACAAAGATATAAGTAATATGTAAGAGCAACTTCAGAGTAGCCCTCCTTCTAGCGCCAAAATGTGAACCCTTTAATTTCAGACTTACACACAAGCAACAAACAGATACAACATTAGATAAAATGTGCAAGGTGAAATGAGGATTCCCTATGAAATTAGATTTCCACATTAATATAGGAAAACAAGTGAAGAACAATGTAAATGGAAGTAAAAAAATCCTATTTTAATGAACAACTATCAATCCCATGGGGGAATTAGTGTTGATTCGTATGTCAAAATCGACCCTTTCCTAATTCTTGTTTGTAAGCTTCATTATTGTTGATGGTGAGATTAGCTTCTTGAATGGAGTGAACAAGATTGGTTCTCAATTAAAGAGAGTAACTTTGAATGAAATATGTGGAATGAAGATGAATTTGAGTATAGTAAGTTTACTCAAAATTTGTGGATGATCAAATGAGGAGAGAAACCTCTCATTTATAGATTTCCAAAATGAAAGAGAGAGTGAAAATAAGCAATGTGGGATCATTCAACATCCAATGGCCAAGTGTCACTTGTCAAGATGTGAATGGTTGATGGTTGTACATATTTTAGCCAAACTGCCAATAAATGCAATTAAGTGGAATTTGAATTTGAAGAAATGACATGTGAGAGGGAAAAAAGAATGAAACAAATGTCACTTGGATCAATGCACAAGGACATGTAAGAGGAGTGAATGACTTGTTGGATGTACAACTCCACTTGGACTTTTTGAATTCAAATTTGAGAGAATATTCCCTTTTGATGCCATGTGAGGGAAAATAGAGATTTAATAAATGAATTAAATCTATTTTCATGTGCAACTTGCATTCTCTAGAATATTTTAGTGACAAGGATTAACTTAATCAAGATTTTGATTAATTTAATGAGGGATTAGATGATTTGACAATTTTGACTTAAATTGATGAATTGATTTAAATCAGAATTGAGAAGAAATTCTTAATTAAATAAATGATTTTGATTTATTTAACTAAGTGGGATAATGTTAGATTAAATCAAATAAGGTTTAATTTGAATATTTAATTTAATAAGATGAATTTAGAGACTTTAATCAAATAAAATGATTTATTTAATTAAACAAAAATATAAGGTTAATTATATTAAATTGATTAATTTAATAACTAGAGGAGAAAGACTTAATCAAATAAAAAATGGTTTATTAAATTAAGAGACAAAATATGATGAAAAGCCGAGAGTATGATTTAGGAGGAAATGTCGTGAATAATTAGGATCAAGTGTGTAGAACTGAACTTGTTCATTTTACATGTCTACAAAACCTATAGATGTGCATAGGCATAGGATCAACACAAGAGAAATGTGGATCACAATATCATAGCACACTTAGAACACACTTTTTATTCTGCTTTCATTATTTCTCAAAATTTCTCAAAAGTAATTGGCAAATACACAAATTACTTAAATTGAACTGTGTTGACATCAATGAAAACATTAATGACAACACCACCAAACACATCCATACTTGCAACAAACACTACATTCAATTATTTATTTTGATCAAATGCTTCAGAAATTTTAGAATGTATATCTATTCTCTAATTAATCTCCCATGCTCCATCTCTTTATTATTTGTGTTCTTTTTTGGTATGCTTTAAGAATTAGATCCAACATTTCAATTTCTATTTGCAATTTTATAAATTTCTCCTTATCTATTTTGAATTTGATTTGAATTTACTTGATATTGGAGCCTTTGGTTTAAATTATTTTATCTATTAGCCTTGTGCTCTTGCTCAAGCATTGATTTTTTTGAGGTTTTTTTTTCATTAATGAATTCAATGTCCATCTTATCTATCTTATTGTTCATCTAGATGAATCGAGTGATAACTATTTTCTTTTTTTTTATTAGCTCAAACATATAATCCAGCTAGACCCACATAAGTATCATTAAAACTATTTGGACCAAGTAATAGTTTTATATCAACAATATTTATGGCTTGTAAATGGTTGGATTCATGTGTGCAATAATTAGATATTGTTAAGAAAGGTGAGAGAAGGAGCATATGCACCTTTGTGTGAGAAATTTATCATCCATTTATTTATAACTCTCCATATTAACCTCAATATTTCTTGTCAATTTTAATATATTGAAGTAAATTTTATGAAGATTTAATAAAACCACCAAAAATGAGGAACTAAGACAAATAATAAATGGGAATTTCACTATTTGTTAAGTTGGAGCAAAAATTTATCTAAGGCATAGAGGAGAGTGGATCATCAAGATTGATAGGGAGGATAGAGGGATACTAGATACAATATGTTTTTTAAATTTGTAAGTAGTATATAGGGAATAAGTATGAGCCTTGGTCTTAAAGTCTTAGTGTTTGTATATTTTATTCATAGCCCCATGGAACCATGATACTTTTCCTTCACATTTCCTCAATGGAACTTGGTTTCTCTAATCCTTGGATCAAAGGTTTGCATGTGAGTATAATATTTTTTCCCACTACCATTTAGGAACAAGGTGCAACTTCTAATGATTAAACTTTAGCTTGATGAGATTTCTTAACTCAAATTTTTAATCACTTAATTTCTATTTGAATATTATATTTTGTGGATAGGTGAACTTGGTATAATTATACCCTTGTCTTGAAGGGCACACAATCTACTGAGATGAGAATTTGAATTAGTAGATCAAATCAATTTAAAACTCTTTAATTCAACACAAATGTATGTAACTTGAATCAAAATAGATACTAATACTCAGGCAACCACAAAGCACACATATTTGCACATGAGAAAACTAGATATACATGGAAACCCAAGATGGGAAAAACCATGATGAGAATAGTTGCTTGGAGCTATTGTCCAAATCTAACCTCATAGAGAAACAAAATAGTAAAGAAATTTACAATATAAAGTAGGCACCAACCTATCGAAGACACCAATCCCAAAATGTATTTGTAGGCACCAACCTACTAGAGATACAAATCCCCAATACAATGATTTGAGCACCAACTTAATTAGAAGAACGCCAGTCCTACATAATTAAAAAGATAAATCTTGTGGATCTTCAATGTTGGTTACACAGCTTGCACAAGGCCTGAACTTGATCTGAGCACATTACCACACCCCTTAATATATTCTGAGTATGACATGAAAGGATTGATATGCTTCACATTGAATAAAAATCACTCACACAACTACTTCTCACACTCACATACTCATTTGTATTCACTTTCCACCTTCTATTCAATAATTCACACCCAAAAATACACAAAATTATGATTGTTATATACCAAAAATTACATTAAAAACACTCCATGTAGCCTAGGGATCCATAAATAACTAGAATGAAATAAGGTGGACCTAAATTAAAATAACACAAAAAATGTAACAGGTCAGTCCTAAATTGAATTTTTTTTCACAAAAATAATAAGATGTCATCTACTTCCACAAGAACCTTAATCTAGACCTATTTTATCATCCCTCCTCATATTCAAATGTCACATATTACTAGCCATTGCCACATAATTCTAGAACCACCAATGAACGAATAACTAGCGTAGTGGTCCTTATGTCACTTCAAGATTTTTGCATGCAAAAAATATCTTCTAGAAACTATGTAATATGATAGAACATGTGTAGAAATACTCCTCATTCAAACCATAGAGCCAAACTCACCTTCAAGAAGAAATCCTTAACATAAATGTATTTCCAAAGAAATCTTTGTCTTGATTAAATGACCTCCAACATTTTGTATGAGACTTCCATATCACTACTATCAACTTGAATAGATGTAGTATGATACTAATGAAAAATATCAACTGATCTTATTAATATAGCTAGTAATATATACTTTTTTAATTCAAAATGATATAACCATATAATTATATTTAATTATCGTTGATCTATTGACCATATTCTTTTGACATCAATGAGAACCTTTGACATTAATGATAACATGTGTTCAACAATTTCCCCCCTTGTCATTGATGGTAAATAGAAAAAATTTGGTGACTTACAAAGACATATCTAATATTCTTTGGATTAGGAAATCACCTCACATTGATTCCCACTTACTTCCACTAGAAGATGTAACATTTTTAGTTCCATTTATCCCATTTTGACATTAATAGAAAAGGTCAATTGTATTTTCTTTGGCACTCAACACAATCCAAAAACTAGTTTCCCATATAGAATCCCCCTGAGTCCATACTACGCTACTTTTGAAAACATTCTACAAGAACACCAAGGCTTCTTGTGGTAGGGATAATATGCCCCCCCTTCACCTAAGCTTCCTCTTTATTCAAGAGGGGGGAGTAACAACTCCAAATTTCTTCCAAATAAACTTGAATGTCTCCTTAAGAAGTGGTTTTGTGAAAATATCTACTAGTTTCTCCTTGGTTTCAACATATTCTAGCTTCACTTTTTTTTCTACAACCTTCTCCCACATAAAATGATGCTTGATTGAAATATTCTTTGTCCTTAAGTGCATTACTAAATTTTTAAAAATGTTTACTATACTAGTATTATCACAAAGTAAGAAAATAGGTTCATCAAATTCAATATGCATCTCCTTCAAATTCTACTTCATCCACAATACCTAAGTGCAACATGAAGCTGTCATAATGTATTCCACTTCTATTATGGATAAGGAAACTAAATCCTATTTCTTTCTTAACTAGGATACAAGACTATGACCAAGAAAGAAAGATCCATAACATGTAATCTTCTAGTCATCTATGCTTCAAGACCAATCTACATCTATGTATGAAGTTAGAGTGAAATATTTAATCTTAACATACCACAAACTAAAATATATTGTAGCCTTAAAATATATTAATATCCTCTTTACTTATTTGACATGAGTCTCTTTAGGTTTTTCTTGAAATATAGCTACCATTCTAATCACATAAAATAAAATACAAATCATGAATCTATACAAGATTTTCTTTGCAAAAGTAGATTCATCATCATTACTCAAATTACATCCAGTAACCATAGGTGTACTTCCAGTTTGCATTCTTGTATCTCAAACTTACTCAACATTTCCTTAATGTACTTGTTCTAAAAAATGATTATGACTTTTTTTATTAAGAAATTTGTAAACCAACAAAGAAATACAATTCACCAAGAATTGACATTTCAAAGTCACTTTGTATTGAATTCTAGAACTCCTTACACATATAATCACTATTTCCACCAGAGATAATACCATCAACATAGACAACAACAATCAACAACATAATAGATTCAATTTTTATATATAAAATGTTATCTACCTTGCCTCTTTGTAATCCTTGTTGTTATATATAACTATCCAAATTAGAATACCAAGCTCTAGGAGCCTGTTTGAGTCCATAAAGAGCCTTCTTTAATATACACACAAAGTCTAGATTATCTAAGCATTGAAAGCCTTCTTGTTTCTCAATGCAAACTTCTTCTTTTAACTATCCATTCAAGAACGAAAAATCCACATCCATTTGATACACTTTGCAATTATTGAATGCTGAAAGAGATAGAAATTTTTTGATTACTTCTAGTCTTTCTACTAGAGAAAATGTTTCCTCAAAATTTATACCTTAAACTTGAGAATATTCTTTACACACATGTCTTTCCTTATTTCAGATCACTTCTCCATCTTCATTTAGCTTATTTCTAAAGACCACTTAGTACCAATAACATTCATCCATTTAGGTCTTGGAACTAGTTCCTAAGTTTAATTTTCCTTTATCTATGATAAATCTTCCTCCATAGCATCTATCCATGATTTTTTTTGCTTTCCTCTATGTAATAACTTGGCTCAATATTTGATAATAGGGAAAAATTTACTTTTTCATTTTCACTCTCAATTCTTCATATCTGGGCTCTACTATTGTTATCATCTATACATTGATCATAAAAAATATTTTTATGAACATACCTTTTCAATGTATTTGTAACAATGCTCTCATGGTTAGATTCTAAAATTTCATCATTTTTTTGGATTGGATATTAAATATCTTCCACTTTTGGAATGTTAGTAATCTGAATTGTCTCATAAACTCACACATTGACACTTTCTACAATCTTGTTCATCCTTTTGTTGTAACACATATTATTTTCTTTCCATAGAATAGCCAATAAAAATTCCTTCATTAGATCTAGACTCAAAATTACCCTAGTGATCTTCACCCCTTTTGATGTAACATTTTATGACAAATACCTTGAGATGTCTAATTGAAAAAATCTTCGTCTCCATAACTCATATGGTGTTTTTTCATACTTAGGTCTGATTTGAAATTTGTTTAGAATATATATTTTACTATGAAATACTTATCTCTAGTACATATTTGACAAATTATCTTGACTCAACATAGTTCTTTTTGTCTCATGTATAGTCTAATTCTTCCTTTTTGTAACTCCATTTTTTTGCAGAGTCCTAGGAGAAATAAAATTGCCTCTAGATCACATGCTCTTCATAAAATTCATCATAGTAGTCAGAATTAAACTCTCCACCTCTCTCTAATCTCAATTTTTTTATTTTTCTTCTAGTTTCATTCTCAACTAATGCCTTGAATGCTTTAAACTTCTCAAATTCTTCTAATTTTTCTCTCAGAAAAGTAAACCAAGTCATTTTAGTATATTCATCAATAAGAATCATAAAAACATGTCACCTTGTAGACTCTTTGTCCTCATTGGTCTGTATAAATTTTTATGTATCAAATCCAATGGCTTTGATGTAGAATATTCCTTAGTGGGAAATTTGGAATTTGTCTATTTTCCCTCATGAAATGGTTTACAACTAATAAATTGAGGTTTCTTGATCTTTGGCATGTCATAAACCATTCTTCTTGAGCTAATATTCAAAATGACATAAAAATTGATATGTCATAATCTTCTATTCTAGATTCAACTGTCTTCACTTTGTATAGAAAAGAATTTTTTTCCATTTCATTCACTGAGATGATATATGTGACTATCATTCCTACTTCCTTTTGTAATAAACTCTCTGGTACAAAATATTCTTGTTTAGCTTGGATATGTTGATAAGAGATGTTTAAAGATGTTGGATTAAAAATTTGGCATGTTTGATCATTGAGTAGAGGAAGTTATGTTCGCCAGTGTGTGAACTATGAATCACAAAGGCATCTGGGAGAAATGTCTTTGATCTACTTCTCTTTGTAGACTGGTTTTAGGTCTTGCAGATCTAGAACGTTGTTGATATGTTTGTATCTTTCTTCTATTAAATTTTTTTGAGGTTTGGTGCTTTAGAAGTCAGTTTCTTTAGTTGTAACATGTATGCCATAATTATTTGAGTGTAGTGTGTGTATACATTCTTAAAGTGAAATTTTTTACAAAGGAATTTGTTGGATTCTAGGATTTTTGTGGAATATTCTAGATTGTGTTGAAGTGTGGTGTGTGGTTCATGATTTTTATTTGAACTTAAGGAAGTGTGTACTGAAATGTTAATGGTATTAACATATGTTCAATTGACAATGGGTGTTTATAGTAATTGCAAAGTTTCTTCAATGTTTGTGGAAGTAGGGTAAAACATGTATGAGTGGATTTAGGTCCTAGAGAAGGTGTGTTGTGGCCCACATTCATTCATTTCTACTATAGGAATGTTTTGGTGTCGACCTAATTTTAATTTACATGATTGAGGTGCATAACCAACCTTAGAGAATGTTTTCAAGGTTGAAGATGGTATAAATATGTGTTGATTTATTGATGAATGATAAGATGGATGTGAGTGGTGTGAATGATATGAATTGGAAAGTTGTGAGGTGTGAGTTTTGTGCAGTGCAATGTGAGATTTCATGTGTTTGATTATGGGATGTAGTGAGTAGAAGGTATCTATAATATTTAGTAAGAATACAAAGTTGTTGGTGATGCTATGGTTGACCTTTTGTTTATTTGAGATAGATTTATCATTGAATCACTCTTCTCTATATTTTTTATATTTTGTAACTAAGCCTTTGGCAGTGCGCATTTTTTGGTAGTGAGCCCTTTGTAATCGATGTTGATATTAATTTATATTGTGAGCTAATCCTCATCATGGTTTTCCCCTCATTTTTTCAACATAAATTTGGTGTTTCTTTGTGTATGGTGTTTCTTTTATTATGCTTTCATTATCTAGTTTCATGATAAATATTTCTAACAAATTAAGGGTAAATTGAATTGATGTGGATCTTAATGTTTTTGAGGGTTTTGAAGTTTTGAGGTATAAATGATTCACCTGCCCCACTTAGTTGTCTTGTCAATTCAACAATTTTTAATAGAGAAAGGTTCCTTGGAAGAAAACTTAACCCCTTGAGGTAGATCTGGGTGATTAGATTATGCATTCTAGAAGATAATGATGGAAGGTTTTCTATTTTCTCTTGGATTTGAAATTTGGGAGTTTATTGAGATTGGATATACTATACTTGTAAATGGTCCAAATACTGATGATGAGATCAAGGCCTAAAAAAATAATGGTAAAGAAAGGTATTCTCTCTTAAGTGGTTTTACTAATTTAGAATTGTTGAGAGTTATGAATCTGAATTCTTTTAGAGAAATTTTGGTAAAGTCAAAAATAATTTATGAAGGATAGGATAAGGTCAAGAAAGTTGAGATGCAAAATTTGAAGATCATGTTTGAGACCCTATGAATGTCTAAATATGAAAACATCACAAAATACTTGTAGAAGGTGGATGAAATTGTCAACAATATTAGAGGTCTTTGTGGAGAACTAAAAGAAAAAGAAGTTTTAAAGAAGGTACTCAAAAATATTCCTATAAAAATTCATGGGAAACTAACTTAAAGTCATAAAGTTTTGTGCTATTGAGGAATTGTAAAATTTTAATCAATATACTAGAGATCAGTTGTATGGTTCTTTTACATCTTTTGAAATGAGAGAAATTTTTACAAGTAATGCAAAATTTGAGACTCATGTTAAGGCAGGAAAATTAGAGAAGACTATGAAATTAGATAAGGAGGATCTTGATGATGTGGAAGCTAAATTTGTGATAATAATGAAATAGGGTTCTTGAAAGTATAGAGGTAAGTTTCCTCTCAAATGTTTGATTTGTGGAAAGATAGGTCATTATGGTTCAAGATATCCAAACAGAGAATTGAATGACAAGAAAATGGAGAAAAAAGGTATGTTGATTAAGAAAATTTATTATGTTAGAGAATATGAAAGTATGTCTGATGATGAATCTGATTATGGGGATGATGAGGATGGTAAATGCTTGATCATGGATTTTAAAGATGAAAATAATTCTACTAACTCTAAGAGATGTGTGAAGGGAATGGCTTCAAAAGAAATTACTAATACTGAAGTAACTTTGGTGTCTTATTTTCATGCTAGAGAATAGAATAAATATTGGATAATTGACAATGGATTCTCTAATCATATTACTAGTGATAAGATTAAGTTTGTTAAACTTGAAAAATATGGAGGACTAGTTAGGTTTGGTGATGATATGTCTACTAAGATATGTGGAAAATTTTCAATCAGTTTTGATGGAAAGCATAACATTGATGATGTTATTTATGTTAAGGGTTTAATACATAACCTCTTAATTTTTGGAAAAATGTGTAGTGAAGGATATAATCTTGTGTTTTAGGATGATGGTTGTGAGATCAGAAAAGGCTCCAAAATTGTGATTGATATTGGAAGAAGGATAGATGTAAATTTCTATTAGCTCAAAGGTGTTGATGGTTATTTTTTCACGACTTAGATCAATGAAAGTTGGCTATGGCATAGAATAATGTGTCACGCTAATTTTGATAGCCTAGTGAGAATAAGTTATCTCAATCTATGAGAGATCTATCAAAGATTACAAATCCTATCAATGTTGTTTGTAAGGAATGTCAAGTTGTAAAGCAAGCAAGAAGAAGCTTCAAAGTCAAAGAACAATCTTCTACTCAACCATTGGAATTTATACATAAAGATCTTTGTGGTCCTACCAGAGTAAGAATTCTTCAAGGTGACAAGTATTTAATGCTATTAATTGATGATTATTCTATAATGGCATGGGTTACTTTTCTCAAATAAAAATTAGAAGCCCTAGATAATTTTAAAGCATTCAAATTCATGGTTGAGAATGAATTGGATATGAAAATCAAGAGCTTGAGGTTTGATAGAGGCAGAGAGTTCACCTCCAATGAATTCAATATCTTTTGTGAGAATCATGGAATAAGGGGCATTTATCTGCCCCTAGGACTCCCCATTAGAATGGAGTAGTTGAAAGAAAAAATAAGATTGTTCAAGATGTTGCAAGGGCAATGATGAAATAAGAAAATCTATCGAAATTCTATTGGAGAGAAGCAATTCACACTATTTTTTACATACTTAAAAAATTCTAAGCAAGAACAAAAAACAAAAAGACTCCTTATGAGCTACTATATGTAGGGATTCCTAATATAAAATACTTCAAAGTATTTCAAAGAAAATGTTATATCAGAAGAGATGAAGAAAACATAGGAAAGTTTGATGCAAGGTCTAATGAAGGTATCTTCCTTGTATATTCTACTAAAAGAAAAGATTACCGGTGCTACGAAAAGAGGCTAAGAAATATTGTTAAGAGTGAAAGTGTGAAGGTTTATGACAAAATAAAAATGAATTAAGTGTTGATAGATGGATATGAATCAAATGAGTCCTCTTGTGGATAAGAAGAAAAATATAAGGAAAAATAAGTGTAGATTGAAGAGGAAGAAGCTTTGAAAAGGATTCCCTAAAACTCCTAAGTATGTGTAGAAGAATAATTTTAAAGAACATATAATCGATGATAAAAGAAAAAGTGTATTGACAAGAAGGAAATCCACTGAAGAATAGGTAATTCTATTTTTAATTTATGAAGTTGAACCTAAAATAATTATTGAAGTATTGAAGGATGAGTATTGGATCAAGGCTATGGAAGATGAACTAATGTAGAATGAGAAAAATTAAACTTGGTAACATTTTCTAAGACCAACAAACAATAATGAAAATATAACTAAGTGGGTATTCTAGAAAAAATTACATGAGATTGGATAAGTTGTAAGAAACAAGGAAAATATTGTGTGTAAAGGCCATGCATAAGTATAAGGAATAGACTTTGAGGAAAAAAATTATCCAGTGGTAACAGTGGAAGCTAGCAGGATACTTTTGGCCTTTGTGGCACATAAGGATTTAAAATTATATCAAATGGATGTGAAGTCTTATTTATTGAATGGTGAATTGTAATAAGTATACATAGAACAACTAGAAGGATTCCAACTATTAGATAAACCAGATATGGATTTTAGATTGAAGAGGGCATTATATGGGTTGAAGCAAGCTCCTAGAGATTCTTATGCAAGGGTAGATAGGTACTTGTTACAATAAGGATTAAATAAAGGTACCACAAATAGAAACCTCTACTTCAAAGTTGAAAAAGACCAAATATTGATTGTGGTTGTTTATGTTGATGACATAATTTTTGGAGGAAAAGAATCTGTGTAAAAAATTTACATAAGAGATGTAGAAAGAATATGAAATTTCAATTTTTGGGAGATGAATTTATTCCTTGGGCTATAAATCAATCAAACATAAAAATTATGTCAAGGAAAATTTGAAGAAGTTTGGAATGGAAGATCCTAAACTTGTATGTACCCCTATGGTTACTAGTTACAAGCTAAGAAGGAATGATGAAAATCATAAGGATTATCAAAGCAATTATAGATCAATGATTGGAGGACTACTATGTCTAACTAATAATAGACTAGATATCATACATGTAGTTTGTATTGTGGATATATTTCAAGAAGATCCTAGAGAGTCACATTTTGCAATAGTGAAGATGAAATTCATATACTTGAAGGGCACTCTAGATCATGGCTTGTGGTATCCAAAGGATACAAAATTTACTCTAAGTGCTTACACATATGTAGATTGGTTTGGATTGTGTAGATGATAGGAAATGTACAAGTGGTGGTGCATTCAATCTTTGATGTAGATTGGTGTTGTGGATAAGCAGGAAACAAGATTTAGTGTCTTTATCTACTACACAAGTAGAATACATTGTTAGAAAATATCGTTACACACAAGTTTTGTGGATGATGCAAACATTAAAAGATATTAGAGTGGTATATGATGAACCAATTTATATCTTCTATGATAATACAAGTCATATCAATATATCAAAGAATCTGGTAATGCATTCAAGGAAAAAGAATATCTAAATCTGGTATCACTTTTTGAGAGAGAAGATTGTAGAAAATGAAGTGAAGCTCGAATATGTACCTACAAAGGATCAGATTGTTGAAATATTTACTAAGGCTCTTCCTAAGGATACTTTTGAGTATCTTCAAGAGAAGTTGGGGATTATCATCCCTCCTTATTTGAACTAGATGCATTAGTCCAGTGGATCTAAATTTTTTATTTTTTTTCTAGAATCATGTTGGTGGGTACCTCTTAGGGGGAGAAGGTAGTGGCATTATTGGTTGTTAAAGTAAGGATGAGTGATTTTTCTCATTATATGGCATGTAATCCTAAGGGTAGTATGCAAAGTAGTAAAGGAGTTGTAGATCAATGGTGAAGAGTATGATTAATGTTAAAGGGGGAGAATGAGTGAGGCAAATATTTTTCCCTTTGTCATTAATGTCAAAAGGGGGAGAGATTAATGTGAAAAAATCAAAGAGAAATTCATGTGAATATGTAAAGGGAGAAATTAATGAGCTAGTTTTGTAAGGAGGAGAAAGTAAAATAAAAGAGAAGAAAAGTTGGTATAAAGAAAAAGCATTCATGATCAAAGTTGTGTTTTTTATTGATGGCTTTTCACATCATGTATTTTCATCAATGACAAAGGGGGAGATGGTTCCAAGTATGTGTAGTTGGTGTTATCATTTGTGTCCACTATATGAGAAGGATTTTGTTGCAAGGATGTGTAGTAGATATTGAGTTGATGTTGTCTTTGATGATGCTTTGATTAGCTGTATTATGTTGTCATTAGTAAGCTACTACTGTCAATCTCTAGTGTTTATTTGATAAGATTTTGTATATGAATGTGTGGTTGAATTTTTTTGCTATAGTTGGGTTGGTGGTGATGAGGAACTACTGAAAATATTGAGCATTTTTCTCTATTGCTTGGTTTCTAAGTGATTTTGATAAAATTTGAATAAAAATAGGAAATAGTGTGTTGTAGTGGTGCTCTATGTTGCATACTAGTGTTTTGTTTTGGATTCACATTTCTTCTATGTTGAATATGTTCTTGTGTGGTTTAGATATGTTTATTAGAGATGTTTATATGTGTTGCATTCAAAATTTTGTGCGCTAGATCATTGGGAAAATGAATTTATGTTCACCAATGTGTGAATTGTGTATTGTAGAGGTGTCTAGGATAAATTTCTTTGCTCTACATATCTAGATAGAGTAGTTTCACTAGTAGAAAAATAGAAATAAATGACTCAAAAACCTACTAAAAATTGCACATATGTGACTAAGCTTGGTCACGTGACCATTAGTAGTTTATTTCCAGTCATGTATAGCATGACCAAATTCATGAGTAAACCATTTTTAGTCATTTATTGGTTATTTTTATTGATCAATTTGGTATTATATTTAGTCAGTAATTTAGTCATTGATTTTTGTTAACTAGTCATTTATTTAGTCATGGTAGTCATTTATTTAGTCATGATAGTCATTTATTGAGTCATGGTAGTCATTTATTTAGTCATGGTAGCCATTTATTTAGTCATGGTAGTCATTTATTTAGTCATTTTAGTCATTGTAGTCACGTATTTAGTCATGGTAGTCATTTATTTAGTCATGGTTTAGTCATTTATATGGGTGAATCAATGATTCAAGTTACAAATAAAATATAACTTAATTGATCCTCACAAATTTATGCATATAAGCATCAAGTATCATAGATATTCAAATGTTGAGAGAAGCACCATGAAATGAAGACTAAAATTCTTGAAAAAATATGATTGATCATACACAAACAAATCACAGATCAAGAGGAGCCACAACATAGTATTTATGAGTGGAAAAACTTGTACAGGGAGAAAAATCCACTCTAAAAATTTACTTCATTAAAACTCATTGACAAATCAAAACTTCACTAGTTACATTTAATGTCTCATTGGCAACTACCTCACTGGAAAAGAAAAACCTTACTAGTTATAGCCTCACTAGCAATTAAAAACATATAAATGATGTGCCTCACTAGAAACTTGTCTCATTGACTATTTTACATCATTTATTGAAGAATCGAAGAATTCAAAAAGGCATAAAAACCAAAGAATCACTTTGTATCAATGAATTTATTTTCTATAAAGTTTCATTTGGATTTTAAACTCAAGAACCTTTACTTCTGCTCGTGCAACATAATTAATACTATAAAATGTGTTTCTCCTTATTAAAAAACATCCATCTCAACTCATGCACTGTTAAACAATAAATTTGTATTAGAGCATTTCATTTGCACTTCATTTCTTGAGTATTTCAATTAGATTTGAACCTCAAGAAATCTTTCATCTTTTTAACACTATAACATTGTGCTCATCACTTTTTCATAATGATCAAGAAGCCCTAGATCAAAGTTCATCAAAATTATATTGTGTTTGTGGTGGGTGATCACAAAACCCATATTTGCAACTATTTTCAAATGCTATCATAATTGGGAAACCATCAAACACAGTTTCATAACTGCATACTATTGAATCTCTCCTATGCAAATTTGTCCTTGATGACAATATATGGTACTCTAGTATCTTGGTGGCTACTCACTTAGTTGATCTGTTCTTCTGATTGGCATATCTACTTCAGTTTTGTTATTATATATGGTGATACTAATAACTTAACTCCATGTGCAGATCTCAGTTGAGGTATTCTCGTTACAGGTTCTATGTTCCATTGTTCAAGTGACATGTTTCTGCTTTGATAATTTGTGCTTCAGTTTTTCACTTGATTACATGTGTTTGGCATGGGAGTATGGCTTTGTGAAATTTGCATGAAATTCGGTCTTTATCTCTTCACAAGGTTTTGGATACTACTTGGCACATTATATAGCATTAGATATAATAAGGTGGAAATTGACATTGATATTTTTGGATATCTTTTGGCATTAAAATTTTTTGGCACACTATAGGAATGCATATAATATTGCATTTGGGTTTTTGATAGCAACACACAAGGCCTAAAAGCCATTTGCAAGTATAAAAATTGACTTTGGTAAGACTGCGGACTTCAAAGGTCTTACTATGCTACCACTGGCAGTTAAGCCAGTGACCACGATAGTGTGGTGGAAACTATTAGCAGAAAGTAAGACAAATATCACTACATGCGTGCAGTCATAAAGGTAACCACAGTAGTATGGTGGAAGCGGCTAGTGGCAAGCAATATCACTATATCGCGGGCTGTCAGAAGTGTAACAGCGGTAGCATAGTGGAAGCAGTTAGTAGTAAGCAAGGAGCTACTGCTATACCACGGGTAGTATAAAGGGAGATATTGCACTTGAGAGGTAAAGGAAGTATAAATAGTTAGTGATAGTCACCGCTATACCAAGGGTTGTCCAAAGGGAGACCGTGGTTGTGTGGTAAGAAAGCGGATATCAAATAATACATTGAATTTTTTGATTTATTAATGATAGTCCTCTTGGACTTCAAATGATATCAATCTTGGTAAATATTTTTGATTGATTTCTTTGGAAGTTTAGGGAAAACTTGTGCTTCACTTGTTCAAGGGTTTGGAACCATATTCTTGCTACCTCCATGGAATCTCTCTCTTAGTCATTTCACTGTTTAATTGATTTTTTTTCTGCAACTCTTGGATAGAAAATGGGGAAGCTTGAAATACAATCACCATGGTCATTTATTTTGTCAGGTTCTTAGCATCGAGTGAATACTCAAAATTGCAATGTGGCAGGGGTTGCTCAGCTACTCTGTAGTTCTGGTAAATTGTTCATGGAAAATTATTTTTTGGTCTTCACAGGTATTCATATATTTATCTTTATAGAATCGTTACATTTACTAGAAATTTTAATATGGGATAAGTGTTTGCTTTTGCATGGAAGTTTAAGATTTGGTTTATTATAGATCTTATGCTATTTTATTTTTAGCACTGCTTGTGTAGACTGCTTGAGAGAACAGGTTTCAGTCAGTCTGTTATATTTTTCACAATGCTCGAGTACTCTAGTTAGAAGACCTTATTCAAAATGATCCTTCCTTCATGATTACGGTAACATCTATCACTATTTCTTGAATATAGCATGGTAACATGATAATCATCCTTGAGTAATTCTTTGAAAGTAAAAAATTGAGCAACTATTGTAACCCTTCATGGGATGTAATGAAGTAAAATGTAAAAAGAAAAAAATGGAAAGCTTAGGGCTTTAACCATTACAAAAAATCCAAATAGGAAAATTGAGAGAAGTGCAGTTCTATTTTTTGATGAGATAGGGTATTCTTCACTTGATTCTGAAAATTTTGAAAACACAGTGTTGTGTATGTTTTTTGTTTTGTATCATGAAAGATTGAAAATGAGAGAGTGAGAAAAATAAAGAAAGATCATATCACTATAATGCAATTTGATGAGAAGTTGTATTGACACTGTAACTAGATTTTACTTCAAGTTGTATCAAGATTTGATGATGAATGGAATTTTGAAGAGTCACTCTTGACTCTTGAGAATTTTATGCATTTTCTGTCAAGAGGCACTTGACATAAATAAGAGAAACATAGAGATCCTTTGTATCATTGTATGTTCTATTGAAAAAAAAAAAAGGGGTTGGTGCTCCTTGAGATTGGTTTCTCTAAATAGATGGGTTGGTGCTTCTTGAGATTGGTGTATCTAAATAGAGGGCTTGGTTCTCCTTGAGTCAATGCTCAGAAATCAGCCAATGAGGCATTGTCAAAATACTTATTGAAATGAAAGCCTGAAAAAGGAAGCAGGTTCAGGAGTGGTTTTTCTACCCCAAGAGGGTTTTCCACTCAGCATATCTTATGTCTATTTGATTTTATGTGATTCATTTGGTTCAGTGCTTTGCTGATTTAAAATGCAATGTTTCACTACTCTCATTTCAGTTTATGTGATTGCATTCAAATACATAAATGATTCTATCTTTGATAAATGAGAACATATGTATGGTTCTTTTAAGTTTCAATTAAATTTGTTAAACAAGTTATTACCACTGATTCACCCCCCCTCTTAGTGTATTTTCACTCCAAAAATTGGTATCAGAGCCTAGGTTCCTCTGATAGGTCTTTCCAACCTAGGATTGATTTTGGACTTGGAGTCTATTCAATGTCTCAAGCTCATGAAGGTACTTCCATGAATAGAGCTCCATTATTTGCTGGAACTGACTATGTATTCTAGAAAATCAGAATGGAGACTTATTTAACTTCTATTGACCTTGATGTTTGGAGCATAGTATTATCTGGTTACACTGTACCAACTACTTTTCCAACTACTTTTGATGAAAAGATATGAAACCAATGCAAGAGAAAAGCATCATCTTCTGTGTGCTCTAAATAAAGATGTATTCATCAAAGTCATGCACTCCAGTTCTGCTAATGAAATCTGGACTAAACTTGAAACTATCTATCAAGGAAAGGAAGAGGTAAAATAGTCTAAAGTCCTCACTTTAAAACACCAGTTTGAAGAATTAAAAATGAGGGACGATGACAAAGTAGCTAACTACTATTTGAGAGTTGATGAAATAGAAAATGCCATGAAGGGTCTGGGAGAAGAAGTCAAGGAATTTGATGTTGTAACCAAGGTCACCAGAACCTTACCAACAAAATTTGAAGCTAAGATAGCTACTCTAGAAGAAAAGAAACACTTTACCCAGCTTACCCTTGATAGCCTACAAGGCACTTTGACTGCCTATGAAATGAGGATTAGTAAAAACAACACCACTACAAAAGAAGTGACATTTAATGCTAAAAGGAAAGAAAGGGATGAGCTCATTGAATCAAAATTTTCTAATTCTAAAGAATCCCACTTTGTGAGGAAACTCAAAAAGGATTCTAGAAAGTATAAGGGAAAACTTCCTTTCAAATGCTTTAACTGTGGCAAAATAGGCCACTTTTCTGCAAATTGCCCCTATGGTGACACAAACAGTGGTAACAAAAAATCTAAAAAATTTGCCAAGAAAAAGGCTTATAGACCAAAACAAAAATTTAATTTCAAAAAGAAGAAAATTTTGTTCAACAAGAATGAAACAAACCTTGAATCTGAAGATTCTTTAGATGAAGAGGATAAAAATCTCTTCATGGATGAAATCACTCAAAAGATGAAACTAACAATAATGATGTTGAAGATAGCAAAGTGGATTATGAAGGAGAACTGAAATGAGCTCTAAAAGAGCTGAGGAAACTTTTAAAAAAAATGTATGCTCAAGAACAAAATACTGCTCAAGATACTTCACAGGAGCAACTCATAAATCTCGAGATAGTCTCATTAAAAACTCAACTTGAAGAATCTAAAAGAGTTGAAGACTCTCTTCGTATGGGCATAAGCTTTAAAGATCAAGAAATTCAAAAACTTGAACATGAGATTGTAGATCTCAGAAAGACCATTGAGAAATATGAGAGCACTCTTGAAATAAATGTCATGCTCAATAAACAAAAACTGAACAATGATAAAACTGGTATTGGTTTTGTGAAAGGTGAATGTTCAAATAAAAATGCAAAGGACAATTTTGTTGCTGGAAACAAAAGTCTTGAACTCAAAAATCTTGATTTTGACAAGGATCATATTCATCCTTTTAGGAGCAATAGAATGGTTTATAACTCCTACCCTCTCTTTTATGAGTATTGTTACTTCTGCAATAAATTTGGTTACAAAGTGAACTCTTGCAGATTTATGAATTCTAGAACTCCTAGATTTGGCTTTAGACAGAATCATGGTTTTGCAAGAAAGATTAGAAGTTTCACATGCAAGTCTCTGGGTCATTCTGCTAAGCAATGCAATGTTGATCAGCAGAATAAATAGCAAAAAACTATCAAGGTCTGGAAACCCAAAGCTGTCAACAACATAGAACAAAATATGTTAGTTCAATCTGATTTCCACTCCAAGATAAAGGACTTATGGGTTCTAGACAGTGGTTGTTCAAACCACATGATTGGTGACAAAGAAAAATTTACTAATCTAGAAGACTCTGTTGTTGGATATGTAAAGTTCAGAGACAAATTTGGAATTCAAATCAAAGGTAGAGGTTCCCTTTTTCTGAATGAAGACACTCCTATTGACAATGTGTAATATGTAGAAGGATTAAAACACAACCTTCTGAGTGTTAGTCAAATCTGTGACAATGGCTATCAAGTCATGTTCACTTCATAGGGATGTGAAATTAAAAACCAGTCTAGAAAAGTTGTTGCTACTAGAAGAAGGACCAAGGGAAATGTCTACAACTTACTTGACAGCTCTAGACATGAAAAAATTCAAGGTATATACTTAATGAGTCATGTTGAAGAAAGCTAGTTGTGGCACAAGAGACTAGGCCCCATTAACTTTGACAATATGGTTAGAATTAGCAAAAAATAGAATGTAAGAGGTTTGCTCATACTTAGAAAACTTGACAATGTTGTTTGTAAATAGTGTCTCAAAGGAAATAAAACTAAGGTAAAAATTATATCCAAGGAACACTCCACCACTAAAACACTACAAATTGTTCATGCTGACTTATGTGGTCCTACAAGGACTAGGTCCATCAATGGTGAGAAATATTTCATGTTGTTTGTTGATGACTACTCTCGTATGGTATGGATTACCTTTCTCAATAATAAATCAAAAGCTTTTGAATGTTTTAAAGTTTTTAGAAAAATGGTAGAAAGAGAGTCAGATTTAAAAATGAATTTTTAAGATCTGACAAAGGTGGTGAATTCATCTCACTAGAATTCATAAACTATTGTGACAAACAAGGCATAAAAGATAGTATGTTGCTGCAAGAACACCCCAATAGAATGGGGGTAGTTGAGAGAAAGAACAAGATTGTAAAAGAGATGGAAAGGACTATGATGAATGAAGAAAATCTGCCAAACATGTACTAGAAATAAGTTGTTCATACAACTGTCTACATTTTGAATAGAGTCCAGATTAGAGTGAAATAAAATTTCACTCCCTATGAACTATGATATGGTAAATCTGCCTCAATAAAATATTTCAGAGTATTTGGCTACAAGTGTTTTATCAAGAGAGACAATGAAAACTTAGGAAAATTTCAATCTAAGAAAAATGAAGGTATTTTCTTAGGATACTCTACTCACAACAAAGCCTTTAAATGCTTTAACAATGGACTGAATAAAATTGTTGAATCAGTAAATGTCAAATTTGATGAAAAACTACTTTTAGATGTTGAACCTATGCATGATGATGGAGAGGATGAATTTGAGCTTGATATAATTTATGAAGGCTTTGAAACTACAAATCCTGAAACAAAATCAACTAGTCCTAAACTTGGTGAAGCAAAATCTGAAAATGCTGAAATCAGCTTAGAAAAATGTGAAACTAAAACTCCTTCAAAATCTCTTGCTAAAAACCATCCTAAAGATCTGATTATAAGAGATAAATCAACAGAAGTTCAAACAAGGAAATAATAGTTAACTATGATGAAAAATATCACATAGCTAAGCTCACTAATTTTTGTTTAATCACTCAGTTTGAGCCAAAAAAATTAATGAATCTCTAACAGATGAATGTTGGCTTAATGCAATGCAAGAAGAAATTGATCAAATTGAAAAAAATCAAACTTGGAATCTAGTCCCAAGACCAGATGACAAAAAATTCATAGGAGGCAGGTGGATTTTTAGAAATAAATATGATGAAAATGGTCATATTGTTCACAATAAGGCTAGATATGTCTACAAAGGATATGCTCAGCAAGAAGGTATTGATTTTGGTGAAACCTCTACACTAGTTGCTAGGCTTGAATCAATTAGAATTTTCTTGGCATATTTTGTTTTCAAATGTTTTACTATATATCAAATGGATGTAACAACTGCCTTTCTAAATGGATACTTAGAAGAATAAGTTTACATAGAACAGCCTGAAGGGTTTACTTGTAAAAACAAACCCAATCATGTCTACAAGATGAAAAAGGCTCTATATGGCCTAAAACAAGCTCCTAGAGCTTAGTACTCCAGATTGGATAGTCACTTACTATCAAAAGGTTTCATTAGAGGAGGAGTAGATAATAATCTGTATGTTAAAATTGAAGGATCTCATATTCTTGTTGTTGAAATTTATGTTGATGACACCATTTTTGTTTGCAACAATATTTCCTTGAGTAAAAAATTCTCACAAATCATGGAATCTGAATTCAAAATGTCTATGTTGGGAGAACTACCATTCTTCTTAGGTCTTTAGATTTCACAACTTGAATCTGGCATCTTTTTATCTCAAGAAATATATGTAAAAGAAATGTTAAAAAGGTTTCAAATGGATGAACATTATCCTATTAGCACTCCAATGGCTACTGGCTGTAAACTTAGCAAGGTTGATGACTCTCCCATTGTCAACCTAACTGACTATAGGTCAATGATAAGCAGCCTATTATATCTAACAGTCTCAAGACCTAATATAATGCAAGTTGTTTACATGGTTGCTCGATTTTAGGCATCTCCTAAGGAATCTCACATCAATGTTGTGAGAACAATTCTTAAATATGTACAAGGCACAATTGATTATGGGCTTTGGTATCTCAGAAGCAATGATTTCTCTTTAGTAGAATATACTAATTCTGATTGGGTAGGTTGTCTAGATTACAAGAAAAGCACCAGTGGTGCTTCTTTCTTTCTTGGTCATCGTTTAGTGGTTTGGCACAACAAAAAGAAATAATTTGTTTCACTCTCTACTACTGAAGTAGAATATATAGCTTCCACTTCTTGCTACACTCTGGTAATTTGTATATCATAGACATTATTAGATATGGGTATTGAAATTCCAAAACCTATTACTATTCTATGTGATAATACTAGGGCAATCAATGTCTCAAAAAATCCTATTATGCACTCTCGAACTAAACACATAGCTATAAAGTTTCATTTTCTTCATGAAAAGGTGCTAGCTAATGAGGTATCTGTGCAATATTTTTCTGCACAAGCATAGGTTGCTGACATTTGTACAAAACCATTGGCTAAAGATATTTTTGAAATACTTCAATCTAGATTGGAAGTTGTCTCTCAATTTCTATTATCCTAAACAGTCTATCTTGGTGATATGGAGAGTTGGTTAGCTCTTCCTGTAGCTCATACTTTGCTACTCAAAGGTTACATCTACAATTTTTTGGAATTTCACAATTGAATCTAATTTATCTATGTTGAATTCCCTTTATCCTTGTGACAAAAAGGGAAGAATTATGAGCATGTGGTTCTTGCACTTCATCTTGGCTTGGTGGCTCATTTTTTGCCATCAAGGACAAAGGGGGAGTTTTTTGACTCTCTGCTATGAAATTTTTTCCTCAATGACAATATATGGTACTTTGGTATCTTGGTGGTTACTCAATCAGTTGATCTACTCTGCTGATTGGAATATCTACTTCACTTTTGTTACTATATATGGTGATACTAATAACTTAACTCCATGTGCAGATCTCAATTGATGCATTCTGGTTATAGGTTCTATGTTCCATTGTTTAGGTGACATGTTTCTGATTTGATAATTTTTTCTTCGTTGTTTCAATTGATTACATGTGTTTGGAATGGGAGTATGGCTTTGTGAACTTTGCATGAAATTCAGTCTTTCTCTCTTCACAAGGTTTTGGATACTACTTGGCACATTATATAGCATTAAATATAACAAGGTGGAAATCAAAATTGATATTTTTGGATATATTTTGGCATTAAAAAATGTTTTCCACACTATAGGAATGCATATAATATTTATTCGGGTTTTTGATAGAAATGCACAAGGCCTAAAAGTTGTCAACAGGTATAAAAATTGACTTTGGTAAGACCACATAATTCAAAGGTCTTACCACGCTACCGCTAGCACTTAAGCCAGTGACTACGATAGTGCGGTGGAAACCGTTAGTGGAAAGTAAGACAACTACTGCTACATTGCGGGCAATCAGAAAGATAACCGTGATAGTGCGGTGGAAGCCACTAGTGGTAAGCAAGACAACTAGCACTATACCATGGGATGTCAGAAGTGTAACCATGGTAGCATGGTGGAAAGAGTTAGTGGTAAGCAAGGAGCTACCACTATACCATGGGTATTCTAAAGGGAGATAGAGGTTTAGTGGTAAAGGAAGCAGAAACAGTCAGTGCTAGTCACCGCTATACCACGGGTTGTCTAAAGGGAGACCGCAGCTATGTGGAAAGAAAGCAGATATCAAATGATACATTGAATTTTTTGATTTATTAATGGTATTCCTCTTAGACTTCAAATGATATCAATCTTGGTAAATTTTTTCAATTGATTGCTTTGGAAGTTTAGGGCAAAACTTATGCTTCACTTGTTCGAGGGTTTGGAGCCATATTCTTGCCACCTCCATGGAATCTCTCTCTTAGCCATTTCATTGTTTAATCGACTATTTTTTTGCAACTCTTGGACAACGAATGGGGAATCTTGAAATACGATCACCATGGTTGTTTCTTTTTTTAGTTTCTTGACATTGGGTGAATACTCGAAATTGTAATGTGGCATGGGTTGCTCAGCTACTCTACAGTTTTGGTAAATTGGTCATGGAAAATTCCTTTTTGGTCTTCAGAGGTATTCATCTATTTATCTTTGTAGAACCATTACCTTTACTGGAAAGGTTAATATGGGATAAGTTTTTGCTTTTACATGGAAGTTGAAGATTTGGTTTATTATAGATCTTATGTTGTTTTGTTTTTAGCAATGCTTGTGCAGGCTACTTGAGAGAACAAGTTTCAGTCTCCTTGTTATATTTTTCACAATGCTCGATTACTCCAGTTTGAAGAACTTATTAAAAATGATCCTTCCTTCATGATTACAATAATATCTATCACTGTTTGTTGACTGTAGCATGGCAACATGATAATCATCTTTGAGTAATTCTTTGAAAGTAAAAATTTGAGCAACTATTGTAACCCTTCATGGGATGTAATGAAGTAAAATGTAAAAAGAGAAAAATAGAAAGATTAGGGATTTAATGATTATGAAAAATCCAAATAGAAAAACTGAGAGAAGTGTAGTTCTATTTTTTGATGAGATAGGGTATTCTTCACTTGATACTGAAATTTTGGAAAACACAGTATGGTGTCTATTCTGTGTTTTGTATCATGAAAGATTGAAAATGAGAGAGTGAGAAAAAGAAAGAAAGATCATATCACTGTAATTCATTTTTATGAGAAATTGTATTGACATTGTAACAAGATTTTTCTTCAAGTTCTATCAATATTTGATAATGAATGAAATTTTGAAGAGTCACTCTTGACTCTTGAGAATTTGATGCATTGTCTGTCAAGAGGCACTTGAAAGAAATAAGAGAAATAAAGAGATCCTCTGTATCATTTTTTTTTCTATTGAAAAAAATAAAAGGGGTTGGTGCTCCTTGAGATTGGTGTCTTTAAACAAAGGGGTTGGTTCTCATTGAGTCGGTGCTTAGAAATCAGCCATTGAGGCATTTCCCAAATACTTATTGAAATGAGATCCTGAAAAAGGCAACAGGTTTAGGAGTGGTTTTTCTACCCCATAAGGGTTTTCCACTATCTTGTGTTTATTTGATTTTATGTGATTCATTTGGTTCAATGCTTTACTGCTTTAAAATTCAATGTTACACTACTCTCATTTTAGTTTATGTGATTGCATTCAAATACATGAATGATTCTATCATTGATAAATAAGAACATATGTATGGTTCTTTTCAGTTTTAGTTAATTTTTTTAAGGAAGTTATTAACATTGATTCACCCACCCTCTCAATGTATTTTAACTCAAACACAAAAAAATTCAAATACCTATTATAGAACCATCAAAATAGTATTAAAACATTGCTAGGTCTTAATGTTGTAGGCGCACTTGACAACCAAAATACATTAGGGTGGGTGCATGGAAATGGGTAGCAATTCTATGGACACCCCCTAAATAAAAATTTGAAAAAACATAATGCGAGTGCATTATAACGCGCTCGCATTATGGCTCATTATGCCGAGCCTGAGGCTCGGCAACTACAAACCAATAATGCAAGTGTGTTATAATGCGTTCACGTTATTGACTGTTAAAAGAAAAAAAAAAGTGCAAATCTCTCATTCCGATTTCGATTGGTTTTTTTTGTAGTCATGGTCAAAACCACCACAATTTTGCGCTCGCATTCTAGGAGGATAATTTCAACAAATTTCTTCACCAACAATCCTTATTTCTTCGCAACAATGGTGCCACAATGAGGAGGAGCTGTGAGAGGTAAGGAATCTATGGTTTTTGTTTTGAATTAGTTAGTTTTAGGTTGAATTTGATATCTATTTGTTTGAATTTTTAGGAGATGCAAATCAATCTGAAAACCCTCAAAATCCTCAACAAGAAGACCAAAAAAATCTGCAAGATTAAAATCAACCACAACATCAACCTCCTCCACCAATGACTCAACCCCCTCCTAACACTCAACAAAATTTAATGAATGAAATTGAGAACAACAAAAAGAGAATTGATGATTTGATCAATAGGTTGAGTGATCCAAATGGTTCAACCGTAGAAAGAATGACCGTAGCAAATTCATTAAAAGATATGTTAAAAAATGTAGATTCAATTAGCAAACAAATAATTGGATGGCAAGATAGGAGGTAGGTGCCCATGGATTATTATGCAAATAAGATATCATACAAGGATGTAAAAGATTTAAAAATTGCAAAAGGTGATTTGTGCTCATTATTCACTGACCCACACACAAACAAAAATCTTACCGCCAATGCGAAGAGGTTTCCTATCCATTGGTGCCAACACCAATAGCTTACAGACCAGTTTTATGATAGGTGGTACATGGTCTTCGATTACCCATCGTGCAACAATTGTGAGGTCCACAATATTTCCTTAGGAAACTATACAGTGAGTTCATATTGAACAAAATCCCAAATTATTTTGATATGAGGGATTTCCAAGGGAGAGGTGGGGGGTCAGCTCATGATAGACCTGGTGCATAGCTAGATCCTATGTGGCAAGGTAGATGAGCTCTCACTAGGCCACCTCCTGAGTATGTTGTTATGCCTTCCATCATGAAGGAAAGTGCATACATCGAGACATTGCAGGCAATCAACACTTTGACCCAGAGTATCATCCATCATACTAGCCCTATTCTACAGTGCCATCCAAGGGAGTCTTCGAGTGGTGGCCTTCAAACACATGTGTGCTAATCTTGTGGGGCTACTTGTTCATATGAACCCACCAACACTCAAGAGACTGGTACACAGGATCCGTCTGTAGCTATGGAGATTGAGAGGGAAGCTGACATTTTGCGTGAGACATATGGCATTGATAATTAGGTAAAAGTTAGGGCATGTGTTCATTGAATTTAATTTATTAAATTTCAATTTTGAAATGCAAGATTAACTAAAAATGTTTTATTATTTTAATAAAATTGCAGGGTCACGGTGTTGAGACTGGATACACCGGCCCCCCACCAACCTATTTATGTAGTACACCTATCTCTAGGGTATGTAACTAGTAAAAAATTATAAATTTATTGCATGTTAATAGCATTGTTTTACGAATGGTAATTTTATATATGATTTTGGATGTTGAACAAACTAATATTGGAGGTTTTGATGGAACACTTCTCAGTGGTGGTGGATTTACTCAAACCTTCACATGGGTAATAGAATAAAGAGCTTAACTAATGAATCAAGTACTTAATATATTTGTGTAGTTTATATGCACATCATTGATTAGGTTGAATATTTGGTTGTTTTATTTTCAGTTGTTGTGAGACGATACACCTTTGAATGTGACGAGGGCAATGGATATTGGTGTGACATCTACTATACAATCCTCAGTGGCTCTGACAGAAGAGGTATGAGGCAAATTAGTAAATTTCAATTTACATTTGTTGTTATAGATGTTAGTTAGTGAAAAAGAAAACCATTATTGATTCATGTAGTTTAATTTCTATTTGTATGGTTTATACAGGGCTTGAGCATGCCTGAGCATGGGCATGAGGATATTTCCCTCATGGAGAGAGATCGTGCAATGGTTGTAAGTGATTATTTTTTCAAATATATCATTTTTTATAATTTAATTTCTATATATTAATGTATTTACTTCTTATTGTAATAGTTAAAACTTCACCATGAACTAAACCCTAGGAGGAGTAGCAGGAGCACTCCATGAGCACAACAAAAATGAGTGACAAATCTATCACCATCTAAGTGAAAAGGAAAGGGAAATATTTTATTTCCAGGGCATGGAGAGCAATGACTTTTGATTCTAGAGTCCTTTGTTGTATGCCTACATGGCAATTTTGTACATATTTTTTATTGGACATATTTGACATTGTATGCCTATATGGCATTCTCGTAAGCCTATATGGCTATTTTGTACATATATTTCATACTTATATCAACATATATTGATTATTCCTACATGGCTATTTGGTTAATACAAATATCTTTTATCGATGCCTATCCATATTTGCATTCTAAATTGATGGTTCAATAGTTATGAGTTACATGTATTCAAGGTAATTTTTGTGTTAATACAAATATCTTTTATCGATGCTTATACTTATGTGATTGATATATGTTTTTGTATGGGATCATAGTAATTTCTATTTGATGATGCTCTTGTGTCTTTAAGGTTTATTTATTAAAGGGTGCATGAAACAAGTTTTAAATCCTTAAAAATCTTTGAATTTCTTAGGTTTTTCTATTGGTCGAGTCTAGGCTCAGAGCTCGAGTCCAAGTCAAAAATTGGCTTGTCAAGTCTGAGGTGAGTCCAAGTCTTGTAACACTAGTGTGAACACATCGAGGAATAATGTATATGCTGATGAAGAGAGAACCCATCCTTGTTTTCAAACAAACCATGGTATAGATATGGGTGGTCGAGATAAAACATCACTCTTCTGGATAGTTCGAACCATAATATTTCATGGTTGTAAACACACCTTCATTATGTGTTTTCTTGATCCTACTGAAGAAATGGTGGAACATGTTGTAGATCAAATATTGCAACCCTAAGTCAACAAGAAGGTTACTTGTCTCGATTTCTACAAATGTCTTTAAGATGTTCATCCTTCTTGAGTAATGCCAACCACTATCATCAGTTGCCATGCTTCTAATGGAAATTCAATTTGTTGCAATACCCAAAGGCTAGCAGGTTCATTCACTCTAATACCACTCTAATGACTCAAGCTCTAGATCAATAAATTTTCTATTTATTTCTTATTGGATTGACAAAGGTTGTCATCCAATATTATTAAGATAGATAATGGAGTCCCCAAATTATAAATGAAATAAATTTTGAATATGAAATCTAATTCAAATATTAATTTGATAATGGAAATTTGATTAATAAATATAATAGTTGTTTCTAATTAATCAATTAAAATCATGTGCTACTTTGAATATAAATCTTCCTATCATTGATATATAGGCCTTGAGAATTGGGATGCCTTTCCTGATTGATACTTTGTACTCATGCATCTAACTTTGAGTCCTTTCTAGATTATATGCTTGAAACGTATACTCCCATATTATAATTTTTTTCTCATATAGACCAATCACACATTAGGTAATTCAATAATAAAAATAAGCCCGCAAATAGATTACCCTGATCTTCCCTTCTTATTCTCTTTTATACTCGAAAACTACACAATTGAATCCTGATAACAATATCACAATTTGACACATTGTATAAAATACCTCCTACTTATCAACTGATGAGCTAAAGGGGCTCTATAATGAATATTTCATAAGGCACAACACTTGTTGAAGGTTTTGCAAATGGGGTTGCAAGCTAAGTGGGCTTAACCTTGGGGAAAAAACTTCATGGTTAAGCGCTTGAGCTGTAGTAGTACTGGGATGGGTGACCTCTCGAGAAGGCCTAGTGCCTTACCTCTGTGAGCATCACCTACATGCAATGAATGCTAAGTGGGCCATTCATTATCATTAGAGATGGGTTCTTGTGAACTCAGCCCTCTTTCAATCAATGTCAGCCTTGGGACCATACAAGAAGCTGGAGGTCGTATGAAGTACGGGATCAACAAGTTTATATAAGAAATCTAAAAACTAGAGAATAGTGTGAATAATTATTATCTTATCTTCTCTAAAAGTTCATCAACAACCTTCATTCGAGCCTCTCAAGGCTTTACATAGTGCTTTACACCATTTTCTAACTGATCCATTCCCTCAAATAACTAAAAACAAACTTTCAAAACAAGTAATCATTGCATTTCAAATTTGTTGCTTTAAGAAACTTACAAATTTGCAACTTTAGACTCCTCCAACCTAAGGGATCGATCTGATGGAACATAGCTCAGAGTGATTACACATGTTTCAATGCAAAAGAGGACCATTCCTAGTGTAAAAATACCTATTTGGATGTGTTGGAACAGTCTGCTTGGTTACACAAGTTGTAGAACGAAAGTTGCACCACTTTGCAACTTTGCATTGCTTGCATTTGATGCTTTTTCCATCAAGTGAAAATCTATCACCATGGGAAAACCACTCTGAGATAGCCAAAACCAAGAGATTTTTTTGTAGAGGGGCTCAACATGATCCTATAGCATTAGATGAGAAGTTTCTAAGCTTCATGATATCCAAGTAATAGCATGCTGAAGTTTGCAACCATTTTTCAGTTTGAACCCTTAAGGGATCGATTCAATGGAACGTAGCTCGGAGCAATTCCATGTGTTTCCATAAAAAAAAAGACCATGCCTAGCATAAACATACCTATTTGGACACATTGGAACAGTTAGTTTGGTCATACGAGTTGCAAAGTGAAAGTTGCACCACTTTGCAACTTTGCACAGCTTGAATTTGACACTTTTTCCATCAAGTGAAAATCCGACGCCATGAGAAAAAAACTCCAAGACAGCCAAAACCGAGAGAGTTTTTTCTAGAGGGGCCCAACGCCTTCCTATAGGATTAGATGAGAAGTTTCTAAGTGTAACGGTATCCAAGTAATAACATTTTGAAGTTTGCAGCCATTTTGCACTTTGGACCCTTCAGGGATCGATCCAGTGGAATGTAGCTCAGAGCGATTCCACGTGTTTCGGTGTGAAAAAATACCATGCCTAGCATAAAAATACCTATTTAGATGCATTGGTATAGTTAGTTTGGTCATATGAGTTGCAGAGAAAAAGTTGCACCACTTTGCAACTTTGCACAGCTTGAATTTGACACTTTTTCCATCAAGTGAAAATCCACCGCCATGAAAAAACAACTCCAAGACAGCCAAAACCAAGAGAGGTTTTTCTAGAGGGGCCCAATGCCTTCCTGTAGGATCAGACGAGAAGTTTCTAAGTGTAATGGTATCCCAGTAATAGCATGCTGAAGTTTGCAGCCATTTTGCACTTTGGACCCTTCAGGGATCAATCCGGTGGAACATAGCTCAAAGCTATCCCACATGTTTCAGTGTGAAACAAGACAATGCCTAGCATAAAAATACCTATTCAGATGCATTGGAATAGTTATTTTGGTCATACGAGTTGGAGAGTGAAATTTGCACCACTTTGCAACTTTACATAGCTTGAATTTGACACTTTTTCCATCAAGTGAAAATTCGTCGCCACGAGAAAACCACTCTGAGATAGCCAAAATCAAGAGAATTTTTTCTAGAGGGGCCCAACGCCTTCTTGTATGATTAGATGATAATTTTATAAGTGTAACGGTATCCAAGTAATAGCATGCTGAATTTTGCAGCCATTTTGCACTTTGGACCCTTCAGGGATCGATTTGGTGGAACATAGCTCAGAGCGATTCCATGTGTTTCGGTGCGAAAGAGGACCATGCCTAGCATAAAAATACCTATTCAAATGTGTTGGAGTAGTTAGTTTGAGTTGCAAAATGAAATTTGAACCACTTTGCAACTTTGTACTGCTTGCATTTGATGCTTTTTCCATCAAGTGAAAACCCGCCACCATGGGAAAACCACTCCCAGATAGCCAAAACCGAGAGAGGGTTTTGTAGAGGGGCTCAACACAATCCTATAGGATTAGATGAGAAGTTTTTGAGTGTCACGATATCCGAGTTAACATCATAGGTTCTCATTATGAGGTTAACTTCAAATAAGTAACTTGACATTCCCTCACTAAGCTTCACACGCTCTTTTATAATGGCTTGAAATCAAAATTGAGATTTGTCAAGATCATCAAAATAAGGATGTTGCATTCCTTTTTTGGCTAAGATTCTCTTTGATGGCTCTTAAATCAACATTTTTTGCAATGAAAGATCAATCAATTTTTAGTAGTTTACTTACAAATATGCAAAGTAAAAGATAAAAAGAAAGAGCATCCAAAATGGAAATTAAATAAAAATAGATGGAAGGAACTTATAGATGTTGCATGCAGGCATCAAAATAAGGATGTTGCATTGCTTTTATGGCTGACATTCTCTTGGATGGCTCATATATCTGTATTTTTTGCAAGGGAACACCAATCACTGTAAAAGAAGATGATAGCATTGGCATCAAACAAATTAATGTGCATACAAGTATAAATTAATAAGAACCAATGTGCATATACTTACAAATTAATCCAATGAACCATCTAGGTCTGCTCTACTCTTTATTGTGTCAAGTATTGCCTCATGGTCAGACTCACGGATCTTCCATAACATCTTGTTTAAAGGTTTACCCCCATATTTGGTCAAATGAACATTGGATGCCACGACAAGGTTCGAGTAATGAAGAATCTTATGATGCATGTCAAAGTCTTGAAATAGCCAATGTTTAACACTTGAATATGGGTACCTTCTAAGCCATGTTCGAGTAACCACAACTGAGCCTGTAGGGTATTCGATGTTTTCTCCATCTATAATTGGGGCCTCCTATTTTTTTTTGGTCTCAACACAATGACACAAGTAATAGTTCATTCCCTCTTCATTGTCTTCATCTGCAATAATTGCATAAACATTCCCTGCATTGATATGTGCAAAAAATCTCTTGAAATTTGTCAACATTATGAATACAGTACAAAGTAAGATAGCAATATGGAATTTCAACAACTAAGAAATTAGATATATCACTTGGTTGAACTAGATCTGATATGTGGTCAAAGTCGGCCGATGATTCCATCTATGTCAGTTCCAATGCCGTTGGAGGGCGATACGTGTGAATTGGGCTAAGATAACTTGTGAACCATTTTTCAACCCACTCCCTTGACTCGCAATCATTCTAGGCTTGCATTGTACATGAAGAATAAAAGCATGCCATCTTTCGTGTATCGATACTCCATGAAACTACATTTGATCTAAGGAAAGAGTGTACCTCACTCGATCCTGTTAGTGTACAACAGTCTTCATATGGTACAATGTTAGTATCATCCATCAACCAAAACAATCTATGAACTAAAGATGTACCTTCATTACCTGGACCCATCAAAGCATTACACCACTCGACGATTGATTTTGCATCTATCAACTTTGCACTATCTTTATACTTTAACTCTTCTTGTGCTAATGCTCTTTTCACGCATGCTCTGACACCATCATGCTCCCCCTTTCCATGTCTAGCCTCACAAAATTTCCACATACGTTGAACACCTGTAATGACATGCATCCTGCACAACTAGTAGAACATGCGTGAGTTCTTGAACTATGTTGCACAGTTATCAGACCATATTATATGTTGATCGTATTCTATTCCCCTCTGAGCCAAACCACTATAGAACATCTGGAAGCACCCTTGCATGAACTTTGGAGAATGTGTGTGATCATCACTAATGTAAAAGTGGTACTCCCTCAATACCTTCCTTTGCTCATCTATACTATCAAATGCATGAATGAATTCTATGTGCACAAATATCAAAACTTGTGTGGAGTTTTAATACTGTGATTGCAGCTCATGTTGTGGCTGTAGAGTGTAGTTCTCTACAAAGTTAACCACAAATACTATGCTTCCAACTAGAAAGGTGTCCTTGCATAGCTTGAACTGCATGTCCAACCATCGGGCTCTAAGGGTATGCATTGTATACTCAGATAGTATACTATCATGAAATGTGGTCATAAATTGGTACATTGGAATCTTCTCAATAACCAAATCACACCTTTTTTCTTGAGACCCATCATTTTTAGCATATGCCACTTTTTTATACTTCTCAAACTCTGCTAGTTTTTGTCCCACCTCATCTATGCTTTCCATATTTTAACATACTGGCATATGCTGGAAGCCACCGCAATGCTCGCATGAACCATCCAAGCATGTTGTCCTATAGAATACCTAGCCATCCTCTATTTCACATAATTTTTTTGATAAGAACTCTCTTGAAGATTTTGGTGGGGCTTCTATGCCACAATCCTGCAAAACATCGTTAGTATGTGAATCTAAACATATAGAATGATAAACATCGTAATGGTTAGAAAATTCAATATGTAGTCTACAACAACAAGTAATGCATGTGTGATTTATCTTGACATAAAAAGGTTTAAGCAGTACAAAAAATCTTTGAAAAATACTAATTTAAGGATAATCATTTTCAAATTTCCGAAAAAATTGGGTTTGAGTCATATCCAAAAAATGCTTTGGATGTGGCTCATGATTCCGACTACCAATTCTCCTTCTTACCACATCCCTTTGATTCGGAGATGGACTTGTGTTATTCTTCCAATACTCTTCAATTAGGGTTCTCAAGGCTTTGACAAATTCTTTATCTTTTTGTGACAGTCTCCCTGAGAATGCCCATAATTCATTTGTATCATTGCCCTCAATTCTTGCCACCTTTGAATGGCTCTTGATAAAAAATTTCTACTAATTCCCATTTTTTCACTAGTCTTTTTAATTAGGCAAGCTCTCTTTGTTTGACAACTTACCAAAGTTGATGTAATGACACGTCGGGTGACAATACTATCCTCTGAGCATGAGGTCTTACCCACACTCTCATAAGCATCCATTAGATTCTTCACAATAGTGTCTTCACTCGATCCATTCGATGTTCTCAACCCAAGAGTCTTCATGATATTCCTATACTTTACACCCCGCATCATTTCAACATATAGTTAACATCTTGCAGTCTCATTTAGCCTTTCAAAGAATCATTCCCAAATCTTATCAGCATATCTTCTACAAGTGCATTTTGAAATGTTACCCTCCATGTGCTACAAAATCTCATCATCAATATTAATCAAATACTTTGGCTTTCTACGCAAAATTCTTGGTGGTGTTCTCCTAGGTACATACAACTCAACATTAGGAATTTCATCAATATTTAATTGAGGTGGGCTAGATTGCATACCTTCGATCAAGGGTGGAGAATAAGACATACCTTGAGCTTGACATGGGAATCATGGCATACCTTCTTCATCAATTTCGAGTGATGATGTAATCTCAACTTGAGATGTGTTGGATGGTGTCCAACAATATTCACTTGCGATACATGGTGTCCCTCCATATTCATGTGCAGTAGATGGTGTCCATCCATATTCACTTGTGCTAGATGGTTTCCCTCATATTCTATTGTGCTTAATGCTGTCCCTTCATATTCACTTGTTGTAGAGGGTGTGTCTCCAGCTATGGTATTTGAATCTGTCTTATGACGATGCTTTCGCATTTGTGCTTGTTGTGCTACCAATTTCCATTCTCTTTTTGACAGTTGAGGTTCCTCTACAATCGGGTTGTTTTCATCAATCATTTCCAATTTATTCTTTTCACTATATGCCGCCACCTGAACTCTCTCCTTTTCTTTCAAGGTTTCATTCTCTTTGTCTATTAGTTTCCTCTTTGTCTTTTTCTTCGGCATGGCGGATAATTTTATCTATACCATGGTAATGAGAGGAATATTAGTTCCTAAAAAATGTATCCATTCAAGATAATTGAAAAATATATTTCATTGAAGGCTTCATTTAAATAATACTTACAATCATCATGTACAAAAGTAATCCTAGCATGTAGACAAATGAGTACAAACTATGGAAGCACTAGGCTCGCCATAGCACATTTCTAACTAAAAGTGAATAACCATGATGGTGATTCTAAAAAATAATGAGTGAATGGGATTGTGAGTGTTTGATAAGTTTGTGTTGTAGGAGCACCTTGACAATCTATGCTTCCATTTTGAAATTTGATTCAATTTTGGGTATCTTCATGTTGTAAAAGGGTCATTAAAGACATTTTCCATGTACTAGTTATATGAGCTTTCAAAGGTGGTTTTTTGTTAGTTATAGGAATTGGGGGGAGTTGGTTGTCATTTAAAAAGGTTTAAACAACCTCCATTGGCTCGAAGGAAGGATTTTTGTTTATTTTGAAATCCATTTTTTTGATAAAAAATGCTCTTTTGCAGAAATTCACTAGTTTTTTTGCACTTTCGTGCACTTGTACACATCTATATGGCCTCCCCTTGATAGAAAACTAATATAATATTGTATGAACATGTCTTAAGTCTCTAATGCATCAGTTTTGAGGGCTTAACATTACGTTTGAAGGGAGCAATTGACATTTTTCTGAAACTGCTCATTTCAAGCCAGTCAAGGGTTTGAGTAGGATTTAATTATGAAATTACCATCCCACCTGCTGTTATGACTTGTTTCTTAGTGGGATGGAATGTAAATTGTTAGATTAGGGTCTTTTATTGTTGAACATTCCTTGGAATGAAACTAATGACAATAGGATATGTGGTTCTTAGCTCAAACAAGCACTTTTCCATGAGAATTTGAGGAACCAAGGAGTGATTTTGAAAAATTATTGAAAGAGTGGTCTATGTAATGAACTTTTGACCTTGTGCAGGGTATTTTGAAGATTTTTGATGCTTTGGAATGGTCTTGGAAGGCTCGATTATAGGAGTTTCTATAAACCCTCCCTCTTTGCATTGAAAAATGGGAGTTTTTGTATTGGAAGCCTAGTTGAGCGGGTAAGGTCCTAAGACCTAGAAATTATCTTGTTTTCAGACCTAATTAAAGACTTTTTTTGGGTTTGGAAGTCTGGTGTGATGATTTAAGGGTAGTTCCTTTGTAAAATTGGCCTACTTGGAGGCCTAAAATAGTGAAAAAGGTCAGTTTTCTTAATGTTGTCCCAAAGGAGTCATGTGATGGGTTAAGGTATGTCTTGCAACTTTGAAATTGGTGCTACAATAATTCTTTTATTTTCCTGGTGTTTTAGAAAGTTTTGGAGTTAAGGGCCCAAAACTAGTTTTCCACAGTAACTAGATTCCAAGGGTGAAATGTGGGAAATAATGTTTCTGTTTGTTGTCCAGCTTGGAGGAGTGTTGGGATTGGTCCATTATGCCTTTTTAATCTTTTTAGATGGATCTTGAAGGCAAGTTGACATCTTCAATGGTTTTGGGTCCTCTAGCTCTGCATCAAAAATGAGTATCATAGTTTGAAGTGTGTGCATGGTTTGGGAGATACATGTGACAGTTTGCAGATGCTTGGCTACTAGTAATGTGGACAGTGAACAAAGGAACTAAGTTTGTGTGTAAGGGAATTTTTTTGAAAGGTTTCATTTTTGTTGTACTAACTCAAACAAATATTTATTAAGAAGATAATGGTTTGGTTTTTCCTTAAGAATTATAGTTTGTGTTTGTAAACAATGGTGCCATTATGGAAGATTTAAGACAACTTGTGAATGACATAATCATTGTTTAATGTTTTGAGGAGCCTAGTTGATTGTAATCAGTTATTTTCAATATTTTCAAGGTTTTTTTAAGGTCCTTAAGGAATTGGGAACTCTTAATGCTAATTTGAGTATACGAATCAATTTTTTTGTGAAGGTAAATATAGTTGAATAAGTGTGTCAAGAAAGGTGTTGATTTCTTCCTTTGTACTGCATCAGTTTGTGCGGAGGTATTGGAAGGTGTTTGGACTCTTTAGAGGAATGGGAGAGGCTTGGAGTTGTCTTAAAGGATGAATTTTTGTGAATGGTTCTAAATTTCTATAATTGGAAAGTGTAAAATGGTAATTGGCAAGTGTATATAATTTGGTGATTTAAAATATGCATTGACAACCTAAGGTTATAATGACAAACAAAAATGAAAGAAAGCCATACTAGAATGAAAGAAAATGTGTAAAGACTTCACATACCTTAAAAATCAGACTTTCAAATGGATGAGTTCAACCCAATTATGTAGCCTTAGGTTCTTCTTTCTTCAAACTTCACAAAAATTTGACTTGTTCAAAAGATTGTTCCCTTCCACAATTCAATTGTATATCAGTTTTCAATGGAATTCAAACTTCAATTGATATTATATGTCTTTCAACATGGAAACTCTGCTATTTCATGAAAAGGTGGTAAAAAGATCATGGAAAAGGTGATGGAATGTGAAAAAGATGCTTGCACACTTCACAACATCATCAAAAAGCTATTTTTTGTCGAAGCACGTGTAGAAATAGGGGAATATGCTAACTGTGGGCCTTCAAATCACAGGTATATAGAGTTTTTTACCATTTTTGTGAGTAAAAAATGTGCTCCTATTATGTGAAATTTGGTTTTCTTAGTATAGAGAGAGGGAGAGATGGGGAGAGTGGGAGAGAGGGAGATAGAGAGGGAGATAGAGAGAGGTGGAGAGTGGGAGAGAGTGGGAGATAGAGAGGGAGGGAGAGATGGTGAGAGTGGGAGAAAGATAGAGTGGGGGAGAGTGGGAGAGGGAGGGAGTCACTATGAGATGGAGAGGGTATAGGAGGGGGAGACTTGACAAAGAGAGAGATTAAGATGGGGTAGGAAGGAGATACTTGAGAGAGAGAAAGAGGGAGATAGGGTGGGAAGGAGAGACATTAGAGACTGAGAGAGGGAGAGGGGGTAGGAGGGAGAGAATTGAGAGAGAGACTTGAGAAAGAGTTAGAGAGACTTGAGAGAGGGAGAGGGGGTAGGAGGGAGAGACTTGAGAGAGAGATAGGGGAAGGGAGTTGGAGAGAGATAGAGGGTAGAGGGTAGAGGGTAGAGTTTTTAAGGGTTTAGGTTAAGGTTATAGTGGAGAGAGATAGAGGTTAAGGGTTAAGGGTTTAGGTTAAGGTTATAATGGAGAGAGATAGAGGGAGAGAGAGAGGGATTGAGTGAGTGAGTGAGTGAGAGATCTAAGACTCCCTCTCTACTTCTCTCTATCTCACTTCTCTCTCCTTCCCTCCCTCCCTCTCTAATTTTCTCTATATCCCCTCTCTATCCTTCCCTTTATACTTCTCTCTATCTCACCTCTCATTCTCCCCCTCTCTCTCTCCCTCTCTCTTCCTTTCACCCACCTTTTCTCTCTACTTCTCACTATCTAACCTATCTCTCTATACATATTTCTCTCTCCCCCTCCTTCCCTCTCAATCTCTCCATGTTCCTCCTTATCTCTCTACTTTTCAGCTCCATCACATCTCTCCACCTAAACCTCTCTCTATTTTGTCTCACCTCTCTCTCCATCCCTACCTCTCCCTATATCTCTCCTTTCATATCTACTTCTCTCTACCTAGTTGTCCCTCTATACCTATTTCTCTCTCCCTCCTTGCCTCCTCTCTCTCAATATCTCCACCTTCTTTCCCTCTCTAATTCTCTCTCTATCACCTCTCTCTATCTCTCTCCTCCCTCTCTACTCTCTCTATCTCTCCCTCCCTCCCCCTCTTTGTATCTCTCCTCTCTCCCTCTCCCTCTTTCTATCTCTCTTTTATTTCTCTCTGCCTATATCTCTCTCCTTCTATCTATCTCAACTATCCATCTTTACCTATCCCTCCCTCCTCTCTCTCTTCCACCAAAATTCACTCTACATCTCTCTGTCTAGCCTACCCCTATATACCTCATTTTCTCTCCCTCTCTCTTTCCCTCTCTCAATCTATGTACCTTCCTCATTATGCCTCTACTTATCTCTATCACCTCTCTCTCTCCCCCTCCCTTGTTTACTTACTTTCTCTCTATCTCTACCTATCACCCCCTCCTCTCTAAATCACCATTCCCTCTCTCCTAGTTTCCCTCCTTCCCTCTCACTCCCTCCTCTCTAAATCACCATTATCTCTCTATCCTACTTTCTATCATTCCCTCTCTATGTCTCACTTATTCCTTTCTACCTCTCCCTCCCTCCAACCTCCTTCTCTCTCTTTATCTCTATTTCTCATTCTCTCCTTACCTCTCTACTCTCTATCTCACCACTCTCTCCATCTCACTCTCCCTCCTTCCCTCTCTCCCTCCTATCCATCCCTCTCTCCTTCCCTCTCTACCCACCTCTCACTCCACTACCTACCACTCTCTCCCTCACCCATCTTTCTCTCTTACTCTCTCCTTCCCTCTCTACTCCTTATCTCCCCCCCCTTCCCTCTCTAATCTATTTCTCTCTCCCCCATTCCTATATCCCCTCATTTAATCTCCTCTAACTCTCTCTCCCTCTCACACACACTCACCTCTATCTCCTCCTTTCCTCTCCCACCATCCCTCCACTCTCCACTTCTCTCTATCTATCATCTCTCTCTACATCTCCTTCCCTCTATATTTATCTTTATCTCCCCTCTCCCTCTCTTTACCCACTTCTCCCTCCATCACTCTATATCTCAATCATGTCTCCTCTCTCTCTCTCTCTCTATCTCTCTCTCTCTCTCTCTCTCTCTCTCTCTCTCTCTCTCTCTCTCTCTCTCTCTCTCTCTCTCTCTCTCACACACACACCTCTATATCCTCCCTACCTGTCCCTCCCTCCCATCTCTAATTATCTCTATCTCTCTGCTCTCTACATCTCATATCCTCTCTACCTATATTTATCTCCCCTATCCCTTTTTTTACCTACCTCTCCCTTCATCACTCTGTATCTCACCTATGTTCCCCTACCTACCTAGGTTTGAGGTATTAAGGGTCAAGGGTTGATAATTGAGGGTTGAGGGTTTAATTTATAGGGTAGAGGGTTTAAGGGGGTTTAAGGGTTGAAGGTTGAGGGTTGAGGGTTGAGGGTTGAGGGTTGAGGGTTTAGGTTAGAGGGTAGAGGGTAGAGGGTAGAGGGTAGAGGGTTTAAGGGTCAAGGGATTAAGGGTTGAGGATTGAGGAATTAGGGTAGAGATGTCTACTTGGGTTTAAGGGTTTAAGGGTTGAGGGTATAGGGTTGATGGTTGAGGGTATTGGGTAGAGGGTATTGGGTAGAGGATTAAGGATTGCTAGTGCATGGACAATTCTTAGCAATGCCTCTTTAAAAAATAATCTTCCATGCATAGTAGTTTAGGGTTTTCCACTTCTCCATTTGCTCCATTTTCATATTATTCATCTGTTCATTCCCTCCATCTGCCATCGCCTTCATTTTTCATGGATTTGCTTGGTCTACTCTACCAAAGATACTGTAGATTCTTGTAGTGGTTTGCAAAATCACTCATTCCCAATAGGAGCCACTGTTAGAACCCACAATTTCCATAAGAATTCCTAGGGTTTTCCTATTATTTTCCATAAATTCCCATCAAAACCCTAAGGTATTTTATTTTTTCATGCCTTATATTTTCACTATCTTTCCCATAAAAGTCATTAACCACCCTCACATATTCCCCCCATTTAATTCTATTATATTTCATTACCTTTCAAAAAAAATAATCGTTCACCACTTTTTATAAAGCTAAAATACCTTACTCCGCTGCTTTAATATTTACTTTTTATGTCTTACCACATTACCGCGGCCTCCCATCAGGGGGCTCGCATTATGGCGGTAGCAGTTCAGGAAAATGCATAAAGTGCTTACCACCACACCATGCGTGGTCAAAACATTGACCACGGTATCATGGTAGGCGGTAAGTGACAATGGAGGTAGTCGTTAGAAGAGCCACCGTGGTACCCTGGCCATTAAAACAATGATCGTGGTGACTGCAGTAATAGTCAGGGAGTGAAAAGCCAGTGGTCGATGGACAGTCACCGCACAACAACGAATGGTCACCGAGGATTCTGCGGTAGGATGGTAGGAAAAAATGTAACTGGTGATGGAGACCTGAATGATGGAGATAGAGGCGATAAGTTAATGGTGAAGCGGTTATCGTGATACCACAACTAGCTTGAGGGATGATTGTGGTAGCGTGGTAACAGTCGGGAGAAGACCTTGACAGTTAAGACCGCCATACCATTGGGTAGAAAGACAACGACTGCAGTATAGTGGTAAACACAATAAAGGCCGCATGGAAATAAAATATAAGGAGCAGATAAAGTGAAATAAAGGCGAGAAAGGATATAAAATACAAAAATAAAAAGCACGACTATAGTTAAAATATTTTATTTGCCGAAAGGCAACTTAATCAAATATTTTATTTGTCAAAAGGAAACCTATACCTAAATCCTAATCCCTCAACCCCTATACCCTCTTAATCCCTCAACCTTCTACCCTTAACCCTAATACCCTAATCCCTCAACCCCAATACCCTCTTAATCCCTCAACCCTCAACCCTTAACCCTTAATCCCTAAACCCTCTACTTGAGAGAGAGAGGGAGAGGTGGTGGGAGGGACATTCTTGAGAGAGAGGCATAGGGAGAGGTAGAGGGATAGAGAGTGAGAGAGGGAGGGAGTCACTATGAGAGGGAGAGGGTATAGGAGGGGGAGACTTGACAAAGAGAGAGAGGAAGATGGGGTAGGACGAAGATACTTGAGAGAGAGAAAGAGGGAGATAGGGTGGGAAGGAGAGACATTAGAGAGAGGGAGAGAGAGAAAGTGGGAGAGATAGGAGTGAGAGAGAGAGGGGGAGACATAGAGATGGAGAGACAGTGAGAGAGAGGGAGGGAGAAACCTAAGAGAGAGGGAGAGGGAGAGATTTTGGAGGGAGACACCCAAGAGAGAGGAGAGGGAGAAAAAGTGGGAGATAGGGGGTGGGAAGGAGATACCTAAGAGAGTAGAAGAGAGAGGGAGTGAGAGATAGAGGGATGGGAGAAATACAAGGAGTGAAAGATATAAGGAGTGAGTGAGTGAGCTAGTGAGAGACTTGAGAGAGGGATAGGGGGTAGGAGGGAGAGACTTGAGAGATAGGGAGGGAGGGAGGGAGTGAGAGAGAGATAAAGGGTAGAGGGTTTAGATTTTAAGGGTTAAGGGTTTAGGGTTAAGGGTAGAGGGGAGAGAGATAAAGGGAGTGAGTGAGAGAGAGAGATCTGAGAGAGGGAGAGGGGATAGGAAGAAGAGTCTTGAGAGAGAGAGGGAGTGACTTCAGAGAGAGGGAGAAACATAAAGTGGGAGAGAGATAGAGGGAGTTGGAGAGAGAGAGGGGGGGAGGGAGAGGGTGTGGGAGGGAGAAACCTAAGAGAGAGAGGCTAGGAGGGAGACACTTGAGAGAAGGAGAGGGAGTCCAAGTGGGAGAGAGGGGGTGGGAAGGAGAGACCTAAGAAAGTAGGGTGGGAGGTAAGTGAGGCTTGATAGAGAAGGATTGTGAGATAAGTGAGGCCTAATCCCTCAACCCCTATACCCTCAACCCTCAACCCTCAACCCTCAACCCTCAACCCTCAACCCTCAACCCTTAAACCCTAATCCACAACCCCCATACCCTCATAATCCCTCAACCCCCATACCCTCCTAATCCCTCAACCCTCAACCCTTAAACCCCAATCCATCAACCGCCATACCCTCTTAATCCCTCAACCCTTAACCATTAAACACTAATCCCTCAACCCCCATACCCTCCTAATCCCTAAACCCTTAAACCCTAATCCCTCAACCCCCATATCCTCTTAATCCCTCAACCCTCAACCCTTAACCCCTATACCCTCTTAATCCCTCAACCCTCAACCCTCAACCCTTAAACCCCAATCCATCAACCCCCATACCTCTAATCCCTCAACCCTCAACCCTTAACCCTTAAACCCTAATCCTCAACCCCCATACCATCCTAATCCCTCACCCCTCAACCCTCAACCCTTAAACCCTAATCCCTCAACCCCCATATCCTCTTAATCCCTCAACCCTCAACCCTTAACCCCTAATCCCTCAACCCCTATACCCTCTTAATCCCTCAACCCTCAACCCTCAACCCTTAAACCATAATCCATCAATCCCCATACCCTCTTAATCCCTCAACCCTCAACCCTTAACCCTTAAACCCTAATCCCTCAACCCCCATACCCTCTTAATCCCTCAACCGGAAACCCTTAAACCCTAATACCTCAACCCCCATACCCTCTTAATCCCTCGACCCCTATACCCTCTTAATCCCTCAACCCTCAACCCTTAACCCTTAAACCCTAATCCATAGAGAGAGAGAGAGAGAGAGAGAGAGAGACAAAGTGGGAGGGGGTGGGAAGGAGATACCTAAGAGAGTAGGAGAGAGAGGGAGTGAGAGATAGAGGGATGGGAGAGATACAAGGAGTGAGAGAGAGACAGAGAGACTTGAGAGATAAAGAGGGGGTGGGAGGGAGAGGGAGTACTCGGGGGAGAGGGAGTACTCAAGATAGAGGGATTCGAGAGAGAAGGAGGGGGTGGGGGGAGATACATGAGATAGAGGGAGAGAGAGAGGGAGAGTGGGAGTGAGATATCTGAGAGAGGGAGAGAGAGAGAGAGAGAGAGAGAGGGAGAAAGATAGAGTGGGAGAGAGTGAGATAGAGAGAGAGAGGGGGGGTGGAGATACCCAAGAGAGATTGAGAGAGAGAGGGAGAGTGATAGAGTGAGTGAGAGAGAGGGAATGGGAGAGAGATAGAGGGAGTGAGTGAGTGACATACCTAGGAGAGGGATTATGGTAGAGAGTTTAATTGCGTTTAAGGGTTTAAGTGTTGAGGGATTAGGGTTGAGGTTATTGGGTTGAGGGTAGAGGGTTTTAAGGGTTGAGGGTATAGGGTTGAGTTATTAGGGAAGATAAGGTGGGATGTATGGAGGGAGAGATAGAGGGAGAAGTGAGATAGAGATAAGGAGAGAAGAGGAGGGAGGGACAGAGATAGATGAGGGTTGAGGATCCAATGTATCGGGTTGAGGACCTACAGGGTTGATGGTTTAGGGTATTGGGTTGAGGTTATAGGGTTTAAGGGAGATGGGAGAGAGAGAACCAAGAGAGGGAGAGGGGGTAGGATGGAGAGACTTGAAAGAGAGAGAGAGGAAGGGAATGGGAGAGAGAGAGAGGGAGGGAGGGTTAAGGGTAGAGGGTAGAGGGTTTAAGGGTTAAGGGTTTAGGGTTTGGGGTAGATGGGAGAGAGATAGAGGGAGTGAGTGAGTGTGTGAGTGAGAATGAGAGACCTGAGAGAGGGAGATGGGGAGATAGGGTAGGAGGGAGATTCTTGAGAGAGAGGGAGGGAGTGGGAGAGAGATAAAGGGTAGAGGGTTAAGGGTAGAGGGTAGAGGGTTTAAGGGTTTAGGGTTTAGGGTAGAGAGGAGAGAGAGATAGAAATACTAAATCATTGTGACTTGTTTAAAAGAATTTAACTCTGACTTGCGAACACCTATCAACCAAATCACATAGAGTGAAATTTTCACTATGACAAATCAAACATATGCTTGATACATTGATTTAAATGATTTAAGACTTCAAGTTGGAGACAACCCACATAAGAAATATAAATTATTATATCACAACAATTGAAAACAGAAAAAGTTTCACCAATTCAAAATGATCTGTCCATTGATCCGCTTCAAAAAGGCTTTGTCATTATTTACATTCTTGTCCCTTCTTGGGAAAAATATAACTCCTACTCTAACCACTCCCTACTATCCCCTTACTGTTCTAAATTTTCTAATGATTTATATATTATAGACCAAGGGTTGTGACCCTTCAATTTCAGTTGCAACCTCTTACATTCCTTTGTAGAAAATAAAATATTTGATTATATTGCCTTCTCGGAAAATTAAATATTTTTAACTATAACTTTGCTTTGATTTTCCTTTTATATCCTTTCCCGCCTTTATTTCACTTTATCTGCTCCTTATATTTTATTTCCATGCGGCCTGTATTTTGTTTACCCCTATACCGCAGTCGTTATCTTTCTACCTGGCGGTATGGCGGTCTTAATCGTCAAGGTCTTCTCCCGACTATTACCGCGCTACCGCGATCTCCCTGTAGACTATCTGCGGTACCGCGGTAGCCCTCTTGCTGCCTGCCTTGACATTCCACTGACAGTTTACCGTAGTCACTGCGGTCACGATTCTCACTATGTGCAGTACCGCGGTGACTGTTTGCACTGCTACCTCGCCGGTGACTTACCGCCCACCGCGATACCGCGGTCTATGTTTAGACCGCACATGGTGGCGCGGTAAACATTTTTTGCCTAATCGTTTAACTACCGATTCGTTTTACTGACAGTTACCGCTGCCTTCTAACTGCTACAACTCTACCATGGCCCTCGAGATTACCCTTCGTGGTGCAACGGTAAGGGTTTCCTTAACTGCTCTTTACAGCTATATCGCGGGATGGTTTGTGGGAAGCCACGGTTGGGTGATGAATAACATATGAAGTGATCACTAAGGGAGCGGTAGAGGTATAAAATGTATGAGCATTTTTGGAAAGGGGAGAAATGAATTTTAAAGGAAAAGATAGGAAAATAATGAGAAATTAAATGGGGGTAAGGCGGTAAATGAAATATTATGAAAAGATAGGAAAGTAATGGATATAAATGAATAAACTACTTTAGGGTATTGATGGAAAATTTAGGCTCAAAAGGGAAAATCATTCAGGTTTCTTTAATGAATGTTTGGGTTCTAACAGGGTAGAGGGTTTAAGGGTTTAGGGTTAAGGGTAGAGATGAGAGAGAGAGAGAGAGAAGTAGAGAGGGAAAGAAGGTAGAGATATTGAGAGAGAGGAGGCAAGGAGGGAGAGAGAAATAGTTATAGAGGGAAAAATATGTAGAGAGAAGTGGATATGAAAGCAGAGATAGAGGGAGAGGTAGGGATGGAGAGAGAGGTGAGAAAAAAACAAAGAGAGGTCTAGGTAGATAGAGGTGGGAGGAGATAAAGAGAAGTAGAGGGTAGAGTGATTAAGGGTTTAAGGGCTAAGGGTTTAGGGTTTAGAGTTAATGGTAAAGGAGAGAGAGATATAGGGAGATAGTGAGTGAGTGAGAGACCTGAGAGAGGGAGAGGGGGTAGGAGGGAGAGAATTGAGATATAGGGAGGGAGTGAGAGAGGGATAAAGGGTAGAGGGTTTAAGGGTT